>JALJCO010003884.1:0-152161 GCA_023101725.1 Atherinomorus stipes | reverse complement strand
ATGTCCAATCAGAATTTAGAGGTGGCTAGTGCCACCCTGGTCACCTCTCTTGCTCCACCCCGAACTTGAAGGCAGCTGGTGGATTTTAATTTTTCAGTCTTTTAGTTAAAACACATTTCAGGGATTTTCCTTCTGCAGTTCAGAGGAGCTAGGCATGAAAACTCACAGATCCACTCTGTGATTTGGCTCCATCACAAACATGAAATTGGAACCAGTGATTTGTCCTGTTTCCGTTTCAGAGCTCCAACACTTAGCTGCAGCTGATCGTGTGATGTCTGTGCTGATAACAACAGCAACTTTTCTGAGATAAAATCTGGTTCTGGTTCCTGTGCTGTTCCTCCAGGTGCTGTGTCAGGTGTGCGACACGCCCTGCTTCTGCCCTGGCCCGGCCCCTCGGTGCCCCCCTGGAGTCCATCTGCAGCTGGACGGCTGCCGCTGCTGCCTGGTGTGCGCCCGGCAGCAAGGCGAGCTCTGTACTGAGATACTACCCTGTGACGGCCAGAAAGCGCTGCAGTGCGACTACAGCGCCAGTTTCCCCGGTGACCCTGGAGAGTGTGTCAGTGAGTGCCTCCTCTAAAAAACAAACACCTTGACCCATGTTTGTTTGGGTTAGACGTGGATGCTAGAGCCACCACACAGACGGGAATGTTTAGAGTCCATGCAGCTGGGTGGGACAACCTGATGGGGGAGGGGGAGGGGGGGTGACCTTTCAGATCCCAAATCTTTTAACTTCTATTTTCAGGCTGCTGTTGATACTTTTCCTTTAATGACTGCCCTTTGAGCAGCATGATAGATTGCAGAGACAGCACTTGTGGACTGCAAAACAGACTCCTCAGTTTCTCAGAGGAGAGGCCACGAAGCTGGCAGGAACAGCAGCTCCTGTGTCTTTCACTCCCCTCTCCTTTTCATCTTTTCACTTCCTGATGAAGTTTCCCACATCAGTCCAGGGTGCAGGTGTGGCTGAGCAAAGACGGCTTTTCTTCCTCTACAGGTACGGAGGATCTGGGCTGCGAAGTCAACGGCATCACGTACCAAGAGGGCCAGTCCTTCCAGCCTTCCTGTGACACTTACTGTCACTGCAGAGGTGGAGGGGTGGTCTGCGTGCCGGCTTGTCCCATGAACGTTCGGCTTCCCACTCCGGACTGTCCCAACCCACAACACATCCGGCTGCCAGGGAAGTGCTGCAGGGAATGGGTGTGTGAAAACCTTGATAACACAGTCATTCAGGATGCCATTACAGGTAAGCAGCACAGGTGGATGGGTGTACAAGCATCCTCCAGTGCAGATGTATATTTATATTTCAAAGACAATTTATAGTTCAGATACAACCACAAGTCCAGTAAAAAGTCATGTCTCTGTTTAAAATATATGTAAAAGCAGAATGCAATCACTTCTAAATCTCAACAACTCGTATTTTAATCTGTGTAAAGCATATACAACATATCAGATGTTGGAATTGGGACATTTTACCATTTCATGGAAAATATTAGTTTATATTTGCCCATATGCAAATGTGACTCATGACGGATTTTTTAATGTCAGTCTGAAGATCCGATTTTTTTCAAACCTGACTGAGGCCTTGTTAGTATGTACAAACGAAATACATATACATATACAAATACATATCAAATCTGTGTCTAGGCAGCAACAGATAGGTTTTTTCTCTCAGCTGTTGTCTATTACACCCAGGAAACAGACCGATAAAAAGTACCTTGTTCAGTCTGAATAGTCATGTTACATTTCATTCGACTTTGATGTAACAAAAGCAAGTCAGACGCTGATTTCTATGCCGGAAGAGATGGGATACATAAGATCGAATGTAAACAATGAATGAAACAACATTGGATCTTTTTTCCGGCTCTGATTGCACATCAATTTTGAAACTGATGCATTTATGTTATCAAGTGTAGCATCAACATTTACCTCCGTAAACACAGTGTTCCACGTATGAAGTCACATCTTCCTCTGCGTATGTGGGTAACTTCAGAGCCGTGTACTGTTCAAACCGAAGTCTGATGGAGGTTGCATGTAAATGATAGTATGAATGACCACGCAAACAAATCAAATTTCGGTAAAAGAATGGATTTGAGCATCAAGACCTGCAGTGTGAACGGAGCCAGAGTCTCTCGGGGCACGTTCACACTGTCGCTGTTTGGTCCACTTTAAATGGTCCACTTTCACTTCTTTTGACACAGTGGAAACACAAACTGCCTTCTGAAGCACACCAAAGATGCAGACATTGGCCTGCTTGAAAGCTGGTGGTCTTTTCTGATGGATTTCTGTGCAGGTGCAACAGTTGGCTGTGTTAGTGTATCCTTGTTTTTTCTTTCTATCTTTCATTCTGTTTCTTTCCTTTTTCTGTACTCCTTATTGTTTCCTTTCTTAACCTTCTCTTTCCTCCTGTTGGACCCAGCAATAAAATGCAGTTATGAACAAGCATTCAATTAAATAAAATAAAATAAATCAAAATAATTCAGAATATCAAGAGGAGCCTTGTATTTATGAAGCTCCCCTTAGCAAGGCAAATCTGTTCAACACAACAAAGCAGCCAGATTATCATTCTGCTTGCTACGATGCTGGGCAGGACAAGTTAGACAGAAAAAAAGAAACAACTAAAACAAAATAGAAAATTACTGATGAACAGACATGGAGTAACAATGAGTGGCAGGAAAAATTTCCTCTTCCAGTCCTGGCAAATCAAGTAGTGCGGTTTTCTTCTTCATGATTTTTCATTTTTGATCAGTGATTGTTTTGAGGAGTTTTGCCCCTAGTGAGCTGTTATTCTACAAATGTGACGTTGTCCAGTTGGTTTGGTCCACTTCAGTTTTGTGCAATTTGAGTGCAAAACCAATCAAAGAAGGTGTGAATTTTTTCAAAAATCCTCAACCACCCCCTCAGGTGTTTAAGGGGTAGTTGGAAATTTTTGACATAGGGCCACCTTTTTTAATTAGCTTGCGTACTATTTAAGACTGGAAACAGTTTCAATCTCGTTATTCCACAGTAGTTACAGGTCGCTGATGCAGGTAGCCAGACCAGGTCCAATCAGACGTCTCCCTGTCCTACTTTGTCATCCACTTTCTGTACAATTAAACACACTCAAGCCCACACAATGATAAAAATAAAACAAACAAGATGAAAAACACTAATGTATAGAATACACAAATACATGTAAGATCTCACACGTTTTACGATTTCCCTTTTGGATAAAGTTGGTTATTTTTCATTTCTGTAGCAACAGCAATTGCTCTGTGTGTTATTGTTCCCACCTGAAGCTGTTAAGATGTTATCCTCTGTCTTTTGTTAATTAACGTTCCCTGTGAGCAGAGATAATGCTCAAACGTCTTTTTTGAAGTCATTATAGAACAGAAACAGTTGAATTGTTGATGACGTCACAACTACCGGTAATCGATTAATCAGTTTTGATTGGCCTGACTAGTCGACTTTAAAAATCACCTAAAATGTACTTTTCCCATAAAGTTGCCGACAGACAAACCAACACTACCGAAAACACCACCTTGGCAGAGGTAATAAGGTCACCACCAAATTTATCCAAATCGTATGGAAAGTGGAAGTTGGGTGCGCCACAATAACTCTAGACATGACTCCTCTTCAGCTTGTTAGCATCAGGGCTTTGGGTGGGCCTTTAACTGTCCACCAGTATATACCAAAATATCTCATATGAGACAGAAAAAAATGAATAACTTAAAGACTTTTTTGAATCTTTTAGAAACTTAAGCCAAACCATCAGATTTCTGCTTCTCAGATAAAAACTATTTTCATTTGCTCCTCCCTGATTTTTCCAGCTGAGCACTCTGCCTGCTTTTTCCTACAGGTGCGTGTCTGAATTTCTCAGCCTCAGTTGTTTCTCTCTATGATCAGTCCCTTTATATGTAGCCTGATCCTTTAGTCATGTTTATGAGCTCTGTGACCAGTGGTCATGTCTGGAAGTTTTTACTGGAGTGTTTTTATGTTAAACTGGGGTGTGTCTGTCCAATGAAAAACTTCCAAAGGCCAAATATAAGCCAGATTTTTTTGGTCAAAACATTTTTTTCCCATTCACCATGTTTCTTGTTTCATAACAAAAACCACCGCTGAGTAATAATGAAATCTATGAAGGCGTGACGGGGTTACGTTACTCAGTTAAAAGGGGAATCGCATGAGACTGGAGTTGGAGAAATGAAGCCAGTCGGAAACATCTGGATTTCTAAACAGTCTGAGTCAAAGCTACGTTATGGGAACTACAGAGGAACATTTTGTTCTCAAATACAAACAACTACAACATTATGCTTGAAAATCAGCTGACGACCTCTGAATGATGGCTTTGAAGGGGAAAAGGTTTTTTTTTATTGTTTTCATTTGCGCAAGACTCAAGTGTTGGATCAGTGCAGTTAGGAAGAGTGGAAATGATCACAAAGGTGAGGGATTTCATTCAAAATCCAGATGACTCCAAACATCCAAGCACAAGCCACATGTTATGAATGAAATCTATATCTCTCTTAGTCCTTTTGTGTTTTAAATAGACTTAATGTTAAATCCTGGAATATCTCCTGCTGTTGTCCTCATATTGTATCCGTAGGCAGTGTTTAAAGGTGTATTTGGGTGTTTTTTTAACATCTGTGGAAAGAACTCTGGTACCAACACTAGCCCAGGCTGATCCCATATGAGTTCAGGGCTGAGGTCCGGATTGGAGGCAGGTCATCCATCCTCTGGAGGTCTCTGATCATTCCCGCGCTGTGGGGGCCAGACATCATCATTTATATTCAGCACTTGCGGAATCAGAAGCTCCTAAAAAGTCACAAGCAAAATCAGCTGTTTGCTCTTGGCAGAAAAAAATCTGGACAGTTTTTATCATGAACACAACCTACATACTCAGCCATGCTGCTCATCCCACAAATGTGTTTTACTTCCAAATGTGGCTCCATTTTAAGGGTAAATAAACAGACTTTCCCAACAGTTTCAGATTTATTACCAAGATTGTTTATAGTATTGCTACAGTAGAGAAATAACCCACAAACTCATACCAACTATTTCTGATAGAAGTATTTAAAGGTGTCATAACCTGCCGTTTTACATACACATTCCTTCTTAAATTATCTTCAAATGAATTTTTGATTCTAGTTGGGTGGGACGAAAATTTAATGAGCTCATTTTAACCCTTTTTTTGTCCCAAACTATTGTTTGTCGCGAGAATACGCACGAGAGTTAGACCTGTCTGTAAGCCCGTTCCCGAGGCAAACGTCAAAGCCAAAACAAAATCTTATTAGGACAGAACAGGTGAAGGAAAATTATGTCCCAACAGAGAAAAACGTGATAAAAACGTAACGGTGCGGTTGATGGAGAGGATCCACGGAGTAAAAGGTCTGGACTCTGATGAATATAAGGAGCGGACGTCTGACGTGAAGTTAACCAAACAGTGTTAGCTTCTATAGCTACATTAGCAGCTTGTCCGTTCGTCAACCACCATTTACTGGTCTCTTACACCACAGATAATAAGTTACACAAGCAGCAACACTTACCGACTGCACATCCTCACTGATAAATATAATCCACTGCTTCTTGGTAAAGCTGTCCCTCCTGTTAAAGCACTGAAAACTGCTGAACTTCTGCCGAGGCAACTCAGCATGGCTATCTCTCCCCTCCTCCTCCTCCTTGTCGCCGGCATCGTTTCTGACAAAGCTGGTCTACTCCGTGGCAGGTAGTGCTAAAGACGCTAGCTTAGCAGCTGGCCCTAGTTCACGTCATAACAGCTGATCATAAGGACTCCGCGGCAGGTAATCAGCTGCTTTTAGGCGGCGCTAAAGAGGCTAGCTTAGCAGCTAGCAGCCTCTCTCGTTCACGTCATTTGGAGAAAGAAATCCAAGCCGCGTACTGTGGAGAGCGCGTGCTTGTGACCGATTCTGGTGAGAAGAGAGAGCCCGCACTCAAAGACTAAGTCACTTTCACTTTCCGGAGTTTCTGGCACGTTATAACTGAGGTCCTGTTCCAATACACGTTTTAACGTGAAAAAGTGGGATTTCCGGGTGATGACTCCTTTAAACATTCTTCTTAACTGGACCAGCTGAAATCATCAGTTGTTCTACCTTTACACCTACACAACAACTGATATCTTCCAGATATTTAAAATCAGCCAGTCTTGTTTCTTTTTGACGACAGCTGTAGTCAGTTTCAGGGACTCCTTGTCTGTAAACGTGCATTTCAGTAGGGAAAACTCCCTCATGCAGCATCCTGATGAGCTTAATATTAAATCCCTTTTTGTTACCAAATGTTGACTCCTGACATGTTTGCTTGCTGCAATATGAACTGGTAACAGCTGAAAGTTTGTGCATCTACTTCCTGTTTTGTCTGATATTCCTACAGCCAGGAGAGCAGACAGGTTGTGGCCAGCTCTTCGCCCTTTAAAAAGACTGGCCTCCCTTGGTCCCACCTGTGTGGAGCAGAGTACCCAGTGGAGCGCCTGCTCCCAGAGCTGCGGGGCCGGGGTCTCCACACGGGTGTCCAATCAGAACCCTGCCTGTAAGCTGCAAATGGAGACTCGACTGTGTAAAGTTCGGCCTTGCCACACTGCTCAGTCAGCCCTGAGGAAACCCACGGTGAGCTCCTCCACCAAGCTGCACTCATCAGGGTTCATTTCATTCAAAATCCAGCTAGAACTTCACTTTATCTGTTTTAGAATCAGGATGCATGAAATAAATGAAAGATACAGGAGCAAAAGGGACTAGTTGTGACCAAACTTCACGCTGACTGAGACCTCTCTACCCGTTTGGGTTTAGGCTTCATCAGCATGGCCCAACCTTCCTTCTCCTCAGTGGGAAGGTTTAACTGGAGTGGAGGAAAGTACACCATTAGATAAAGATGTTCTCTGTAACAGAGTCCCTGAATATAAAAATGGAGCTGCTCTTTAACTTCAGTTACTTCAGAATCTGCCGACTTCCAAGAGAAATGTCTAAATCCAACATGTTAATTATAAGGTCTGCTGCTCATGCTTAGAAGTGAAGAAATACTGCCTCAGTTTCCCCTGCAATTACTGGATGATTCAGCTGGGAAAAGTGGGCATGCTCATTGGAGCTGGCTTCTCTTTGCAGACATTAAACCTTTTTTTCTTTCATTTCCTTGAACCGTAAATAACAATTTTTTCTTACCTCGTTCTGGAGTTTTATTGCCTAACTCCCACCAAACCTGTGTCATTTACCAAAGCCATCATTTTTTTCTAAGTTCAACCAAATTATAGTAATCAGGAATAAATAGCAGTAACGTTGGCACTGGACTTTGCAGAATTATACAAAATGTACTTTCATGACCGTACAGTAGTTCAAAGGTTAATGCAGACATATTTTGGACCAAGTTCAAAGTCCCAAAATAAACTAGCTCAAAGCTAGCTCAGGTGTATAACAGACCAGGATTGTAACAATGGGGTGGGGGGGGGCAGTACATCAGAATCAGTAGTACAGTCTGCAGGTGGATGGCAGAAACAAAGATGCTCATAAAACAACCTTCACTTCACTCAGTCCAGTATAAAACCTCCAGAACAGTCATGTCTAATTGTTGCAGTGCTTAATGAATGTGTGTTTTTGCGTTTTGGTCCCTAGTGGGGCCAGCAGGGACGGTGCAAGGCCAGCTACATGTCCCCGGGGCCCGTCCGGCTCGTCCACCAGGGCTGCTACAGCGCTAAAGTCTACCGGCTGCGGTACTGCGGACAGTGCAGCGACTCCCGCTGCTGCACGCCGTACCAGACCTCCACTACTCAGGTGACCTTCCGCTGCTCCACGGGCCGGCTGCTGCAGCGAGCAGTGATGATGATCCACTCATGCATCTGCCACAAAAACTGTCCCTACACCCCGTACACCAACCCTGCCCTCTGGGGAATCAGGCCCTGATCGGCCTGCATGTGCACTGACTCACTGAGATCAGCCTGAAAGGGCTGAAAGACGAGAGAAAAACGAAGAATTCCCACAAAAAAGATGGATGCATTCGGAGAGATTACAACAAAACCAGAATGACAAGTTTTTCAGATTATTTCTGAATTTGACATGCACTGTTTATAACAACTCCATGAATGTGACATTTAGGTCTCAAAACTCACAAACACCAGAATGAAGATGGTGGAAACAACCAAACATTCATAAAGGGATTCCTAATTTTACCTGGATCATTTTTTAACCAGATTCTGTGTCAGTGGATTTGATTTTTGTCCAGTACTTGTAGATAGAAGTGTCCCACAGATGGACAGACATGAACGATGCAGCTTTCACTTGTACAGTTTTCTTGATGTTTCTGTACTTTAATGACATTGCACTTACTTTCTTTTTATGTGGTTGTTTTGTTGTAAATATTTTTGAGGATGTATAATATTTTATAAACTGGGTCCTGTGTTTTTATTTCCAATTAATTTTGTGTTTTTAGTAAATATATTTTCTTAAATATAAGTTCACATTTATCATCTTGCTGTCTTTTTAAGAAAAACAAACATCTCAACAAAAAGGGGCCGTACAGGAAAAGCAACTAGTGTTAGAGTTGGCAACAACAAACAAACTCATTTTGCAGTAGCATAAAATGAAAAAGAGAAAGATTAGCATGTTATGATGGACAATGAGGCAAATTAATAGAGGATATAGTTGTAGAGGACCATTAGATCTGAGGCAGAAGAGAGGAATAAAGCCTAACTCTATAGTCCATGAAAGGCTTCCAAATTTTCTGAAAGTTATCTGAGGAGCCAGATATTGTGAATCTCCACTTTTCCTGTTTAGGAGGCTGCATTCCTTCACTCAGTCCAGCTCGAATCGATTGTCCCATTACATTTCCAAATGTCAAAAGAATCATCCATAACAGATGGGGGAATGGTGGCTTGGAAGGACTTGAGCGAGCAGGGAACCAATATGCCAACCATACCATTTTCTCACAGTAGACCATATCTTCAGGGACTGGGTTATAATGGGGTTTTTCTTAACATGCAAAGATAAAGACCTTGGAGAAAACAAGAAGGCAGTCAAAGATGCCAAACCACAAGAATTATGTCTAATTCCCAGAATTATGTTTGTACCTGGGATTCTTGTCCTGCTTATCAAACTAAACCCAAAGTAAAAGAACATGAATATTACACAATATAATACAATACACAACATACATTGAATAACCATTTGATAATAAAAAAAATAAATTAATAAATTAAAAAAATAAAGAATGATTGGATGTAAGTTTTAGCTCAGAACATCAGGAGGCAGCTGCTGATTTATGCTGAAAGGCTAATTGTTGTACAGTATATGAAATATACAACGTAGAAATTAGGGTTGCTGCATAGCAGTGCTTGACATGTGACAAAGGTTTTCAATCATCAAGTAATCAATTCATGAGCAAAATTGGTAGATTAGGTGAAAAAGGAGCATCTGGATTTTCAAACTGCCCAGGATCAGCAACATTATCAAGACAAGATTTACCATCATACTCTCCACTGCCTGACAAGGCAGCAATTTGGTAAGATCTGTCTAACTTTGGATGCAAGGTGCAACTGGGGGGGATTTTGAATTTATTTTGATAAAGCTAATTATTTCAAAACAATCAATGTGCACTGAAATACACACAACAGCACCACCAAGTCATCTGTTGCCAACTAAAGTCAAATCATTAATCTTTTTTAAAAATAAATTCTACTCAGTTTTGTGAGTGTCATTGGTTCATTGGCATTCAAATCGAAAAATTCAAGGATTTATCCTGTTGCTGGGGTTATTACTCAAACCCCACATCTTTTATTTAAACGTGTTCTGACATCTAGTGGAGGAGATGATGTATTGCAGCGACTATCTCTGCATACGAATGTACAGTACATGAATGTGTTTTTGTTTGTTTTTCATTTATCCATTAGTTACTGACATAGCAGTCGCTATTTTTCCTGGAGTTTACTTCATCAGGTTATAAATGCATCACTTTTTTCTTACAGACAATGTTCATACAATATTCTCTCTCGCAATAAAAATATAACCTAAACCTAAACGTAATAAATGACAGTCACATAAACAATAAAAAAACATAATCCATAAAAAAATGTAAAAAAAAATTAAATAATTAATTAAATTAAATATACAAAAAAGCTCCACATCTAAACTAACAAAAAGCAATCATTTCATATTTAAAGAAGCTCCATTCATGTAGTTCAAAATCAATATCATACAATAAAAAAGTTATTATCAAATAAGCCCCACATCAATAAAACCATTGTAGTCAAAAATGTTCATAAAACAACATTCATTCTAAGGTAAATATTAGCAATCTTACTTTTTTATGAAAACTCATTCTGTGCATTTGTGTTCGTGTGTGTGTGTGTGTGTGTGTGTGTGTGTGTGTATGAATGTGAGTCTATGTGAATGTTTTCACTCCAGAACTGCTGTTAATCATCTTTGTGATGGTACTGAAGTGCAGCAGTGATGTTAGCTTTGAGGACACATGATCAATTGGAGGTAACAGACTGTCACAGTTACATTGGTGATACATTTTTTGTCTTCATAGGAACACTCTTGCACATTTTACTGACAGTTTAGTCTGGATATTCAAGATATAATTGTTAATTGAATCCCAACAAACACTTAACAGGAAAAAGCGATTCCACATTTCATTGGAAAATGACCTGGAAACTCTGACTTTAATCCTCAGTGGTGGAAAAGTACTATTGTTATGCACATTAGTAAAAATATCCAAGCAATTAATAAGACTGTATTTTTGTTTCCCCAACATGATCCTATTTGTCACTAGCTAATTTGGAAAATTCACACTTAGAATTATTATTTTTTGTTTGTTTGTTTTTACATTTCTGAATATAAATGGATTACATAGTAATATTGTTAACAGTCTGTGACTGTGGAGAACACTTTCATTGAATAATATGGCCGCAACCATTAAAGACATATACATTGTAAAAACTTAGTTACTGCAGAGCTGAAGAGTGAAAAAAAAAACATTTCATTCTTTAGAAATACAACTTTAAATAAAATATGTCGAATTTTCCGTTTTTTATTAAAAGAATAACTACTAAAAGAATGAATTATTTGTAAAAAATAAAGATCGATAGATAGATAGATAGATAGATAGATAGATAGATAGATAGATAGATAGATAGATAGATAGATAGATAGATAGATAGATAGATAGATAGATAGATAGATAGATAGATAGATAGATAGATAGATAGATAGATAGATAGATAGATAGATAGATAGATAGATAGATAGATAGATAGATAGATATCAGTGACACCCTTTTCCATTAAATAGGTAAATGCTCCTTAACTTTCCACTGGAAGTGTGGATATACAATCTGTAGAAGAAAATGTGTGTAAGATGGTATTGTGGTAAATCAGTTTATAGTCAGTGGGTATGCCAGGATATTTATAAATGGACTGTACTTATATGACACCTTTCTAGTCTTTTCTGGTCTGTTGACCACTCAAAGCACTTTACATTTCATGTCAGATTTACCCAGTCACACACACAAATTCATCCCCCAAAAGGAACATCGGAGGTAACGATAAGTGTCTTGCCCAAGGACACTTAAACATGTTTCCCAGGGAAGCCTGGAATCAATCCATCAACCCTCCAGTTGATAAACGATTGCTCTCCCACCTGAGCTCCTCATTGACCTTTTGGATGGAAACGGGTCACAGGGGTCCTAGTCCACAAGTCTGCCACCCAATGGTTCTGCTCACACTATGTGACAAAGTCATCCACAGCCCTGAACTCATCCTCATCATCCTCGCTGATGCATCCATCTACCACAGAGTCAGAAAACTTCTGAAGGTGGCAAAAGTGTGGCTGAAGAGGAAGGGACAGAGGCCGTCCCCTGTGGGGCCCCAGCAAGGGTGTAGGTTTGATTTTGACATTCATCAAAGTGTCCCACAGACAGAGTCCCCTTTAAGACAAGTGTTTTGTTTCACTTGTATTGGACGTTTGTTTGCAGAATCGTGTAACTGAGAGAATGCAAAATGAACAATCAGAAGTTTATTATGCACTGAGTTTCTAATGTTTGTAAATCACAAATGGGAATCGTTGCATCCTCCCTCCTGCCTGAGCCCTTGGCCCTCCCTCCCTATAAAAGCAGTGAGCAGTGACGTGCACAGGCAAATTTGGGGGCAGTAAGTGAAAAAAGGGCACTTTGTGCACACCGGCTGCCTTGTTATAACAGTGTGAGATTAAAAAAGAGAGATTGGAAGCACATGTTTTACATAATTACAGTAAATACAAGATTGCTGCAAATGCTGTAACAGAAATAACTTATGCTTGGTACAACGTAATACATAATATATCTAACTCGTTTGGCTGGTGAATGCATGAAGCTTAAAGGTACAGTATGTAAGAATTACTAACATCTAGTGGTAAAGATGGGTATTTAAGAAAAAAGATATTTTCTTTCAAATGACTTCATATTCCAAGCACTGTTGTGAATGTACGGTGGCCGTTAGTGGTCAAAATTCTCCCAGAAAAAAAGATGTTTTCATGTGTGAGTGGATCCAGTGTCTCAGGTGTAGCTATGACTGGACTATGAGGAACTACTTTTATGTCTTTT
This sequence comes from Atherinomorus stipes, assembly GCA_023101725.1. Classification (NCBI taxonomy): domain Eukaryota; kingdom Metazoa; phylum Chordata; class Actinopteri; order Atheriniformes; family Atherinidae; genus Atherinomorus; species Atherinomorus stipes. The sequence continues at coordinate 139,615 of JALJCO010003884.1, read as the reverse complement.
TAGACATTAATGATCCCAAAAAGTGCTTTAATTCCCATTAAACAAAGCTGGTACAGTGCAGCAATTGTACATCAATAGAAACAGTTTTGAATTGTATATCAAATTTTCTGCTATTCACCTTTGACTTTTTTACATACTGTACCTTTAAAGCTATGAAACTATGAGCACAAAATTGTAAAGCCATCAATCTGCATAAAGTTACATTTTTATTGGAAATGTAGAAAGACTGAGAGAGAAGTGAAATTACTACAGTAGTTTCATCTTCAGGATGTGGTAAACCTCACTGAACCCCCCCCCCCCCCTTCAGCATTATGTATGTCCTACACAAACCACAAACACTATACACTTTTGTATTAAAAAAACAGAAAGTAAGCTCTTTTTTGTTTAAAAACCTTCCATAAAGATGATGAAAAATTGTCTGTTTTTGCGGCAATGGATTACACGTGTCTCTGTCCATCCTGCAGGGTATGATAACAGGTGGTGACACAGACACAAACCGGCACAGCTTCCTGGAAAAAAAAAAAACCCCCGCCTGAATACTTAAAACAGGAAGTTTCTGAGCCATGTGCTATTTACTTCTGTTCCTATCAGAGGAGGACAGCAGCTTGCTCACTGAGAGGAGGAACTGTGCCAACAATGAACACCACATCTTGTCAAAGCATCAACTTTAACTTCCAAACAAGATTCCTGCCTCCAGTTTACATCGTGGTATTCATCATCGGGCTGGTGGCTAACGGATGGGGCCTGAGGTCTTTGAAGCACAACTGGAAGAAACTTGGGAATGTCAGCGTCTTCATCCTTAACCTTGGACTTGCAGACATTTTGTATCTGCTTACGCTCCCCTTTCTGATTATGTACTACTACTTCACTGGAACTAAATGGATCTTTGGAGCGGCTTTCTGCAAGTTTACAAGATTCTGTTTCAATGTGAATTTGTACTGTAGCATCGGGTTCCTTACCTGTATAAGTGTGTACAGGTATCTGGCGATTGTCCATCCAATGAGAGTGATGGGACGATTGACTGTGACCCACTCTGCGGCTATCTCAGGCCTGGTTTGGTTGTTGGTGAGTATTCAGAGTCTTCCAGACATGTTCTTCCCCAAATCGTTGAGAAATCAGACAGAGAAATGCTTTGATACTACCACTGAGGAATACGTGGAGGGTTACCTGAAGTACAGCCTCGGATGGACATTTGTTGGATTTTGTCTTCCATTCCTCATCATACTGGGCTGTTATGGACATGTGATTGTCCTTCTTTGTTACAAAGATAACATCGATGAGGTCCTGAAGCAAAGAAGCTTGAAGTATTTAATGGTCTTGATCCTTCTCTTCTCTGTTTGTTACATCCCGTACCATGTTCTCAAGAATGTCAACCTCCTGTCAAGAGTTCTGTCTAAACAGAAAATATGCCATGAATGGTCTAATGGAGTCTACATTGCTCATCGGATTTGCCGAGGACTCGTGTGTCTGAACAGTGCTCTGAACCCCCTGGTTTACCTCCTTGTAAATGAGAATATTTCTACTCAGCTGAGACGGTTTCTCGAGAGAATCCGTCTCACTGTGATGGAGTTGTCCTCCAACAGTCAGCAAGCTGTTCCACTGGAAATGCACACCAATCAGTCAGATCTGCAATAGATTTCAACATGTTTGCTCTATTTCTGGATGCATCTTTACAAAAGTTTAACTTCTTCTTGACAAAGACTGTTTTCTGCCTCCTGTCAGACATTATATACCATATGATATACCCTAAATAAATTATGTATACCTTCAAACCTTCAAGGGCTGTGTGTATAATTTTAGTCTCAAAAGAAAGTTGAGACGTGGAATTATGACCGTTCAGAATCAGGATATGTGTTACTGTGTCAGAGCAAATTCAACTGGAAAACAGTGGAAAATGTAAAATGCCTCCTAAAACTGTAAAAACCAGAGGATAGTAGCCCAATTCATCTCAGAATTAGTAAAGTATTAGTAAAATAGTGGTCCTAGAAATTAATGAAGAAGTCGGAGGAAATAATAAAGTAAGTCCTAAAAATTACTGTAGTAAAGTAATCCAAAGGATTTCTGAGGAGTGTGAAGTAATCTAAGGAATGACTGAAGCAGTCCTTGAAAACAGTAAAGTAGTCTGAGGAATTATCAAAGTCGTAGTTCTGGGAATTATAAAATTAGCTGTCCTATGAATGTACAAAGTAGTCCTAGTAATGAAATGAAATGAAAATTAACACGGGAATAGTGATAGTAATCATACGTTTTTATAGTTGTCCTAAAAGTGATTCATACCCTCCAATTAAAGAAAAGGCAAAATTCACAACAGTAATTCAAATAACAGGAAACTAAAGAAACTAGTAATGAAAGAAAATATACAGCGATGTACAGTGACTACAATTTAGTGGAAAAAAAATATTGCTTTTGAAATGTGGCTGAACATCATAATAAAAAAAAACAAACAAACAAAACTGTCCCAGACACATAAGAGCACCTTTCCCATGAACAGTGTGCCAAAATACGTGTGAACAGGTGTAGAAGTCTTTTTGAACATAACAGAAAACACCTGATTGCAGTGATTTCCTCAAAGTGTTGCTCAACAAAATTTTAGCTTTGCCGCCCCATCATGATTGTTTACTTGTTTTGTTTTTGTGTGTTTGTTCTTAATATTTCTGTTGAACCACAATTCCAAATTAGTGTCATGATTTTCATATAATTTTTCTTTATCATTACTTTTGTCAATTTCAGCTTATTTTTTAGTTTTTTCCCTTCTTTAATTGGAGGGTATGAATCATTTTGAGGACAACTGCATACATTTATGGAGTGGAGTAATAGCAATACAGGGATGTGTAGTCACAAAGAGGTTAAATGAATGAATTTCCCCATGTTATCAGACCATTTTTAAAGTGGATGGCTAATCTGTTGTTGAAGTGGGAGATGTGAGAAAAACAACAGGATGCAGAAGCATACAGGAAGCTATGATACAAAAACCAAGAAAACGTTTGACACCCACATACTGACAGTGATACTAACACCTCTGACGCAAAACCATGTGGTTTTATGATTATACCTTTAAACCTTTATATTTTGATATATGTATTTTACCTGTAAATATATCAACTTTTCAGCTTACTTTGTTTGTCCTCAAAGTTGAGCTGAGACCAAAGGATGATGATGCATGTTGTTAGATGGCACATGACAATGAATGATGCTGAAATAATTTATCTCTGATTTAGGAGATCATCTTGTATGAAAGAGAGAAAAAGATCAGGTGTGTTTTTAAATTATGTTACGTTACTGTGCTTGTGCCTTTCGATATGCAAAAATTGGTGTTTTTAATACATAAAGCACTTTGTTTCTGAATAAACAATTAATTTTTTTTTGTATTTTTGTTTATGTCTTCTTCTTCTGTATCTTTTGTTAGTGTGTGTATGCATGACTGAATAGCAATATTTGTGTGCCATGTGTGTATGTATGAGAGCAGGCTGTGTTTATCCCTTTCAGCAGTAAGTGACCTTGGATGTGACACTGGGTCTCTTCATCAGGGCCTCCCTATCCTGACATGAATTGTAGTGCTCTGCTTAGTGTGTGTGATTTTAAGATTGTGTGTGTTTGTCTAGCGTGGTTGCCTCCCTAATTAACCCGGCATCCTTTCCCATGGTATGGGAGCTTCTTCAGCCTTTCTGTTTGCAGGTTTACTGTTTCTGAGAATGCATGTGAAGTTTGGATTATTTTTGGCGGCTGAGCAAGAGTAATGATGCATAGATCCAACCTAACACTCCACACCCTGTTGTTTACAGGCTGCTACTTGACTGTCTTCAAGCGATTGGTGGATACCTTTTGCCCTACAATAATGTTCACATATTACACAGTAATAATCGTACATATCTGAAATTATTCTCATTTTGTTTTTCTTTACATTTAGTTAAATGGGCAAATAAAGACTTTTTGCCCATTATTTCTTGGATCAATCTTTAAAGGGTTAAGTCCATTACACCCCACTCATATCACTGATTATTAAAAAGTGCACATCAATACCAGGCTATTTTTCTGAATTTGCTACCCCAGTAATGCTAAAAAGTGTACAAATGGCACCAGTATGATATATACCAACTACTATCATATTAAAGCAAATTAATGGGCCAGTTGGACTTATAGTGTATAGAATGAGGGCTCAAAATATATTAAAGGTGCACTGGTGTACATTGCAGAAAAAAGAAACAATCACATGGATCAAGAAGAATTTAGGTGCACAACCCAAATCTGTAAAATATATCATCTTGAATTTAATCTTAGAAAAGCTAAAACACATTATTTTCTAGTTTATTCATTTCTTAAAGGGACTAGATGCAAGATTAAGAAACAAAACTTGCGACTGCCGCTTCAGGTAACTGCAGCCACGAGCCAAGCCGTCACGGGAGCATACGCAAACTGAAGCTATAATGTTGGTTACTATGCTTTTTCTTTGTAGCTACACTTTTTAGTGTCTTTCAGTTGATCTGGATCGTTTGCTGATGCAGAAGAATCCGTATCTATCACTTACAGTGTTTGAATTTACCGCGGCCATCTTCTTCCTGTATCAAAACGTCATTTGACGTCACATCCGCAGGGCAGTGCGGAAAATTCGGACACCGAATTGCAGCGCATTTTGCAGCACACAGCCTGTTCAAGGCAACGGAGAGAAACATGGGTGGAAACGTTATTTTTGGTATTTAGCGCTTCATCACCCATTAGTATTAAAAAAAATGGGCATGCATGTTTTTTAAATTCCTGCCTCTAGTCCCTTTAAGTCTTGTTTGTTTTTCTAGTAAGTGTTGGGCAATAATTACAATTTTTAACTAACTATAACTATAATTCTTTTCTGTCAGGGTTAAACAGATGAACTTCTTTTTTTTAAAAACATATTTTACTGTTTTAATGAGAGCTGGTGGAGCTATAGAGAAACACTTGCTTTTCTTATTTTATTTTAATTTCATTTTTATTGGTGGGTACTTTGTATATGCAGAACTTTGGAGAAATGTTCTGACTTAAATGTGCTTTATAAATAAAGTGGATTGGAACAGATCTTTCTATAAAATCAGCCTGCAGGAGGACATTATTGTCAAGGCAGCTTTGTTCAACACTACACTGGCTCTGTCATACAACCAGTTACACAACAGCTCCCTCTTCCTGACATTTTTCATCCCTGCAGCTATTTGTATATCTCAACCAGCAGGAGCTGCATTTGCACCCTTAAAAATTTCTTGAGAAATGTCCTACTTATACTTTTATATATATATATTTATATATATATAAAACATGAATTAATTAAAAGATAAAATCTTTAAAGCTGTAAATTAGATTCAATGTAAACTTTTTTGTTTAGCATGATTATAAATACTTTCATGTCTCTTTCAGTACTCCCCTTTATTGCTTTAACTGAAGACAGTGCCAACCTCATTATCATCCTTCAGAGTTGGAACGTTTGTAAAGACAGAAAGGACCGACAAGTTCATGTCACAGAGATTTTATTCAGAACAAAGCCAAACTTGACATTTTCAGAGTTTGAACTGAACAGCCAAACTGATACTTGAACTGATGACCAACATTTCCTGTTAAATTCCTCCATGATCCTTTAATACTCTTCTCCTTCCTCCTCTCCCTCACCTTCAATGGAGTCAACTCCAACCTCTTCATAATCCTTCTCCAGAGCTGCCATGTCCTCTCTGGCCTCAGAAAACTCTCCCTCCTCCATACCTTCACCTACATACCAGTGAACAAAGGCCCTCTTGGCGTACATCAGATCAAACTTGTGGTCCAGCCGAGCCCAGGCCTCTGCGATGGCTGTGGTGTTGCTCAGCATGCACACCGCCCTCTGGACCTTGGCCAGGTCTCCACCAGGAACCACAGTGGGAGGCTGGTAGTTGATGCCAACCTTGAAACCAGTAGGACACCAGTCCACAAACTGGATGGTGCGCTTGGTTTTGATGGTGGCGATGGCAGCATTGACATCTTTGGGCACCACATCACCCCTATACAACAGGCAGCAGGCCATGTACTTTCCATGGCGAGGATCACATTTAACCATCTGATTGGCCGGCTCAAAGCAGGCATTGGTGATCTCTGCCACTGAGAGCTGCTCGTGGTAAGCCTTCTCAGCAGAGATGACGGGGGCGTAGGTGGCCAGAGGGAAGTGGATACGGGGATATGGCACCAAGTTGGTCTGGAACTCTGTCAGATCAACATTGAGGGCACCATCGAATCGTAGAGAAGCAGTGATGGAGGACACAATCTGTCCAATCAGCCGGTTCAGGTTGGTGTAAGTGGGACGCTCGATGTCCAGGTTCCTGCGGCAGATGTCATAGATGGCCTCATTGTCCACCATGAAGGCACAGTCAGAGTGCTCCAGGGTGGTGTGGGTGGTCAGGATGGAGTTGTAGGGTTCCACTACAGCAGTGGACACCTGGGGGGCTGGGTAGATGGAGAACTCCAGCTTGGACTTTTTGCCATAGTCCACAGAAAGACGCTCCATCAGCAGGGATGTGAAACCTGAGCCAGTGCCCCCACCAAAGCTGTGGAAAACCAGGAAGCCCTGAAGGCCAGTGCACTGGTCGGCCTGCAGACAGAGAAGGTGACCAGTTAGGAAACATTAAATCTTTTCCTGTCTTACCCGATGTGCAAACCACTGCTCTGGTTTTACCCACCAGTTTACGGATCCTGTCCAGAACCAGGTCAATAATCTCTTTTCCGATGGTGTAGTGTCCGCGGGCGTAGTTGTTGGCAGCATCCTCCTTACCAGTTATCAGCTGCTCAGGGTGGAACAGCTGCCGGTAAGTTCCAGTACGCACCTCATCTGCAGAAAGGAAAAAAAAATATAAAAATAAAATATATATACAATTTTTATGTTGAATAAAGAGTCTTTTACAAATATTTCAAATATTTTCCTCTCAATTCAGCCAGAAAAGATGCTGCTCACCAATGACAGTGGGCTCCAGGTCCACAAAAACTGCCCTGGGGACGTGTTTTCCAGCTCCAGTCTCACTGAAGAAGGTGTTGAAGGAATCATCTCCTCCTCCAATGGTCTTGTCACTTGGCATCTGTCCATCAGGCTGGATCCCATGCTCCAGGCAGTACAGTTCCCAGCAGGCATTTCCAATCTGGACACCAGCCTGACCAACGTGGATGGAGATGCACTCACGCTGTGGGAAGGATAAACACACTAAGGTCATTGCGCTGTACGTGTTCATTATTGTAGATGAAAGCAACACAGGAGATTACAATTAATTTTTTTTAAAGAAAAGAAAACATGTTTCATAGGCCAGAACTTTATAGGATGAGGAAATGGAGGTTTCTTCCCACAAAAGTATTTTTTAAAGAAAAAAAAATAATTTTCTCTTTATAATCCCATTATTCATTAAAAGGACATTTTTTTTATTTTTTTTTTAGACTAAGTAGACGTACTTTCTGTTAATTTTGGGCTTAATTTAAATGAAAACACAAAATAAAATATAGATATTAAAAAAGTTTCAACACTGCGTGCTCCAACATTTTTTTTTCTAGCACACTGAACTTGTGTCTGAAGTTGCGTTGCTAGGCAACAAGCCCTTCACAGCTGACGTAACTTTGAACCCTGAATTCGGAGTTAAACCAGTGATTTTAAACAGTTTTAAGTTCCCGGGAGAACTTAAGTGGGGTTATAGAAGTGCTGCAGCGGTCAGGAGGAACCCCCTTTTTTGTATTAATCTTTAATGAGAGCCGCCATGCTGACGGTGCATTTCATCCCTTCTCTCTGCGGGTCAGGTTTCTCTTAGTCTGCGACATTTTCAGCTCATTCTGCCGCTGATTTAACCACCACGACCTGCTTCAGTCATGCCCGGAGTGACAATAAAATAAAATAAAAAAACCTGCAGAGCTGGCGGCTGGAGTCTGAACTGCTCACATTGTCCACTATGAAAACCTCTTTTGTTCGGTCCGCCCGCCACGTCTCCACCCCAACCCGCGCCAGAACATCTCCCCATGAAACTCTGGCTGAATCCTCTTTGATTCACATTTTAACAGATTGTCCCACAAACGGCGCAGGTAGGACGTTAACATTCATTTCACTTATACATTAAAGTTAATAGTTCTTCTATTTCTCTTTCAAGATGCACCACATCTTTTCTTCTTTTTAAGTGGATGTTAGACGTGAAAAACACATATTCAAGAAAAGTCCTGAAAGTCCTTACCATGTTTGTCTAGTTGAAGCGACGTGGAGGATGAAAGAGTCTCCTCAGAAAAGGAGTCTTACAGTTCGACGGTTATGGGGTCGATGTAAGATGTAATGGCGATCATGGGGATGACAGCGGTATATATGCCGGCGGGGCTCGCGCTGGTGGCTTCTGTTCAGCTATTGGTCAGTTTTCCTGTCGGTCTGTCATTTTGAAACTGTTTGCGGCTTCCTGTTGGACGAACGTAAAAACCGCCCCCCCGGACCCCACCCGAACCATCCCGTTATTGTACTACAGGCAGGGCGGTTCTGACAGCCGGGAAAACGCTGTGTTATCCTCCGATACTGGACCAGGACAGGCCCAGTCGGATGAATATATGTGGCAATAATAAATTCTGACCCTGATTCAGGTCTAGTTACAAATGTAATATTATGTCCAACAGTAAAACAGACCAAAAAGGAATGTTGTACAAAGTTGCATTTATATTACTCATTTGTTTTGGCAGGCCTTGTGCACACTGGCATATATCAACCATGTAGTATGGCCAAAGTAGCGGATATATCACATCCATTCTCTTTTAAATAGTCCTATTGGTCACAATCTGCGACCTTAAACAGAATCTCAAACTTTACAGAAAGATCAGACGTTTTTATTTCTGTTTCCAGGATTTTGCTTCAAAGAACCCAATGGATTTCATTTCATTGTATTATTTTTATTTTATTGTTCTATTTATTTTTTGTAGCATCACATTGACTGTTTATATATTTGCCTCGTAACACCTGTTTAACACATGTATGATATTTGTATATTATAACAAATTTGTTATCTTTATGTTGATTTTAATCTCTTTTCATGTCCACTTATTTGTCTTTTTTCTTCAGTCTTTTAGATAAAAGAGATTAAACTGCCTCATCATGCACGAGGGATATAGGCCACAAAGGACTGCAGACGCCCATCCCCACCACACTAGTCACTCCCTGCTCCTAAGACTTTACAGTTGCTAGGAGATGAATAAAGGAGTTGCCTGGATACAGCCTACTATCCACACAGACTGCCTTTATGTGAATGTCACGTGACCCGGCTTAAATGGCAACGGTAGTTGTCTATGTGGGGGGATGTGAATCCATGTCTGTCCCCAAAACCAGCAGCAGGTCTTCTGTCTGAAGACAACGCCCTGCTCTCCTGCACAATTGTTGAGAGAAAGCAGTCCTCATTTTGAACACAGTGGCTGCTTTGAGCTCTGCTGTTGCTGCCTGTTGGAAATCATCATCCTTCATGACAAAAGCAGAGCTCCTGAGCACTAGGGAGTTGAACAATTTGGTTGCTAACAACAATGAAAGCTGTATCAGTTGTCTGATGATGCCACTGAATACAGCTCTCTGATTAATAGTTTTTATTTTTGGCTTCAATGCTTCTCTTTAGCAAAGATATTTAACAGTGTCACCTTCATTATTATGGGACACTTTATGCAAACAGAAGATGCAGTTATTTGAAATCATGGATAGGTGCATTTATTGTATTCATGCATGACACACTGTTTTTTTCTTCCTGCATTAATAAGCAGGTTTGTAGCTGTTGGTTTGCATCCACGTCTTCTTTTAGTCTCCTTAATAACCTCTACTCCATGATTCCTATTTTGTTTGCCTTCTGTACCTAAAATAAACAAAGTATATCTTCACAACTGCAAGGGCTGCATCTATAGTCTTGGTCTCAAAAGAAAGCCGAGACATGTTAGCTTGCAGAAGTGTCAGATGCAAGATAGGTGTTGCAGTGTCAGGGTAAGTCACCTGGGACACAATGGAAAACTGAAATGTTATCTGCTAACAAAAAAAACAAACAAACAAAAAACATGTTACCGTCAGTGAAAACCAGAGGATAGTTATGCCTGTATAGGAATTATAGTCCTAAGAATCAAGCATGTATGATGAGGAACTGTGCAAAAGTAGAAGCTAAAGCTAACCTGAGCAGGGTTTTTTTTTTTTTTTTTTTTTTAAGCTGAGTTTCTCCTCGTCATTTTGATGTGCTACATGTTAGGATCGCTGCTTCTTTGCAAACATCTTCTGGACTGTAGTGTCCCATGTTGCGTCCTATACAGGGGTCTCGTCAAGATTAGGGTCACCTTTTTATGTGCACACTAAGAAAAACAACAAAAGAAAATGCTTCTTTGCATTTTTTCCTGTTTGGACAATAAGAAAATTATTTTTAACAAATGGTTGAGATAACAGTTAACAACATAGTAACAATAATGAAAAGATCCAAATTTAAAACGATAATCATGTCACTGGTAGGCTACCCTTATAATCTGCTGCTCTCATATGTCTTTCCAGTCGTATTTACTGGTTTCACCATTTAGATGTAAGATGTAATAATCGGTGGTCATATCGGTGGTTATATTGGTGGTCATATTTATCATTACACGTTTTATTCATGGATATCAGATATAGCATTTATTGGTGCTTCTCTGGTTTATTTGACTCCCGGCACAGCACTGGCCCAGACCTGGAGTAAAATAAAACAGCTCTGACAAAAGCTTAAAAAAAAAGACACACACACACAGTTACTTTAAGAAAATAATCAACCTTTCTTTTCACTGGAGGCTACTGGTCTGCACTGTCATAGTCAGCTGTGTGGCAGATATGTTTTCTCATACATAAAAACGGATCATGTTCTCTCTATGGAAAGATGCATTGCAGTTAGCTTCATGCCATAAAGGACCACTCCCATCTCTCCAGCATTTCCATCCTCCCTTCGCTCAGTGAGCAGCTGCTTAGACCCTCCCTGCCTCACAGCTGCTGGGGAGGAAGAGGAGGATGAGAAGGGGGGAGTGGAGAATGTTCTCTCAAAATATCCTGGAGGACTTCCACGGTTGTTTCCTGTATTTCTCGCTCGTCCCTAAGATCAACGACCTCCCTGATGAAATATTCCACATTAACATCAGCATTTATTTTTATTCTGTGACACGTGGGGCAGGGGGGAGTCGCCTCCCAAGCTGCTTTGGAGATAGCTTAATTGAAGGTTTTGCATCTGCTGTCCCTGACACCTCCATTATGTCAAGAAAATGCATTTAAGGCTTTTTCAGTTCCTCAAACTGGACAGAACCAGAAGGAGCTGCTGCCGAACAGCTGAGGCACTTGCAGACAGGCAGACATGCAGTCACGTGATCGGCCCACTCAGTGACATCATTGCAGAGAATCTAGGACAAAGAGGGAGGAGGAGAGAGAAAGAGCTGGCACGTCAAATGAACACTGTGGCAGGCCTCTGCAACATGGATGGCTGCAGCCATGGTGTCTCTGTGATGGTCCCACTCTGAAAATGATGCTGAGATGGGAGGTGTGAATTAATAAATTAGCGTTGATTGTAACATCTATGCATTTACTCTGAATGACGTCAAATTCACGCATTTGGATAAATAGTGGAATAAGAAAACAGGCTTATAATGAAAAAGCTCATCAAAACATGGAAATCCACAAATACACAAACTTTCCCTTGTTTTAATCATCCACCATTTTTGTCAGAATCTAAGTCATAACAGGCCACTTAAAATTAGAATCTTTTGATATTGATTTAATACAAATGAGATTCCAGCCTGGCCGCAGATCAGTGCGCAGCATCACCAAATGGCGGCAGTTTTTTTGCGCTGCGGGTATAAATCTGGCTGCGCCGCCCTCCCATTCAGCAGTTGTTGCTTCGACCCCGTTGGGTACAACACGCAACGCAAACCACGTTTTTACAAAGCCTCTCTCCTTCCATTTCTCCTTGTCTTCTTCCTCTGTGAAGCCCAGACGAAAACATGGTGAGTAACATTTTATCACCTGTCTGCTGAAACGTTTGTTTTGCTTCAGATGAATTAGAAATCCAGATTCAATCAGCAGCCGGTGTCTCTGCGCGTTCACGGCGTCGACAAATATTTCCCAGCTGTGCAGAAAGCACGAGGACATTTCTTTCTGCTTTCGTGTTTAAGAAACAGTGAGGATGAAATGGAGCTTTCAGATTTTTGTAGCTGGTGGTTCAGGTCGGTTCTGTCGGGCCAGAATCTGATTGTCATTGTGTCGACACGAGAACAATGCACCGACTGGCGGCGTCCAGACTCACAGAGGACATGAAATCCGTTTCTGACACACAAAAAAATGACATTTTTAGTCGTTTTTACGTATATATTTTTAAATGAAATACAATGAAATACAGTTAAATCTGTTTGTTTTTTTGTTTTTTAAAAAAAAGGTATAATCCACCTTGTTCAGGCAGGGAGGGGCAGACTGGGTGGGGATGGATGGAGACTGGTTTCATTTTTAATTCATGGGATGCAGTAAAAAGAATTGCAAATATAAACGGATGTTTAAATATAAAATCAAATCACATAATAAAATGAAGTAAATATTTGTTTCTCTTATTGGTCCAATTTCTGCAGATGTATATAATCAGATTACAGCAGAGATGAGATGTGTTTTTCTTTTTTCCTTCCATCTGCTTCCAAGCATCCACTGAGCCTCTACATCTTTAAAGAGAGCAAGTGGAATATTCCATGCTGACAATGTGCATGAGCCTGTGCACGGGCAAATAAATTTGCATGTGTGCTTCTCCTTGCAAAAGAGGGGTGAGGGTAGGATGAAAAGACAGAAGGACAAAAAAAGGAGCAGGAAAGAGGAGAGTGTTGTGGCTTTGCGGGGGCTGCTGTCAGGCATTTCTGTCCCCTGCGGGTTGTGGTGCAGGGAGGTGCCTCCTGGTGCACTACTGCTGTTTTTCAGACAGGGGGAGCAACTACAGTCATTTATGTTGCAGTTATTGTGGCAGATACTGTACAATCAGATACAGAATGTTAATCTTGAACTATATTGGTACAGAAAAATGACAATTTCCATGTTCCTTCTCTTTCCCACAGCGTGAGTGCATCTCCATCCACGTTGGTCAGGCTGGTGTCCAGATTGGAAATGCCTGCTGGGAACTGTACTGCCTGGAGCATGGGATCCAGCCTGATGGACAGATGCCCAGCGACAAGACCCTTGGAGGAGGAGATGATTCCTTCAACACCTTCTTCAGTGAGACTGGAGCTGGAAAACACGTCCCCAGGGCAGTTTTTGTGGACCTGGAGCCCACTGTCATTGGTGAGCAGCATCTTTTCTGGCTGAATTTAGAGGAAAATATTTGAAATATTTGTAAAAGACTCTTTGTGCAGCATTTTTTAAAATATGTATATATATATATACAGTATATTTATCTTTTCCTTTCTGCAGATGAGGTGCGTACTGGAACTTACCGGCAGCTGTTCCACCCTGAGCAGCTGATAACTGGTAAGGAGGATGCTGCCAACAACTACGCCCGCGGACACTACACCATCGGAAAAGAGATTATTGACCTGGTTCTGGACAGGATCCGTAAACTGGTGGGTAAAACCAGAGCAGTGGTTTGCACATCGGGTAAGACAGGAAAAGATTTAATGTTTCCTAACTGGTCACCTTCTCTGTCCGCAGGCCGACCAGTGCACTGGCCTTCAGGGCTTCCTGGTTTTCCACAGCTTTGGTGGGGGCACTGGCTCAGGTTTCACATCCCTGCTGATGGAGCGTCTTTCTGTGGACTATGGCAAGAAGTCTAAGCTGGAGTTCTCCATCTACCCAGCCCCCCAGGTGTCCACTGCTGTAGTGGAACCCTACAACTCCATCCTGACCACCCACACCACCCTGGAGCACTCTGACTGTGCCTTCATGGTGGACAATGAGGCCATCTATGACATCTGCCGCAGGAACCTGGACATTGAGCGTCCCACCTACACCAACCTGAACCGGCTAATTAGTCAGATCGTGTCCTCCATCACTGCTTCTCTACGATTCGATGGTGCCCTCAATGTTGATCTGACAGAGTTCCAGACCAACTTGGTGCCATATCCCCGTATCCACTTCCCTCTGGCCACCTACGCCCCCGTCATCTCTGCTGAGAAGGCTTACCACGAGCAGCTCTCAGTGGCTGAGATCACCAACGCCTGCTTTGAGCCGGCCAATCAGATGGTGAAATGTGATCCTCGCCATGGAAAGTACATGGCCTGTTGCCTGTTGTTCCGCGGTGATGTGGTTCCCAAAGATGTCAACGCTGCCATCGCCACCATCAAAACCAAGCGCACCATCCAGTTTGTGGACTGGTGTCCTACTGGTTTCAAGGTTGGCATCAACTACCAGCCTCCCACTGTGGTTCCTGGTGGGGACCTGGCCAAGGTCCAGAGGGCGGTGTGCATGCTGAGCAACACCACAGCCATCGCTGAGGCCTGGGCTCGGCTGGACCACAAGTTTGACCTGATGTACGCCAAGAGGGCCTTTGTTCACTGGTATGTAGGTGAAGGTATGGAGGAGGGAGAGTTTTCTGAGGCCAGAGAGGACATGGCAGCTCTGGAGAAGGATTATGAAGAGGTTGGAGTTGACTCCATTGAAGGCGAGGGAGAGGAGGAAGGAGAAGAGTATTAAAGGAACATGGAGGAATTTAACAGGAAACATTGGTCATCAGTTCAAGTATCAGTTTGGCTGTTCAATTCAAACTCTGAAAATGTCAAGTTTGGCTTTGTTCTGAATAAAATCTCTGTGACATGAACTTGTCGGTCCTTTCTATCTCTACAAATATGAACTCATTGGCATGAATGTTCTTTTAGAGTTCTGTTTCATGGCCTATTTAAGGTTTGGGTTCAAATAATATATGGGAATAATAATGAGTAATGAATAATAACATAAATCTGTTAGTTGGAATCTGAATGACTGGATTTCAGAAGAGAATGAGGCTTTTTTTTTAACAATATTTTGAGCTGATTACAATCAAGCATTTTCATTTTTACCTCTGGAAAGAGGAAGGAGTTCATGGGAATCAGATTATTTGTTGGAGGTTATGGTAATTTATGTGGTACTTTTTTTTTATCATGCTTCAACTGTTTTCTTAACAACTGTCTAGAGAATAAACAGCAACAAAATTCAAATAGTTTATTTGAAAACAACCAACTTCAGTTTTATCCAAATTAAACATTCACATTCAAATTTGTTTCATGAACATACAAAAAGAAAAATCGTCATTTCTAAGACAAAATTTCAGGATTTAGTCTGATTTAATCCTAATTAATACACATTTGTGAAGTTTTTAATCCAAAAGTAATAGAAAAAAAGAGAAAACAAGTTTGCAAAACACATATAAAAAAAAACCTTCCCAGGTGTTTATAGTTATCATATTAGATGCTGTCGGAGTTTTTTGGAAATTACTGTAGCCTGTCCTGTAGCAGGGGACAGTTGTCAATGGCTCCTTGTCTGGTAAGGGAGGTCCAAAACATCGATGGTCCAGAACAGTTGAGGGCCCGAACCTGCTCTGGTCCTTCAGATGCAGAAATGCCTTCCTTCAAAGGACGGTAGGACTTAAAGTGCCTTTGGAGAGAACCACAAACAGGCAAGTTGGTAAATGCATAAATAGTTTATTAAAGACCCACAACAGAACTTTTAGAAGTTTTCTCGGTGACGAGCCCCTTATCAACAGCTAAACTAGCATCCATCTTGCATTGTACCTGTACTATGAGCTCACTCCAGCCAGTAAAAGGCAGTCTTATCTTGACTCTTGTTCCGTCCCTTTCTCTCCTCCTTTTCCTCTCTCCCTCCGGTAATGTTTCCTTGCATTTCTTTACCTAATATGACATGACGCACGTTCACAACACCCATTGTGTTCATATTTGGTTCATATCTGTTTGTCAGTGTTGTGATCTCCATCCAAAGATCACATCGGATTAACTAGTAAGTGCCGCGATGCGCAACCAGTAGTCGGCTGCAACGTCACGGTCCTGTCCCGGATACAAAAGTTACAGTTTCTGAGCCTCAGGATGCCGTTGGGCAGTGACGGCTTGAAAATGTTCATAATAAATGTTGATGTGCCGTCAAAACGAGTCAGAAAAGCATATCTTTTAGGTCTAAAAGTTACGTTGTGTGTCTTTAAAGGATAAAGTACGAAAAATGCAGTGAATGTGGTCTTATAGCATATACAGATGCTATAGATGCTATATATACAGTCCATTATCTGTGTCCTCTACATATGCGTACCCATCATACCAAATGGAGCAGTACCACCAGAAACCATGAGAGGTAGGGGGTGGGGGCAGCATTGAGCAGTCTATCTCACATGCAACCAGCAAAAGAAGCAAAGAAGAAGTATCTATAGACTACACAGACCACCATAATCTACTTTACTACCTTTTTTGTGTCGCTCTGAAAATGAACGTTCTAATGATCTCCTCCATTGTTACAGTGTCACATTCACTGACACATTGGCATGTCAGCTTTACTCAGGTAAAGGTCATTTTACAATAAATATTCATCAGAAATTGACTGCCAATTCTTAAAGGTGGAACCTAAGGGGCCAGTTAGATTTTAGGGGTGGCCTGTGCCCAACCAGGTCACCCCGCATGCCCTGACCTTGATCACATCAGTAAGCAGATTAAACTGACCAAATGTAACTTTTTAGGACAGGTTTGATGGAACATTTCTACAGTGCTGCGTAACACATTTCATTGCCCTGATTATTTGTGGGATTCCAAGTTGACCATAGGAGTGACTGTGAGCAGGTAGTTAAGCCTTGGCACCCAGGGCTTGGCAGGCGCCAGCCTCAAAAGATCACAATTTGCCACCTGCAGGTGGTGAACCCAAGGAATTTTGAGATCAAGTCAATGTGAGGTGGTTGGAAGGCAAATGCAGGGTCTTGAGCATGCCAATTCCTGATGATACAAACTGCCTGTCGGGACATGGACCATTACAAGGAACATTCTCTCAAAAACTGGCTGGTTTGTGTATCAGTATAAAACTCAAGTTTGGAGTATTCAGCCTTCCTGGAGACTCTGGGTGGTGTCAAGGAAGTCTTGACCTGGGGACTCTTGTTCACGTAAAGGACTTCAATCCCAATGTGGGAAATGAGTGAGAGCAATGATCTCCCGGATTTTAACTACAAGCAGTGTTTTGTTTCTGACTTCTGTGCAGATCCATGGAGAGGGACTTCTGGTTGGCCTCCTGGCCCAACCCAAGTCATGTTTGGTCTTATTATAGAACTGCTGAACCAATCTGGGAACATCATCAGGTGAAGGAACGAGCACTTTGAAGATCTTCAGCGTCCGTGTTCTCCAGTGAGGAAACAGAATCTGAGGCATTGGGGAAAGGTGCAGCCATCACCTTAGAGAGTGTCACCAAGGCAGTGACAATGTTTCTTGTTGGCAAAGGGGAGGGATAGGTGAGACTCAGCCCTGAATGCTGAAGGCTCTGGACATTATAAGGCTGTCTTGGCTGTCATGTCTCTTTAAAATTGCATGGAAGTCTTGAATGGACCCATGTAGACCAGCAGACTGGTGTGTTGATCACACCACTCAGCCTTCCAAGGAAAGGTATTGGAAAGGAGATTCTGACCAACTGTCAAACTCCAAATCAAAGAGAAGCAAAACAATGAGCATGATCTTCACTCCCACTTACTTCGGGGGTCATGGAAGTTTCTCATACATGTTTAATGGACAGGAAAAAAGTTTACAGCAGTATTATCTGAAAGAATCTATGGTGGGATGCTGTAGTACAGACTGCTGGAGACACTTTTTTTCTTGCACATGCAAACATGTTCCCTTCCAAAGATCAGCAACTGACAAAGAGGATCCCAAGGCTTGGCCAACCAGCACTATGGGACCTGAAACTTAACCAGCCCATCACAGGGATAACAACACACCCACCCAATGGATGGGAGAGGAGGGCCCCAGCCAGAGGCCCCTTGGCCACAGAGCATGGGCACCAGGGACTCTGGCCGCCAAGGAGCAAGCAGGGTGCCTCACAAGCCCAGTCACACACCGGCATGCAACCCTACTTACGTGCAGATCTCAGGCGTATTGCAAGACAGAAAATGAATATTCTACTAAAATATTTCATTTTAAAGGGATATTAAGTCAAAGAGTCATGAGAGTCTGAATATATTCAGGGGTGAAGGTGGGCAGCTATAGCACAGAAGCTAGTATGGTTATCCATCAATTGGAGAATCCCTGGTTTTCTCAGGTCACATCTTCCTTAGGAAGATACCGAAGCCCAGATTTCCCCATAAATTTACACGATTCTTTAGATAAATTTGCATAGACTAAACAAGTTCATGTTAAAATGATGTAAGAATGAGGCAGGCCTCTTTTGCATGAGTAAAAATCTGAATCTGAAATCCGAAGTGATTATTAGAAGAGCTTTTAAACATGTACTTTTATGAAAAAATTTACGAGGTACTTAACAAATGTTTGCAGGTGAAATTTGAATTAACTTTCTTTAAGAAAATTGATATCTACAATTGCAACCATAGTCTTTACCTGTAGGAATATGCAACTATCCCCACCACTAGAAGTAGTACCAGGACACCCAGCAGCATGACAACAGGACCAGGGGAGGAAATACCTGAGCCTGAAATGAAGGTCTCACCATCAGTAAGGAGAACAGAGCAGACATGTAAGGACTCTTTATATTGTGGTAATGACTCATACCCATGTCAACTTTTACTTTGGCACTGGTAACAGCTAAATTAACATCATTTGACAGGGAAACATTGATGCAGTAGACCCCAGAGTCATTGAAGAAGTGACGCAACACTAGCTGACACTCCTTGGAGGGCTCCACCATGTTGCATGTTGTGTGAATTGGCTTCAAACACTCTGCATCCAGAATCATACTGCACACCTCCTTTGGAAGACTGCAAGAGGTAAAAATAATCATTTTAGAAAGGAATCTGTGCAACCTAATTTGCTGTGTTAATGATTTAAAGTGTAAGGCATGAGTATTTACCTTCCCTGGCAGGTAACAGTGACCTCTAAAGCACTGGTATCCATTCCAGGTGTTGCTACAACAGTGTTGTCCATCTGCACAATCTCAACTTTTTCAATGCCCTCTTAAAACAGAGGCAGAGGGAAGTAGCATTATTCACTGTCATTTTAAATGGTTTACTTCACTTTTGTAAAAGAAAACAGCTCTGATAAAAGTAACCCACCAAAGACCTCGATGCCAGTGCAGAAGGAGCCATATCTATATATCACACAGTCGTCATCATCAGATGGTTTATCAGCAGCAGCCCTCTTAACAACGACGGCTGCATCTCGGCCGTTTAACATCACTGTCCTCCGTGCATCTGGTGCGAGAAAACAGGAAATTGTTCTAGACAATGCATCCTTAAATATGTCATTAAGTGAAAGAGTCTTGAAAATCATATTTTGAGTCATATCTCTGCTAAGAATGAGTTTTTCCAGCTAATTTCGAGATTATCTTGAAATTAGCTGGAAGGCTTACTTCAAGAGATCTAAGAGAATTTTCCATTGGCAGATTTTTTTGCTTATTACAAGCAAAAAATAAATAAATAAAATAAACAAATAAAAAAATTGTTTTATTCTTTATATATTTTAAGTGTGGCATTTTTCCCATTGAAGTTTTTTTTGTTTTGTTTTGTTTGTTTGTTTTAAACACTCTTTTTATAGAACATTTTCAAAATTATAACAGTCCAGTACAGAGCATGCAGATTACATAAGAAATGTAGTAAGTCTGTAATACATCCACAGCTGTGATCTACAGTAATTAGGTCTACCATTTCAGTCAGTTGCAGTCTCAGTTCCCAGGTAATCCAACACTTTGCCAAACTTTGTTCTAAAAAAAAGGTCCTTCTAGCCTAATACCAAATTTTAGACTTTCCAGAGAAATATAGTGTTATATCAAAGACTTCCAATATATTGAGGGAGGTTCATCTCCTATTGGGTCACGACAGCCTTTCAGCCCAATATGAGCAAAAAATTTAGTGTTCTTATTTTGATTTTTTTAGGGATACATCCCAGTAAATATAATATTGGATTAGGCTGTAGCTGCTGCATATTTTTCTCTGCTTTCTTGACTCTGCCAAGAAAGGAAGACATGTTTCAAGTTTTATTGATATGATGTTGATCATTAACTGCGTAGATTTTTCATTGTTTCATATTTTTAAATCCTTTTTAATTTAGCAAGTGAATTCTGAACATGTGACTTACAGAATTTATTTACTGACATAGTTGTGATCATAATCATCATTACCTGTGGCCAGCTTGTCCCTAATCTGGCCTGCCACTGGCAGCTGGTTAGAGAGAGCGGGAGTCTTTTCCACTGTGGGTGGTTCCTGGGCTGACTGAGGAATGGAGGCAGTGGAGGCCTCACCTTCAGCATTGTCCTCTTCCATGTCTGACAGAGCCAGGTTGACATTCATTCCAGTTGGCTTGGTGGAAACCAGTAGGGGTGCAGCAGACACCAGTGCAGAAGTTCTTACTTCACATGGAAAAGATTGAAAAAAATAGTTATTCATCTTTGTGGTTGAGAGACTAAAAACAGGGCAAATAGCTGAATTTGTATAAAGGCATAAGTAAACCTACAGCAACATTTCAACTCATCGATGCAGACAAACTCCCCTAAAAACATGATTTTTGGTTTTGTAGGGGGTCTCTACAATATTGGCAGTCATTCTCTTTCTGTCATGCATATTTCTCTTGAATCACGCTTCAAGCCAGACATTCAGCCTTCCTCTCTCTACTTTCCACTCACAAAGCATCTGTTAGTCATATTCTTGCCCATGATTTATATGGAAATATGAGAAATTGGTTTCTGGTTCTGCAATCAACAGTTTACTAGTTTTGCTTAGTATTCCTGTAAATAAGATAAAATCATAAATGTTGGTTCTGTTCTGATGATGAATCTGGGCAGAAAAACTATGCCATCAGAAAAAAACCTTAATGTTAAAGCAAAAGGTTCCTTTTTTTTTTAATTAAAAGAATATTAATTTGTTGTTGTTGGCCTTGTGCGTTCATTTAATATGTTCAATGTTCAACAATGTTCAGTTTTTTTAATCATCATGAACAGCAGTATTATTTGTTTATTGTTTACTGTGAGCCACCCCTGTAATGTGGACTTCATTTATTTACTTTATTCTTTGTGTTGCTGATGTTTTTGTTATTCATGTTTTTTTCCCAGCCTCCCAATGCTCCCGCTGACTGTCAGCTTTGTTTTTCTTGAAGATGTTTCAGGTTTTCTGTTTCCGTACAGGTGTAGCAACTGGTTGTCTGGTTTTTCCTGTATAGATTGAACTGCTGATGCTGTTGCTTCTTATTTCGAGTGTGTGTATCTTCTCCCCTTTTTTCCTCTCTTCACTCTGTTTTCTGTTTCCTCTACACCCCTTGCCACTGATACTGCATGTAAATTCAGCAATGACTAAGGGTGGCTGTGGCTCAGGGGGAAGAAACCTCCCAGCAGGCACACAACATCAGTTGACGTTGATTTTTGGTTAGATTTAGGTTCTGACGTCAGATACCCAAAATCCAACACTGGAATGACGTCAACTTACAACGTCAGCCTAACGTATGAATTTGACGTTAAATAACTTTGATATTTTGTTGTTTTTAAGTTGTGTTGGTACCTACTCAATACCCAACGTCTGTTCAAAATATTATCCCAACGTCAGTTCAACGTAGAATATTGACATGTTGATATTGGATCTTCGACCAAACATCAATGTCTGTACAACGTCATTATCCCAACGTCTGACCAATGTTTAAATCTAATATGATTAGACATTGATATTTGGTTGGTTTTAAGTTGTGTTGGTACCTACTCAATACCCAACGTCTTTTCAACGTATTATCCCAACGTCAGTTCACCGTAGAATATTGACATATCGTTGTTGGATCTTTGACCAAACATCAATGTCTGTAGAACATCATCATCCCAACGTCTGACCAACGTTCAAAAATAACATTAGACGTTGATATTTGGTTGGTTTTAAGTTATGTTTGTACCTACTAGATACCCAACGTCTTTTCAACGTATTATCCCAACATCAGTTCAACGTAAAATATTGACATGTTGTTGTTGGATCTTTGACCAAACATCAATGTCTGTAGAACTTTTTCATCCCAACGTCTGACCAACGTTCAAATCTAACAACATTAGACGTTGATATTTGGTTGTTTTTAAGTTATGTTGGTACCTACTAGATACCCAACATCAGTTCAACGTATTATCCCAACATCAGTTCAACGTAGAATATTGACATGTTGTTGTTGGATCTTTGACCAAACATCAATGTCTGTGCAACGTTATTATCCCAACATCCGACCAATGTTCAAATCTAACAACATTAGACGTTGATATTTTGGTTGAATATTCATCCATGTAGCCAAACAGTAGAACTTGATCCATGTTCTACTGGATCTGTGTTACTGATGTCAAATCTCAGTGCCGTTAGACCAAAAACTCATATGTAAGGTGGAAGTTTTTATTAGATTGGGTTTAGATGTAATACTTTCAATGTTTATTTGATGTCAGTTGGTGAATGATAGCATATCCTGATGTTGGATAGAAGTTATGGTATTATAGTCTAAGATGAAAATCATTTATGTTGATTTAAAAAATTATAGTTTGCTCTAAATCAGTGATTCCCAATCCTGGTCGTCAAGGCACATTATCATGAAGACTTTCCATGTTCCCTGTAGAAACACAGCTGACTCACATTAATGGGTTAGTAGCAGACTGGTGCAGAGTTCGTCAGAGATCCATTTGATTTGAATCAGCTGTGTCCTAACAGGGCAAACTGGAAAGTCTTCAGGATAGTGTGCCTTGAGGACAAAAGTTGGGAATCACTGCTCTAAACAGTATATTTTGGTCAATTAGGTTCACTTCAACCCCCAATGTTGATCTGACGTGGAAATTCAACATGGATGTTATATTTCGGTTGAAAATGTAATTTGTGGTGATTCAACCCCACCCTTGTTTTGACTAAAATCCAATTGTTACATTTTGGTTTAATTTTTATTTTTTTTTAATCCCCAACCTTTATTTTTAATTAAATATCCAACTCCATATTCATTTTTTTTTTTTTTTTTAAATAAAAATTTTTTTTTATTCAAAACCCACCTTTGTTTTGAAATAAAATTCTACATCCGGATGGATTTTTTTTTTGTTTGAAATTAAAAATGGATTGACATCAAACCCCACCTTTGTTTTGACATAAAAATCCAGTTTCGGATCACATTACATTTTGGTTGAAAACAAAAATTGGATTGATGTCAAACAAGTTATTTGACATAAAAATCCAACATCGGATGGACATTACATTTTGGTTGAAAATTAAAATTGGATTGACGTCAAACCCCAACGTTGATTTGATGTAATAATGTAACATCTGTCCAACGTTGGATTTTGATATCAAATCAACGTTAAGTTTAGACATCAACCTGATTTTCATTTTCAATCAAATACAAACGTCTTTTCAATGTAGGGCGCAAACGTCCCTCTTACATCTAACTGACGTCCGGTGCCAGCTGGGCTGTGATCCCTGTTTTCATCCAAAAGGTCAGTGAGGAGATGATGGAATGTCTCAGGTGACTCAGGTTATACAGCACTCGTCCACCAACTGAAAGGTTGATGGACCAATTCCAGGTTTGCCTACATGTTGAAGTGTCCCTGGGCTAGACACTACACCCCACATTGCCTCCTGCTGTGTCTATCAGGGTATGAATGTGTGTGTGAACGGGTAAATCTGACGTGTAGCGAGAAGCGCTTTGAGCGGTCAACATCCAGAACAGCCAGAAACCAACTGCAACCAGAGAGTCCAGAAGACCCCAGAGACATAGTGTCCTGCTCAAAGTTCTGAGGGGGACCCTAACTATTTCTACAGAGCAAGAGATTTTTGATGATCCCTCAGGCTTCCTGACTCCGGAGAAGGTCACACCTTTTAGATAATAAGTCTAACTTAATACCAGTCCAGTTCTTCAGACAGAACCTTTTTAATGGGGCTGCTTTTGATTGGACATTACAGCCAATTTAAGCTCTCTGTTTGGCAAGTTTGACAGGAAGTGGCTTTATTACAATAACCCTGCAAGATAAAGAACTCTTTGCAATATATTAAAGGCCTTGTACCTGATTTTATTTTGATCTCTCTAAGAAAATTGCTTTCTACACGGTATAATGTGTGTTAAAAGAGGTTATTTCAGGAAAATAAGTCACTCATTGATTGCGTATATGTATGAATCCAGGCTTTTTTAGTTTAGGTTTCTAACCCTGGCGTGACGCTCCTCTCATGCCAATGTGGTTCGTTCTACATAAGTTTCGGTTTCCTATCAGCCACTCATTGTTTTCCTAACATGCATGGCAGCACTTGTAAACAGAACCGCATGGCATCTTCCGAAGGGAAAGTTGCGATACCGCAGCTAAACAGCCTGAAAGGATCAAAACTGAGGAGGAGAAACTTGAAACGCAGGAGAGACTGCGATAAAGTTCATGTAAATCTCGGTGGATTGTACTGAAGGTAGAGAGCAGCTGGACGCCTCGGACTGAATGTGGACTGGAAGATGCAAGTTTCTCTGGAGAGTTTTCTTTGTGCATGAGTATGACATTGTGCACTGTTCATGCATGTCGAGTGGGAGGAGAGAAAAAAAAGGGTAGGAACATTTCTCACTGGGAGAAACAGTAAGGGGCGGGGCTTAAGTTAAAAAAAACTACACTGTTCACCTCGCTCATGGTTTGAAAATGTGCAAAATCAGGTATAGCGCCTATAATTATGGGATCTTTTCTATGATGAAAATGGGAAAATGGTGTTATCATGGATCACTGATGTGGATTTATCATATAAATTCACTGAATTAATATTTGGTGACTGAACTGTAAACCTCTCAGATGGTATATAAATGCCTGGAAACCTTTGCAGATCAAGTAAAGGGTAAACTATCTGTTATAATTTACCCCACAAAGTTACACACTGAGAAACTGCTGATATGAGAGATAACGCTTGGGGGTGCTGGAGATGTAGTGGAATTTTAAAGGGTACGAACCATCAATAGCTCTTCAAAAGGCTTTTAACATCCATGAAGAAGAATTTGTGGACATGAGTTTGGGTCCTTACCTGTGGTGGCCTGATCAGCAGGAGGGCCCGGAGCCGTGGTTGGACTGCTGGCCGGTGGGTCGCAGGCTTTATCTGGGATGACTGCTTGGATCACCACCTGAGGCTTGAAGGAGCCAGAGCTGATGTAGGTGTGAGTGACTGTAAGCTCTCTGGATATGAGGGCCCCACTTTCATCCCCAAAGTCCCAGTTGAAGGTGATATCTGCGTTACTGAGGTACTCGCTGGGGTCATGCAAGGT
Source organism: Atherinomorus stipes (assembly GCA_023101725.1). Lineage (NCBI taxonomy): Eukaryota > Metazoa > Chordata > Actinopteri > Atheriniformes > Atherinidae > Atherinomorus > Atherinomorus stipes. The sequence goes on along the minus strand of JALJCO010003884.1, from coordinate 114,301 downwards.
GACTGTGAAGGCAATCGCCCTATTTTGAATGAAGCGCAAATCCCCAGCCACAGCATCATTCACTTGGTCCAGGGAGACAGCGAAGGGGATCTGATCTGAAGGACACAGATTAATGAGACAGTGGAGTAAATGGTAATATTGTTTACTTCATTTTAGTCAGTTATGTTACCACTTCAGTACTGGTGAAAGAACTATGGGAATCTTGGTTGCGGCTTTACAAAGTTCTTTAAGGTTCAGGTCATGGGCAGTGCCAAGAGGTGACTGTAACACATGCACTTCTGACTCCTTGGTTTTATATTTTGTACCTAAGTATAAGTATATATCTACAGTAAGTATATTTATTTCTTAATAAGTATATTTAATTTATTTCATCTTCTGAAGTGGTCAAAAAACTATATTATTCCACCTGCCCTATACTCGACATTTACCACCAAAGAAAAAAAGAGAAAACCAAAAACTTCCCTCACTAGTTGTACCATCTAGGAGGGCGAATCCATTCATAAAACATGAGAAAACCGCTTCTGATGAATTGGCCACAAGATTTCGATTTGTCCTCCCTCTCATCCAAACACTTCCCTACAATCTAAAGATGGAGACACACTGGACAAACTACCAGTGTCGGGGAGTCGGGCTGATCATTTGGCCTCCGTTTCGCCGTCATAGTCAGAAAAGTACTCAAGAACACACCAACTTCAGACCTGGGCACAAATTCTGCCCATGCGCAAGCATGATGTTGCCACAACAGCAGGCATCACTAATCTGTATTGTTGCCCCCCAAAAATGAAAACTGTAAATGTCTCTCCAACTGCAAACAGTGCTGGCCTCTCCACTATCATGCTGATCAGCTGCTCCGCCATATTTTTGACCAACATGAATAGAGATGATTGATCCAAAATAATGTGCGACAAGGTGCACAACCAGGACCAAGGCAGGATTTGATCCCCAGACTCCCAGGTGAGAGTCTTGCGCATTTACCAATCAGCCAAAGGGATAGCTCTTTGGCCAAGTAGCCAGGGCACATGATCAATCAGAAGTATAGTGACAGGACCACGCACTGTTACAGATGTCACTTACGGTCTTCTCTTTTTCTGATCTGCTAGTAAAAGCTAGCCCTCCTCCAATCTGATTAGTTAGCCCATCACTGAATGAACAACTGATTGATACTGATAAAACATGTATAATCGGTTGACAAGTACACCAACAGCACTGGTGATGGCTGCCAACAGCAAACAACATGGAACACACTGAACTGACCCATGTCCCCAACTTGAAAAGACTCCACGATGACACCGAACAGACAAAAATTGGCCCGGTGTGTTTCCACCTTAACAAACCTGTGATGGAGAACTGGGTGGAGGCATATCCCAAAGGAATGAATTTCTCTTTGCTCCGATAGTGATAAATAACTATATCCATGGTGTACGAGCCCAGGGGGATGTTGTCTGTATCAATGGTCAGGGCGGAGGATGGTCCATCTGCAACTTGCCAGTACTGATCTGCCAAACAAGCACAACATTCAGCCAACACTGTCCTGGGAAAATAATTCACTTCATCCGGTTTATCATGCTCGGGTATCCCCGCTCGCTTGGATTCAACATTTAAACATCAAAACAATGGATGAAGCATCGGAAATCAACCTCACTCACCCCAGGTCTTCCACACAAACACATAGGCCGGCTTCTTGTCTTTCTCCACTGGCGTTCCATCAGGGAAAACGGCTTCCAAGTCAGTGTTGTATGGTGGGTATACTGGGTCAGATGCAAAATACTTGGTTCCTGCATAAGAGGTATAAAAAGCTTTAATGTTTTCTGTGTAATCTTTTAAATGAATTAAATCCCAGATGTTGACGGATTAATCATTTTTCCCAGTAATGAAAGACGGGAAACAAAGGAGCTGCTTTAAGTTCAGGAAGTAGTGGAGTTGTGCTTAGAGCCCATCAGGGCTATGAAAGTATTACATTAGGCTGAGACTTTGTTTACAGTCAATTTTTGGTCAGTAGGCCAATGGTTCTGGTTCTGGGTCAGTCTCCAGCAGATTTTACTCAAATGCATTTATCTTTTTTATCATTTCAAACCATGGACATGGCTATTTGAGCGCAATTAGACATCCTCTCCAGGCCATCTTGTGCTTGATGGGCATCATGCTGGGCAGCTACAACGGAGCCAGTCTGCTAATGGTTGGGTTGGGTGGAGGTCTGAAGGGACAAAATGTCTAACAAAGCTCCTGGACCTTCGACTGATTTGATGCTTAAAAACTCTTAGATGAAAACATACTGTGTGTGTATGTTTGGCAGGACAAAGGAGGGTCTGAGCAGGATTCAATCCCCAGACTCAGGTGAGAGTCATGTGTGCTAACCAGTCAGCCAAAGTAATATTTCCTTGGTCAGTGGCTATGATCAGTCTGAGCAGTAGCACATGATCAATCGGAGGTACAGTAACAGGACCGTCAACTGTCACATCTCTTCCCCTCTGTCCACAAGCATGACCTTATGCTCCACATGGGCTGCCACCCATCAGAAATCCATGGACCAGTGCTACATGGATCCCTACTTGCAAGAACCAGATTGTGGTAAAGTGCGCAAGAGAGCCGGGACCGGATGTGAACCCCAGACTCCCAGGTGAGAATCATGCAGGCTATCCAGTCAGCCAAAGGGATGACTGGCCAAGTAGCCAGGGCGCATGCCGTCAACTGTCACATATTATTGAAAAAGAAAGCCACATCTCCACCTCATGCGTGTTACCATTGACAATGCAGTCTTTAGCCCAGACCACGTTTCCATCCGGCTGCACTCTCTGATTATGAGGAAACTCCAGCTCGATGGTGAAGGTGACTTTAGCTCCGGTCAGAGTGGGAGAGTCATTCCCAACATTGAAGCTCACTCTTCCACCTTCACGAGCAGACAAACATACATTACACATCTGTCAGCCTCACAAGCCAAAGAATCTGTTTTCATATGACAACACACACACACACACCTTTCCAGGAGTCTTTGAATCTTGGGTCGCCATCTTTCCAAATCGGATACATCTTGGTGTTCCATGATGGATAACGAATGAAGCGGTTTTTGGGCTCTAAAATATCGAAAATGAAGTAAAACACAATCTAAATGCTCATTCATGTGTAATGAGTCCAACCCTCCAGGTTACTAAACAGTTATAAATAAATTGAAAGCAAAATTGGAACAAACATGAAATGAATTAGTTCCACGTGTTAAGCATAAATGTGTCTGAATCTGTCCATCACTGTTCAAGTTTTAATACCAGTTTAACCCTCAGGTACCAATCCTACTCATGTGATGTTAAGCTGAGCATGTGCAGGATTATATCAAAGATCAACAACGTCACACGGCTGAATTAGGATTAAACTTAATCAATGTAATTAGGAGTTCAACCTGAATTATTTTCACAGAGTTATAGTTTCTCTGTTAATCAGTTCATGGACATTTCAGACTTTGTTTTGTCTGTTTATATCAGGTCTGTCTACAATGATGCTCAAAGAAGAAAGTGCTTAACTTATTTGATGGGAGAAAATAACTCATCCCAAAGCTTAGAATGAAGAGGGACATTGGAAAATGATGACTCTTTTAATCTTTTTTCAGCTCCAAATTTTGGAATAAACCTGGATTTTTTCACTTGAACTCAAATGTAAAAATGGATCTCCTCAAAGTCTAGACCAGTAGAATAAGACCAATATTTAATTTCATGTAGCAAATATTCATTCTGTACATGTAATCAAAACATTCCTTAAGTATTATAACTTAAACAGAAAGCTCTTTAGCCCCTTCAGCCCCATTCTTAAAAACTTCCTAAACAAACATCCTCAAAGCAAATGAAGAATGGCTCCTAACCAGTTTAATCTTTAATTTTCTTGGTGTCTACAGACATCTAGGGACATCTAAGAGCATTTGGGAACATCTCAGGACACATGGGAACGCCTGGGAACATCCAGGGACATCTCAGGTCCTCAGAGAATGGATTTCCAGGATCAGAAGTGTTCTGTCTGTTACTTTGTTGGAGTAAATTAAACTAAATCAGAGGATCAATGTTTTTTTTCCCCTCTCTGCAGAGGATAACACTATGCTGACAAAAATTAACTGATCACCTTTAGCACCTAAATAATTTCAAAACATGTTTGACCTAAAACACACTTTCAGTCTAGTTTGGGGAACATGAGGGGTTAAAATTTGAGCAACAGCTGAAAATAACTCACTATTTTATTAGTAGTTGTAGTTTTTCTCATTCCTTATGAGGATCAATCAGACTTTAATGATTAAAGCTAAACAGTTATTTACATCCTGCATAGAAGAGTCAGCAAGTGACAGAAAAACAGAACACACCATTTCAACAATGACTTCTGGCTACAAAAAATTAGAGCAAAAAGCTTAAATAAAAACCAGCCACAGAAACATCATAAAAACTGTAATTAGTTAAATAAGCAGAAGGTTGGACTTCATATTAAAACACAGCAACAACTGAATAAAGTTTGGATTGAATTTGATGAGTTTTGTGACAGTTTCTAGCGGAATGAAACATTTTTCTCAGTAATAAAGCCAGTGAATAAAGCACTGCTGCTCTACTTTTACATACGGCCCGATGCTTTCTTTAGGTTATACTGTTTTCAATATTTGAAAAAAAATCCTATGTGCTACTTACTAGCCATAGATTGTGAAGCTACGGCCAGCAGCACCAGCAGCACCAGCAGCCGGCAGACGTCCCCATGGTCAGTGCACCTCCTCCTTGTGAAATATCCTTTTAGTGAGCAGCAGGCATCAGAGAGCTGGATTTATAACCATACTGATCTTTCATCTGCAAAGACGCCGCCCTCATGCTGGCTACCCTCCTCCAGCAAGACTTACTGGTTTCTTTACATGACCAGCATCTCTGTAGGATTATAGTTTTACAGAAGACAACATGTCAAATAATCCTGCAAGAAATTCCACTTGAACGCAACCAAATAAATATGAGGAAAATCTCCACAATCACTAAAGGAAATCATCGTACTGAGTAATGTTGTTTTTTGTTTAATCTTAATGAGATGTGATGTATTATATTGCTTAGTGTTTATTATTTCATTGTATTGTTTGGCTGAATTTTTGTCTTGGGGTGACAGGGAGATAATTTCCCTTTTTTCCCCTTTTTTTTGTTACCTTATGAAAACTGTGAAATCAAACCAGTTTAATGGACAGAGGTGACAATAATAAAAACAAACAAATAAATAAATATTGTGTAAATGTCTGTAGAGTTTCTTAATTTGTTGAGGCATTGGCATTTTGCTTGTTAGATTTCAGCAAGAGAATGAAAGTTGGGATAGGAGGAAGGTAGAGCTAAAGCTAAAATGAAGGAAACGAGGATTGTTTGAGGCAGGTCCTTGGATTGGTATCATGATTCGTCTCCTGCAAACCTATTAGGTGGATCATCTTCACTTAGTCTCCAATTGCTTTTAAAATTTTCCATATTTCTCCTTCACTTCTTAGAATATCATTATTGTAAATGCAGGCCGCACATGTAATGTCAGAGCATATTTTGTCGCAGACAGTGATGTTTATATTAAAACCCCGGTTACTGATGTCCACACGCATAAACAGAGGTAAACGCAAATCTTCAAGAATAATTTTTGATGCCAAAAATCTGCGTTTATGTGTGGATGACAGGCCTAATCATAGGAAAATGTATTTGTTTTATGAGATGCCCTGCTCCTGTGGACAAGGCCTAAATCATAATATGGAGGAATGTCAGTGCGTAAAGGACAAGAGAGCAAGTCTAAGCTGGACACCATCATCTCTGATCCCTGTCCAGAACGTCTGTTGACTTCTTTGAACTTGGAGGCATCTGGGATCGACCATCACACAGTAGAGACCTAAAACTGTGGTCGGATCAAAGCATTACACCCTGGACTGTCAATGTTTGCATGTTGTGTTCACTAAAAACATGAAAAACTGGAAGAGTTTGTGTGTTACCAGTTTAAGAAGACTGCAGTTTGTCTATTGCTGGGACTTTAGTGTAGATATATGATTCTCTGAGAGTCACAAGACCTCATTTTCTGTTCTGCTTCTCTTGTTACTTGTAATTATCTGCAGATTTTCTCTGAATTCAAGTCCTGTTGCTGTCAAATCCTCTACTTATTAAACTTTTAGTAAAGTTCTGCATCAGCTAAAAGCTTACTGCCACATCTTGCACTGAATATTTAAAAGAAATTAGAAATTAAACAATATCTGAACTGTTAAATTGTGCAGGAGGGGGATTTATCTTCATGTTATTAGAACAATAGCTCCCACATGCCAGCCGGGAAAAATGGAAGGAATGCAATGCTAATGAGGATTATTGAAGCACTTGTGACTCTAAATTTATCCGGCTTTGTCCTTCAACCCCACAACTTTAAAGTCACTTTGTTTAAAGTTTTTTTGTCTTTATATCATATGCCAAACTGCAGCACTCTTTAAATTTAAACCTCTTTTTAAACAATGTCAGCATTCACAGCAAATCCCGGTCAAACGTGTTTCATCTGTTGTTAATGTTGGCCATGAACTCTGTAACTCCCCTCTGGCCCCATCTCTGACACGTACAGAGATCCATCCATCCTTTTACAATCCCCATTTCATCCTGTGCAGTGTTGCAGGACCTTCAGTCTGTGTTGCTTGACTGTAGATGAGAGGCAGAGCCAGCACTGTCAGGAAAACAAGAGGAAATCGGCAGGCGTGAAAGTCTCTGAGGATCAAAGATCCCCAGGATCCACTTTGTTTGTGAATAAATGTGAGGAAAAGCAGTTAAAAGCGAAGTTCCTGACAAAAAGATTGGAGCATTTTTATATTTTTGTCTCTACAGTCAGAATATTATTAAACCACTCAGTCAATCTGGGCTTCTATTACAGTAAAGAAAAATTGGGAGTAATTCAAGGTTAATAACTTTACAGTATTTTCTTTTACATTGGGAGCTCGATAATTGTAAAGATTACCCAGTACTTTATGAAAATATTTTATTTATTTCATTTTATCTAATTTGATTGCTCAATGGAGGAATATGACAGAAAATTGTGATGATTACAGTAAAAGGCAGAAAATGAGAAATTAACTCTGTCATTTCTTCCTTATCATATTAAACTAAAATGTCTCAAAATTTCTTTTTTGTCTTGTTTCTTTCTGTTATATTTTAATTAATCAAGCTGATCAACAATAAAATGTCTAAACATTATCTCATGTCTCTCTGATGATCTGTAGCAAACCTCCTGGTGTGAAGAATCCAGTTCTTAACCTTTTTTTGTTTTCCGTATTGACATCAGCAATAATTTAACGTTCACCATAGTTTCAGTGTCTATACAACATATTCCAGACATAAAAGAAAAAGAAAAGGGTTTACCTGTTAGAACGATGACTGATGATAGAGATGAAGGATTTATGATGAATGTAAGTAGTGCCATTTGACAGCTCTACTGGTCATCCCCTTGTTGAAAACCAGTTATCCAGGCAGCTGCTGCAGCATTAACAGGGAGATCGGTGGTGTATTTATTTTCATTATTGCTAATTTTATTTGTGACATATTTTTGATTGTGATGCTGTTGCTATTGTGAAGCCTACCTTTCAACTGAGGCTGTTTAAATGTGCCATATAAATCATTTTGAATTGAACTGAACAATGATGAGGAGAAAATGTGAGTTTGGTTTAAAGCCAGAGATGGTGCGACAGAAAGGTTTCATTTTTTTTTAAAATCACCCAGACAGTCCCTTAACAAGTATTCTCATCTTTTGAACTTTTCCACATTTTGTCATGTTCTGACCGCAAATGCTTGTTTGTTTTGAGAGAGAGAAATGAAAGAATAGGCTACACATAGCTGGGGGGACATAGCGTAAATGATTAAAGCAGAACATGACCTGTGAGAATTTCAAAAGTTTTGACAATGTAGCACAGTGTAGTATAGTATAAAATAGTGTAGTATACATGTTTAAGTATAGTATAGTTTCAGTAGAACTCAATCAAGATTTTGAGTACTCTTAATCTTTTTATGCTTAAATTAGTAATTGAGAAACTCTTGTTCTGTCACATGACCAAATAGAATTTGTGCGGTAAATTATTTTTTGTTTGTTTGTTTGTTTTTTGTAACATTGTGAAATGAAAAAGTGAAAGCAAAAACTTTCAAGAAGGGAAATGAGATCAGTAACTTTGACCTGGACAAATAACGTGATTTAAAACTTAAAATTCATTTTTAGGGATGTCTCCTGTTTCAGGTTTAGCTTCATTTACTTAGTTATTCTTCAAACTTTTATCTGAATACAGCAAACCATACTGTATAATGTTCGGTAGCCCAGTCTGCAGGACGTCAGGGTGAACAGAAGGGGGCGCTGTGACAAAGTTAGAGAGTAGGCGGCGTAGGAAGCGTAAAAGAAGAACAGCTCCAGTTTGATTGGAGGAAGTGATACATCAACAAAGAAAGATGGCCGAAGTGGTAGAACTGCAGAAACTGAAGGTTTGTAGTGCTATAAAATATGTATTTTGTCGTCGTTAGGGGGTTCATTAATGTTGAGGGAGTTAAGCTGAAGATAAATTCAGACCGTCAGAGCAGGTTTTACTGATGGGGGTATCTGTAGAAGAGGATGAATAATCCGGGAGGGAAATGTAAAACCCGGCATGTGTTCAATGAGCAGCAGCTAAGCTAACGGAAGGACAGAAATGGTTAGCCAGGTTCGGCTTAAATGAAAATGAGAACTCCAAACATGTGTTTGACTAATTTAAACCACCCAAAGCGGACAGATTTGATGTTCACGGAGATGTATTCCCTAATTTAATTATTCACGGCTATTGCATTCAGTTTAACAGCAGCCGATCATTGGCGCCCCATCGCACGCTTAGGTTGCATTCACAAGCTAGAATGGAAAAAGGAGATCTACAAAACATTAGTATAAGTTTAACTGAATATCAGATGTTTGTTCAGCGTGTCTCTCAAAGATGGAGAACCGTTTCATTACCTCACAGTGGCCGCCACCTAAATGCGCTATACTCAAATGTACCGTGTACAGTTTTGCTTATCTTATGTTCAAGTTGGTGGTAAACCACTGAAAGTGCTGTTTTTGTTTGCCACTATATTACAGCTCGCTGAACTGAGGCAGGAGTGCGAGGCCCGAGGTTTGGACACCAAGGGAAACAAAGGAGAGCTCATCGCACGTCTCCAAGCCTACCTGGATGAGCACGGTGAGGCTGACATGCTTAATGGTTTCAGAAAGAAAACCATCACACCAGCATTTAAAAGGACTGTTGTTGTGTTTGCGTCTGAGTAGTTCCAAAGATGCTATTTTAGTTTTAAGATGAAAATATATGAGTTTAAACACATCGCAGTCTCTGTGATGACTGAAACCCCAAAGCGAGAGCTGCATTTTATTATGTAGGTTTAGATTTACAAGGTCATCTGGAAGATATTTTGAAGTCACACAGACTTGAACACAGCAATTACAGAGTTTACTAGATGTACCCTTAAAGTACCATGAAGTGGCTTGTCCTTCAACTATCATGCATAAGCTGTGTTTTAATTTTAGTTTTAAAGCCGTATGTAGGTGTGAACAGATACTGTATGTTAATAGCTGAAAATGTTTCTGGAAATAAATTATATCCTGCTTGTTGAAACTCTTATATAAGAAAACAGTGGTTTTACTGCCCATCCAAATGTTTGAATATATATCCAGAGAATCAATCATGCCTTTTATGGAGCTTCAATCCTGCTATTAAGGTAATGAAAAAACAGCGTTCTTGGCAGTGGTATATATTTGTGATTCAGCTGCAGGTGACATATTGAAAGCGAGTTTGTTTCAACATGAAAGGAAATGTACCGTATATTCATTTTATTAACACAATAAAGACTTTTGACACAGATGAAGTAAATGCTGTAGTTTATGTATTATTAGATCTTCTGTCTGCTAGAGCTTTTTCTTTCTTGTTTTTGACATAGACACGCTGATGTTTTTCTGTCCCTCATTATGTCACCTGGAAATTTCTTTATGTTCTGTTCTGATCAGCAGAGGAAGATGTGGATGTAGACGATGTGCTGGCAGAGGATACAGTGGTAATGTGACTGTTGCTGTTCATCTTATGATTTTAACTTTCTCTCTCAGCATTCCTCTAACTGTTTTCTGACAAAAGCATTAATGGTTCTGTTGTGTTTTTTTTGTTTGTTTTTTAGGACTTCAGTAAAGTTGAGAGTTCCAACAACATAAAAGCAGACAATCATACTGAAACAGCTGACGCGGATCCGTAAGTCCATCCTCATGTTAGGGCTGGACGATTATGGAAAAAATTATAATCACGATTATTTTGACTGATATTGAAATCACAATTAATATACACAATTATTCATTGGTTTTATAAAAAGTGTTTATTGAACCACCAAAACTCAACTTCAAATATAACTAAAAAAAAAAAAAAACGGAAATAAATTAGAAACAAGTAAAGGAGTAAAATAAGAATATTATTCAAGATAATAATAGCAATAAAAATTAATACTCAGTCTACATGCATTCCTGTTCTATACTCCCTGCAGTTTGCTTCCTATAACTCCACCAGCCTGTTCACTTCAGGATTAATCGATTAATCGATTACAGTATTTTTATGATTGTGAAAAGGCAAAATTGAAATCATGATTAAAATTCGATTAATTGTCCAGCCCTACCTCATGTAGGAATAATTTTCCTCTCCACAGCTAAATCAAGGGGAAAGACACTTTCGTGGATTTGTTGTCAATGTAAATATGAAACGTTGTATCATCAGTGACAAGCATGTTTGTGCATTAGAAGCGTGTCGCACTAGCGTTTTTGATTCACAAAGGAAGTAAGATTTAAGCTCTAGTATTAAGTTTGTATAGCACTGTAAAGATTTCTACTTTATCAAAGAATTGTATATGTGCAAACAAAGTCTGATTCCAATCAAAGAAGCGGACACAGTCCACCCCCAAATGTAAATCTCTGTCCGCTTCAAGGGGATCAAATACAGGAAGCAGACTACAAAGCAAAGTGCTTTGCAGCTTCAGCGCATGGCATTGTGGGTCAACCAAAACATACATGTGGTGTGTGGCGGGGAGATAGGTGTTAGAGTTTACATAGACTCATTTTAAAATGTAAATTTATTTCAGTAAATCCCTTTTTCAGTATTTATTAGCATGTATTGTTTTAAATTTGGTGGAAAAGAGCTGTGATGTTTTGATTTTTCTGTCTTCAGATCGGCGGAGAAGAAGGTGGTGAAAATAACTCCTCCGTTATCTGCCACTGAAGTACGTCATCTTTTCACCCACTCAGAACGTTTCTAAGTCGTTTCTGTTCAAACTTTGATAAATGTTCATAGAAGATTTTTATAATGTATTTTTTGTTGAGCAGAGGCTTCAGCAGAGAGCCGAACGTTTCAACATGCCGGCAACATCTGAGAGCAAAAAGGCCATACGTGCAGCCAGGTGAGGATCAATTTGCATTCTCTTTTTAATCTGGATTCTGTTTGTCTAGATTGTTTAACGTTTTGTTCGTTGTGGGCTTTCTGAACCAGCAGTCATCGTTGTCTCTAATCAGTCCAGTTGTCACTCCTGTTTAATGCAGCATTACTGAAAATGTGCTGTTTACGTTTTTACAACAAAGCGGTGGATTGTTCATCCTATTGTGAATTTCCACCCACAGTCCACTTTTTGTCAGTACAAGAAGTCTCTTCCTGGTCCTACAAGTCCACCCTCGAGTAGACCCCTTTTCCTTCAGAACTGCCTGAATTATTGGTTTCGTAGACTAAACAAGGTGTTGGAAACATCTTGTGGCGCTTGGTGCCAGGGCTGCGCAATTAATCTAAATTGAATCGTGATTTCGATTTTCATGTCAAACAGTCTCCAAAGTCATAATCGAGTTGAAACAATTTGTGCCATTTTTCTTTCCACAATTTCTGAAAGAAAAGTGCCTGTGCAATACATTCCTTTCCACACGGTGTTGTGTTTTAGATAAATTATCAATAACAAATTGTTGTTGGACAGAGAGAAATGCTGAATAAATGCATTTTAACTAAAATAATAATAATAATAATCACTTGAATAACCGTGCTATCGATTTTGACCAAAATAATCGTGATAATGATTTTTTTCCATAATCAAGCAGCCCTACCCGGTGTGGTCTTCTGCTGCTGTAGCCATCTACCTCAAGGTTGAACATGTGTGTTCAAAGATGCTATTCTGCATATCTTGGTTGGAACCAGTGCTTATCTAATTTCCTGTTGCCTTTCTATCATCTCCAACCAGTCTGCCCATTCTCCTCTGACATCAACAAGACATTCTGGTCTAGACAACTGCTGCTCATTGGACATTTTCTCCTCTTCAGTTCAAAGTCGCTTAAATCCCCTTTCTTCCTCACACTGACGCTCAGTTTGATCTTCAGAAAGTTGTCTTGACCATATTTACATGCCTAAATATATTGAGTTGCTGTAATGTGATTGGCTGATTAGATATTTGTGTTAAAAGTAGATGAACAGGTGGACCTGAAACTGGATACAATGCATTCATTCTTTTATTCTGTTTTCATAAATCTGTACGTTGTCATGGTCTCTGAACTAGATGTTATGGTGAAGTTGAATAGCCCTTCATGTCAGGCCTTATGTTATTTATCATACTTTTTGTTCTCCTGTAGGTTTGGTTTACCTGGAGATGCTTCAAGTCCTTCTCCAGGTGTGTTTTCACTGCATCATCCATCTTGGCTGCACAAAACTTGCTTCCTGTTTACATCACAACACTGAGACAGTAAAACACAAAGGAAAACAACAGAAAAAGAAGTTGTTGGTTCTGTCTATTAGGGATGCAAAATATAATCGGCCCCCTATTGGTATCAGCCTGTATCGGCCTTAAAGGAATAGTTCACCCTCAGAATGATTTAACTTTATTTTCCACTTACCCTGATGGTGAGCAAGACTCTGGACCACTTTTTTAATATGTCAAATGCAGCCGGTGATCAGGGCGACTTCTCGTTTCCCCCCAATGGAGTTCGCCAGGGTCCGAGCCAAAAAGGTCCATAAAAGTCTGAATAAAATAGTCAATATTCCTCCATACTGCTCGTCCCATGTAGTCCAAGTGTCCTGAGTGGGTAGTGTCCAGAATGTACTTGAAGCTACGCCATTTAGTATATTTTTAGAGTCTAAACTGGAGTATTGTTTACGTCCATGAAGCGCTCACATGCGCGGTAACGAAACTACGGAAGCCTCGGGGTTCAGAGCCTACTCTGCCGATAATGCAAGCGTAGTAGAAGAAATTCACTGTTTACATTGTGGTAAGAGCGCAAGAGCTCTAAACAAACCGGGACAAACACAGAAGGTGTTGGAGATTGATCTAAAAGAAAGAAAAAGAGAGTGCGCAATCTCGTCTGCCGTGGCTTCCGTAGTTTCGTGAACGTGCATCGGTGTGCTTGCTAGGCATGCGATGTAGTCTTGTTTAGACTCTAAAAATATACTAAATGACGTAGTTTCAAGTAAATTCTGGACACTACCCACTCAGGGCACTTGGATTACATGGGACGAGCAGTATGGAGGAATATTGACAATTTTTTTTCAGACTTTTATGGACCTTTTTGGCTCGGACCCTGGCGAACTCCATTGGGGGGAACGAGAAGTCGTCCTGATCTCCGGCTGCATTTGACATATTAAAAAAGTGGTCCAGAGTCTTGCTCACCATCAGGGTAAGTGGAAAATAAAGCTAAATCATTTGGGAGGGTGAACTATTCCTTTAAAACTGTGTATAGGACATCGGCCATCCCACCGATATTTAACCAATAGCCCCGCTATTTTTAAAGTAAAAAAAAAAAAAAAAAAGACTTCAAAAACTTCTTTTTTTAAAAGACTTTAAAACTTCTAAAGACAAGGAGTGGGAAAAAATATTGATACACTTAAATATCACAAGATTTATGCTACTTTTATGCTAATTATGATACATATGTTGATATCATATTGACATTTAAAAACCCAAATTCGATCTATTTTACTAATGAAATTTGGCGATATTTCATCATTCTGTTACAAAATCTCGCAAGAATTTACAAAAATTTTACAATCTTATACGCTGATATATTAATATCTAAAAACGCAGTATTGATCTATTTTAATAACAAAATCTCGTGATATGTCTTTGTTCTGTTACAAGATCTTGCGAGAATTCACAAAATATTGTGAGATTTTTGTGACAAAATGATGAAATCTCGCAAGATTTTGTAAGTAAAGTAGAGCGATACCCCATTTTTAATTATTGATTTGATATTGGCATATGAGAATATTGCGATATTTCAGTGTATTGATATTTTTTCCCGTCCATCCAAAGTGTGGGAACGGATAACAAAACTGCTGTTTGCAACAACTTCTTATTTTTTTCAGCTTTAATATCGGCCACATGAGTTTTAAAATATCAGCATATCTGATATCGGCCAAAATTCCAATATCGTGCACCCTTACTGTCTATATATTTGACAAATTCTGTGTCAAGCTGCAGTGACCTGTTGATATATTAGACAGATTCAGTTGAAAATGTCGTACATATTTCAGGTAGATTCATGTACTTATATCAGAAAAACAGTTGTTGAGAGAATGTTTTCTTTGTGTAACTACGACTGATTTCAGAGGCCATTAAAGAGATATCTTTGTTTTGAAGTTATATGATAATCTGTTTAATAACTGGCAGTAAACATTAGAGCGATGACCATCATGGTCACATATATTCATGTCTGTCAGCCTGTTGATTCTGCTGACTGTTTTCCTCCTGCTGTCTTCCACAGGTCTTGTTGCCAACAGTAAAGCTGCTGTAAGTGTTCCAGTAACGGTCCCAGTTCAGATCTCTGCTTCCTGTTTGCTCCAGCTGAAGAATTCAGAATGTTTGTGCCTCTTTCAGGTGAACGTGGAACAGCTGAAGAAGAGGGCAGAAAGATTTGGCATGAATGTTTCGTCCATTTCACAAAAGGTGACCCGACTTTTCTGGCTGTTATTTACCCCTTGACATGACAAACCACTTTTTTCTTTTCTTTTGTTGATTCATTTTTATTTCCAATTTTGTATAGGCTATATTTTTACATTATTTCTTTACATTTTATTTGTATTTATTTTTTTATTTATTTATTCAATATCTAGTTGTATTTTAATTTATTGTTTTTTTTTTTTTTTTTTTGCTTTTTCTCATTTTTCCCTGTATTTATTTTGTATTTATGTTAATGTGAATAAATTTAGGCTTTAAAGGGTTAGCAAGAAAGATCTTGCTGCTGCTGTTTATAAACTGGTCAAACTGGTGTTTCAGTAAATATATGCTGCATTTACTGTCCAAGGGGTCAGTAAATGCAGCATATAATGTACAGTACTTGTATATGTTGATTTGCATCATCTCAACTCTAGATCATAATGCAGAATTCATACAGCATCCTCTCACCAACCATCTCCATAGCAACAATGTCCGTCATAAAACCACCCGATGTGATGACTGAAGTTAAACGACCAATATTGATATAGAAAACGATAAAACTGGTTATCTGGCTACAAAGTTATTGTTCTTTTTTCTTATTTTAGTGCAAGTCTTTGTGCTGCAATGATGAGTCATATAAAGCAGCCATGGTAAACAGCTGTTGATAAAAAGAAAAAAATACAAAAGTACAACACATCAGATAACTACTGTAGTTGTAATAATCAGTTCAATATTTTATAGAAGCTATAGAAGCTCTTACAGACCTAAAAAAAAAATGGAGAGAAAAAAAGGTTTTATTTCTCCGGGTTAAAACACCCACATCCCCCACGGGTGCGACGCCCATGGCCTTCTGTGGTCGCCTATGCCAGGAGCTGGCTCTGCTTCTGCTACTGCAACTTTATTCATAACGCACTTTAAAAACAACAAAGTTGTGTAATAAAACCTTTAAAAGAAAATTAAAACAATAGAAGTGATAAAAATGATAAACAGTCAAACAAAATAATTAAGATTAGATATTAAAAATGTCACCAAATCATGCTGTGCCAAAGGAAAAAGTAAACAAATAAGTTTTAAGACAGGATTTAAAACCAGATACAGAGGAGGCCTGTAATGTGACTCGCCAGCTTATTCCATAGTTTGGATGCTGCCACCGCGAGGGCCCGGTCCTCTGAGCTTTCCACCTGCCCCGAGTGCATTATGTTTTGTTTTAATGATATTCTTTTATCATGTGTATCCAGTGACTCAGTGGTTCTTATTTTATTGGATTTAACTGCTGCATTTGATACTTTTGACCACATTATTCTAGTCATTGAAGCTGGCTCTGCTACAGTATGTTGCTGTTGGGATGTGCAGGTGGATTCCGGTTATCTTATTGACCCCGAAGTGACGGATTTTCTGTTTCAGATGGAAGAGGATGAAAAGCTGAAAAAGAGGAAGGAAAGGTTTGGGATCTTAACAAGTGCATCTTCAACTGGTGGAGAAGACGTTGAGGTATAATTTCATTTCAGCGAGATGAGAAGCCTGTCTGAATATGAGCAGAGTATTTTAATGGTTCTCTTTTTCTTTCTGTTCTCTGCAGGCAAAGAAAATGAAACGTGCTGAAAGATTTGGAAAAGTGTAAATGACGTTTGTTTTTGTAAAGTGTTTTTATTGCTGTACGATGTCGGTTATGCAGGTTAACAAATGCCACCAACAATTCCAGGAAATCAAAAGTACATTAAAATACAGAAGTAAATGTGAGCCATAGGTTACGATGACTACCTGAGAATCTCAGAGAAAAAAGTGTATCTTGCCTTTTTTGTTTCTTTTAAAAATAGATATTATGTTTTGACTAAAGTTTTAAAGAGTATCCAGTTAAGGGAAAAAAAGCCACAAAGTTCATTAATACTGCATCAGACAGGTTCCTCCTGTAGCTGTTAACCCTCCAGCTGATCAGGAGAAAATTATTGATTATCTTATCTATGACTAGAACTAGGCTGTGATTTCATTCTTTTTGCTGCGGAGCAGATACTGGCTCCATTGAAGTCTACCTTCAGACTAAATATGGATATTAATGAGGTCTGTATTTTTTTTTTAAATTAATATTATTGTATTGACGAATGGAAAGCATTTTATTATGCGTAGAAAAGAAGCTAAATAAAAAGTTAAGTAAATTATCCATAAAGATAAGTCTCCCTGCTCTACTAAAAATGTTTCCGACAGGAAACAATGATTTTTCTTGATTATCTGAACATCATTTAATCAGTTTCTCTTCAGTTTTAAATAAATAGTATTTAACTGTACTTTTGATTTCTTAGATATTCTGATAAGTTTCTGTTTTTCATGGGGGAGGAGGGGGTGTCAGTTGTTGATCTGCTTTGGTTAGCTGTCCATTTTCTAACAATTTGTGATTTAATAAATTGTTTTCAGTTTTTGAAATCAGACTCTTGTTTATTATTTCTGGACTGAATCAATGTTGATAAATTGATAAGAAAAGCAACTAAAACTGAGGTTCAATATAGTGTAACTGGGCATATATCGCCATCAGTCTGGATAACTGGTAGGTGAGGAATGACCATTTCTTACGTTCTCTGTTTAGCTGAGAGCTCAGAAATATGATTTTGTTTAGTGCTGGAACATTTCTGTTATGGTGTAGACAGCAGAATCACACTAAAGTCAATGAAAAGATGCAAATTGACATAAAAACACAGGTTGTTAATTTTTCTCTCTTTTTTTTTTTTAAGTGACTTAAATCTATGAAACATTACAGGGTGACAAGCTGGTGTGCTGTCATCTGAAAGCTAACAACCGATTTCATAATACAGTTAACAGCTGCACTAGACAATCTCCAGTTCCCCACCTAAACATGCTTTACACTTTGACTTGAGTTTTTTTTCATTTTTGTTTTTATTTTTACAGTGTTTCAGCTCAAGTCACTTTAAACGGTTAATTTAAGTCCAAATGACTCCAGTTTACAATCTAATTCATTGTGATCCTGCTGTAATTACTGATTTATTCAGTCCCAGAAATGTTCTGAAAAGTCTCTGTGATCCAACATGCTGCAGCGAGGGTTCTGGTGAAAAATACAAGCAGTGATCATACACTGCCTGGCCAAAAAAAGTCGCCACCTGGATTTAACTAAGCAAATAGGTACGAGCCTCCTATTGGATAATTACTGCATAGATGATTATCTTTCAGCTGGCAACAAGTTATTTAACCCCAACTGGTGCAATGACTTGCTTCTCATTTCCTAAACAACCATGTCGAAAGACACATCCATGGTCGTGGAAAAGGTGTTAGTCTTTCTGAGAAGGGTCAAATCATTGGCATCAAGAGGTGAAAACATCTAAGGAGATGCAGAAACTACTAAAACTGGGTTCAGAACTGTCCAACGCATTATTAATAACTGGAAGGATAGTGGGGACCATCATCTTCAAGGAAGAAATGTGGCCGGAAAAAAATCCTGAATGATCGTGATCGGCGATCACTTAAACGTGTGGTGAGATCAAATCAAAGAAAAACAACAGTAGAACTCAGGGCTATGTTTAATACTGAAAGTAAGAGCATTTCCACACGCACAATGCAAAGGGAACTCAAGGGATTGGGACTGAACAGCTGTGTAGCCGTAAGAAAACCACTAATCAGTGAGGCTAACCGGAAAAAAAAGGCTTCAATTTGCTCGGGAGCATAAAGATTGGACTGTGGAGCAATGGAAGAAGGTCGTGTGGTCTGATGAGTCCAGATTTACCCTGTTCAGGGTGATGGGAGAATCAGGGTAAGAAGAGAGGCAGGTGAAGTGATGCACCCATCATGCCTAGTGCCTACTGTACAAACCTGTTGGGGCGGTGTTATGATCTGGGCTTGCTGCAGTTGGTCAGGTCTAGGTTCAGCAACAGTATGTGCTCAAAGAATGAGGTCAACTGACTACCTGAATATACTGAATGACCAGGTTATTCCATCAATGGACTTTTTCTTCCCTGATGGCACAGGCATATTCCAAGACGACAATGCCAGGATTCAACGGGCTCAAATTGTGAAAGACTGGTTCAGGGAGCATGACACATCATTTTCACACATGGATTGGCCACCACAGAGTCCAGACCTGAACCCCATTGAGAATCTTTGGGATGTGCTAGAGAGGGCTTTGCGCAGCGGTCAGACTCTACCATCATCAATGCAAGATCTTGGTGAAAAATGAATGCAACACTGGATGGAAATAAATCTTTTGACATTGCAGAAGCTTATCGAAACAATGCCACAGCGAATGCGTGCCGTAATCAAAGCTAAAGGCGGTCCAACAAAGTATAAGAGCGAATGACCTTTTTTTTTTGGTAGCGACTTTTTTTTTTTAGCCAGGCAGTGTATTTTTCCAGTTTTATCTTCTCTTCATTGGCTCCCAGTTAAATCCAGAAGTATGTGTGTCAGAAGAATTTAAAATTCTTCTGACTCGCATACCTCTTTGAGACCAATCTCCGATGGGTCTTTAAGGTCTCAGAGTTCCAGATTTTTTCCAACAGAGCTTCACTTTTAGATTGCAGGTCTACCTGTGTTTGCTAAAGATAAGTGAAATGGGAGGCAGAACCTTCGGTCATCAGACCCCTCTCTGTGAAACCAGCTCCCATTTAGGGGGGGAGTAGTGGGCTGCCATACAGTGCCTGGGGACTCAAACCTGGGTCCTCCAGCATGTGTATTGCTCATGTAATTTCATGACCAATGTTAACATAATGCAAAATAATTTCAATTGGTTAAAAGACAAATTATTAGACTCACTTCTCATCAAGAATATCTCTGTAACAAAGATGCTTTTAGTATATTACAAAAAACAAAAATTTTATGAAAATGTACATGGGTGTGCCTCTCAACAGCTGAAAAATAACCTTCACTATGAAGCCAAAGAAAATGCTATCAAAAAGAGAATTTTTATACAATGGTTAAAGTAAGATTTAATGGATTTGATAAGACATCATCACAGCTCCTCTCTAACTAGTTAAACAAGTCATCCCCTTTGTGGCAACCATCCCCGGTCTTCCCTATATATGCATGACGATTTATGCTGCAAGAAAGCCAAGAGTGATGAGGACGATTTGTGCTATCATTTGTTGACAATCTCAGCGATTATGAGAGACTCTGTATGCAACAATGATCTGTGGTGCGGCCAACTGAATTAAACGATTTTCTTTCTTTTTATGTGGAACACTTATTTATTTTATTTTGGTATTTACTTATTTATGAATAAAACGACATTCCACAAATCATTGGGTTGTTTTGGAGCCCCCTGCCGCTCATGAGTGGAACAGTGCAGACCTCGGGGACGTGTGACGTATGTTCCTGTGACGTGCAGAAATTTTGAACTCTCGTCCTTCTTAGTAATGGCGGCTTCGTTTCGTTCTCTCCCTGCAAGCTGTAATAACAAATGGTATTATACCCGACAACAGATTGACAACAGCCCATCTCGGCGAGCTGGACTTGATCCCGACAAGGAGCTGTCCTACAGGCAACAGGCGGCGAACCTTCTCCAGGACATGGGACAGCGGCTCAATGTGTATCTTTTGTCGTGGTACATCGCACGTACTCGACATTAGCTAGTTAGCTAGCGAAGTTTAGCTCCATCTGAAGCCGGCTCGACCGGGAGCGTGGGTTTGTTGTGTTTTTATTTTCGACCGCTTTTTGTCTTTACTGAATGTTTTCCACCAGTTTTACCCAGTGGTTAATGATTTTAGTCCACGTTAGCTCGCTGTTATCTCATAGCGGCGTAGCAGGCTAACCGGAGCCAAGTAGGCCTGTGTGGTCGACAGGCCTGCGAGATGTAGCATTAGCTTTGTCTCTACATGTCTAAAGGGAAAGGCATAAATTGAAACACAGTGTTATTTTCACAAGTAATTGAAATTTGATGTTTTCTTCTGGTTGATCTGATGTGTTGGTCTAACTGGGTTTTCAACATTTCTTTCTTGTTGATGCAACAACACGACTGTTTTTGTTGATTTGATTGGTATTAGCTAAATTAACCTACTGTTGCTGTTATTACAGAATCATCTGTAACATAGCAGATATTTTCATGATATTGGCTGAATTTTAGGTAGTTTGCTGTCTTTGCTGTGTTTTCCCGAATTTTCCTTAACTGCTATTTGCCAGATCACAACTTACAATTAATACGGCCATTGTGTACATGCATCGGTTCTACATGGTCCAGTCATTCACCAGATTTCACAGAAATGTAAGTATTTACTTATCATGCTTCACCTGTAGCTTCACTGCTTTTGGTCCAAAGGTGACGAATAATTTTCTTTTTTGCCAGGTTACTTCTCCTGCCGCTCTCTTCCTTGCTGCCAAGGTTGAGGAGCAGCCCCGGAAGTTGGAACATGTCATCAAGGTGGCCCATGCATGTCTGAATCCTCAGGAGCCTTCACCTGATGTGCGCAGTGATGTAAGTGTTGGACAAGAGTGAAAATGGCCTGCCATGATGCCAGAGAGAAGCGATAAAGACCTCAGTTGGTCGATTTTTGGTAATCAGAGAAGTGTTAACTTTGCTGCGAACTTCAGAGTACCCCTACATTTTAGTGGGTTCTCAGGGTCTCACTTTTGTGTTGCATTAATTGTGAGACAACCTAATATAAATTTCCTCTTGGTCCCTGTTTTTCACATTGCCCATAATCTGGATAGAAGTATTTGATTGGGTTTTTTGAGATGCTGCTCCTGCAGGTGCTATAAGGTGGCTTGTTTGTTTGAGAGAGCAGGAAACAGGATTTATGTAAGTGTCTAGTTCTGTCATCCAGGTAATGTGTTGTCTACAAGTTGAAAAGCAAGAGCATCTGTATTTGCTGTTTTGACTTTCATAATTTATTTTTGGCTGTATAAAAAGAGAAGTTCAACATGTTGAACTCTAAATCATGCATTTCAACCCTGGAGCCAAAACTTTGATTACAATAAGCAATGTTTTCTCAGACTGATACAAATACTTTCACAGCCTGACAGTGTGTTCAGCTGCTCTTGTTTGACAATACTCAGAGGCCCCCGGTGAGTAACGTGCCTGTCCTCTCAACCTCAGGCTTACCTTCAACAAGCTCAAGACCTGGTCATTCTTGAGAGCATAATTCTCCAGACCCTGGGTAAGTTTGGAGGGATGAACTGGGTCCCTTTACCTCCCCAAAACACGCAAAGCTAACTTGTTCAGCTTTTGTTCACAGGAACTTCACAAAAGCCGCTTTGGAAAGTTGACATTCATGCTTCCTACTGGAAGCAGTTTCCCACAGCTTTTTTGTCTCTCACGCTCCTAACTTTTCACATCTCCACTTTTTTTTTTTTTTTTTTTTTTTAAGTAAAAGTAGTTTTAAGGCATTTCTTTGAGGACTTTCTTTTGAATAAACAGGCTAGGAAACAGCTGAAAATAACTTGCTTCCAAGGCATCATTGGTTTTTGACGTTTTCATCTTGTCTCAGGTGTTTTATCCCATGATTAGTAAATACTTCCCATCCTTCTCCACTTACTTTGGTTTGATAATATTCATTTTCTGTTTTCCAGGGACTTTAATGTTAAGTTTTCTGTGGAAACTGGATTTTATGAAGCCAAGTTGGTTCATACATGCATTGAATTTTCAATCCTGGATTCATCTCACTAAACTGTATGTTTGTTTTGTTTTTTGTTTGTGTCTTTTTTTCTTTCTTTGTCCCCCCTTTTTATTGCAGCTTTTGAAATCACAATCGACCATCCTCACACTCATGTTGTCAAGTGTACTCAGCTTGTCAGAGGTGAGCATCAGGTCATTGATCTCTGGGAAAATAAACACATTTCGTCCTATTAGCACTACTTGGGGGGTTTGCACTTAAACTTGCAAAATAACTCTTTTATGTTTTTTGCTCTTTTGTTTTTCCAGCCAGTAAGGATCTAGCCCAAACATCATACTTTATGGCTACTAACAGGTAAAATCTGAAATATCAGCCTTTACATGGTGCATAATTCTTTTCCATATATTTTTACATTGTTGGTTAAATTTTGATCTGCTGAATCTGTGCTGTCTTCTCTCCATTCTGTTTCTGATCTGCTGTGCACTCCGGACGCATCCTGCCACATAGTCTGCATTTGACGACATTCTGCCTGCAATACAGCCCCCCCATTGTGGCCTGCGTATGTATCCATCTTGCCTGCAAGTGGTCCAACTGGGAAATTCCTGTGTCTACAGACGGCAAACATTGGTGGGAGTACGTCGATCCTACAGTTACTCTGGAGCTGTTGGATGGTATGTGTTGTGAATAATCTCATAGTTCTGTCCTTTTTTTTTTAATAAAAAAAAAAGGAAACTAAACTAAAATTAACAAATGTCTGTTCATAAAGGGTAAAAAGTAGCCAAACCTATTTAATCCCACCCCCTTCACCATACCCCAGTTATGAGTTATGTCAAGTATTATCATAATCAATATGTACCACAGTTGCATTCATTATTCGTAACAGACAGTAGATAATACCATAGAATACATAATAATAATGCTGATAATAATTATGGCAATAATTGTACTCAGCAACTATATCAATATTACATTAAACAATTACAAACATGCAGTATTAATGATGATAATGGTGATAATTAAAATAAATAAAATACTACTACCACCACCACTAGTAATTATATGAAATACCACTATCAGTTCCCATCCTAAATAACACATGATGGTATTTATGGGCTGTAGTAGTAGTCATACTAGTTGCCACCACCACCACTAAAAAAGAAATGTCTGGCTGAAGGTTTTATATGTTGTGTGGTAATAAATTCTTGCTAGTTTTAACCATGACTTGTACTGTGTGATTCATGATGGTGTTCCTATTTAAACCTCTTCCAGAACTTACTCACGAGTTCCTGCAGATCCTGGAGAAAACTCCCAGTCGCCTGAAACGGATCCGGAACTGGAAGGTACATAGCTTTTTGTCCACCAGTTTGAAAAAAACAGGTCGTCATTCATACACTGACGTTAACTCTGATAACCTGGTTTCTTGGCTTCTAGGCTGGAGGTCAAACCCCAAAAGTCAAGCCAAAAGTCCAGGAGGAGGGTGACCAGAGGGATGCGATGATCAGCATGATCTCTATGGCCTCGTCAGAGAGCACTGTGGCGGGCCTAATGAGCTTGTCAGCTCCGCCGTCTGCATCTTCTTCCTCCTCCCTGGGTGACAAAGACAGAGGCACATCTGGTAGCGCTCAGACTTGGAGTGGAAAAGTACCAACTGGAGCAGAGCAGCAGCAGGCCAACCATGAGGTCCACGCTCCAGCCAAGGTTTCCCTCAGTGAGTACCGTGCCAAGAACGCCGATGTCCTGGCTGCACAGAAGAGGAAGCTGGAGAACATGGAGGCCAGCGTAAAGAGGGAGTACGCCAACGCCGCCCAGGCTCTCATTGGTCAGCAGCAGAGGAAAGAGAAGCAGCAGCATCATCACCAGCAATCCAGTTCCTCCTCTACAGACATGCCCAACCCTTCACCCATTATTCTTAAAATTCCCTTAGAGAAGGAGAGGCATGACAGGTCTGTAAAGGGGCGTGTTCCACCAGCCGGAGGAAGCAGCGGACATGGCGGCAGTAACCGAGGTCAGGATCCGGACATCAAAGTCAGAATACGAGTGCCTGAAAAACAAAGTGGGAGTTCAGGAGAGGAGGGCAAGAGCAAAGACAAGCATAGGGACCGGTCCAATCATCACCACCACCATCACCATCATCACCACCACCACCACCATTCTTCCTCTAGCAGTGCTTCTCTTTCCTCTTCACACAAACATTCGTCTAGCTCCAGCAGTATGTTAGCAAGCAGCAAAAAGGCCTCCGGTGACTCCTCTAGGACAAGCTCCTCATCGTCTTCCTCTTCACGAAAGAGGACACACTCCCAGGACCCCACAGCAGGCTCTCACCCTGCATCTAAAGCCAGTAAGTCCTCGAGGAATCCCTACCAGCTGCCGTCCCTGTCTTCCTCCTCTGGGCAAACACTGGCTCATGCTCCGGACCTTCTTCCGACTCTGGGCCTTTCCCACCATCAAGGAACCTTTTCACACTCCAAAAGTGACAAGACGGACACAAACGGCCATGGTGCAGCAGGCGGGGCCCAGTCAAACGAGTACCAGGATACTTTTGAAATGCTAAACTCTCTTCTGAGCGCGCAGGGGGTCCAGCCATCCCAGCCGTCCATGTTTGAATACAGATCGCAGTATGGGGACTACCGGTACTCTGGTGGCTCCAGAGGAGGCAACCCCAGGCCTCCACCCCTGCCTTCAGAACCACCACCCCCACTTCCACCTTTACCCAAATGAGCTCCTCATCAGGAGACCACAACATTGTACTTGACATCAAACATCCATCTTCTTATATAAAGTATTGTATAAGTTTTTTCTTTTTTTTTAAATACTCACCCAACATTTTGTAGACTTCAGGGTGACAGCAGAAAAATGTACCGGTGTAATTGTTTTTTAACTTGTGGGGCAATAATAATGTTTGCAACAGGAAAGTGTAGATAATTTTTTCTTTTCTGCTCCATTTTAATGAAATCATGCTGGAGCAAATTTAAAGAAATCTCATTGTCTTGGACTCATTACCCTTGTAGGGCTCTTCAATTTCCCACCATTACAGTTTATTAGAGGGCAAAAAAGTCCTCTCCCCAAACTATTACAGATTTACAGCTACAGAACGATCCGCTACAGATCAGGCAACCTCAGTTCAAACATGTAACTAATGAAATTGTTTTAACCCTTTTTTATTTGATATTGAGCATTTTTATGAATTTAAATAGTTTTTTACTTTTTTACTAATGTTTGGGAGCTGGGACAGTTTTTATCAGTTTGAGATGTACTAAATACCATGTGGAAAAAAATGTTGATTCAGTTCTTTAGATAAAATCCTAATTCCCTAGCGTGCATTATATGAAAATTAACTCATTTTGTTTTTTTCCCCGTAAAAGGAGTGGTGGTCGTGATCATATCAGCATTTACAATGTTAAAATAATTAGCATAATTGCACATTTAGAATTTTTGATAGGCTGATTGAGCAGAAAAGTTTGAAAAAAATTGAATCTGTAGTGTTTTATAGCAGTTTGTGTGAGAGGAATATTTTTGTCTTCTAATGCCCTCTAATTTTTATTACAAAAGAAAAAAAAAAAATCATCATATTTTGGAAACGCAACTAAAACGGTGGCCAAAAATTGGGGGGGAAATCTCCTGAAAACAGTGACCTACAAGGGTTGAGAAAGTTAAATTGCAGTGACACATCTATTAGGCCCTCTTACCAACTGTCTTTTTGTAATATTTTTATAGTATGTTATTTATTGACTGCTTTTAAAAACATTGTCCCCTTTTTCTACTTTTTTAAGGTTCCCCTCTGTTCTGTCAGGGCAAAGGGAATTTCTTCATCAAGACTGTACAGGCTAGTTTGAGAGTGCATGTCTCCAAAGCCATTTTGTCAATATTGTCTTCTTTTTTTTTTCCCCCAAGAACACAATACTGAGTCCCATACCTAGTGTTTATTTACTGCATTATTTCATTAACTTCTACGAAGATTGCAAACTGTTTGACAAAAAGATATTTTTTACATTGTTATGGAAAATTGCAACAAAAAATTGTGGAAAAAAAGATGCATTTTCTTTTTAGACTGAGTGTTGCAGTCATTGTTTTAAATGGTTGTAAAATATTCATATTCACTTCTGGGATGAATACACTAGCTTCATACAAAGGACCTCTGTTGGAAATGTTTAAACATATTCACCTGATCTGTTCAGGGAGTCCTAGCCAGCGAAAGGAAAAAACAAACAAGTGAGTTATTTTTTGGGATTTTTTGATCAGAGCAAATGTAGGGAAATGTCTACATTTCTAGATTAACAGCTGTGTTTATATCCTCAAAAGAAAGAAGACTTTAAAAAAGTGTGGTCACAGGAGTTAATATTATGCTGTATAAATCAATTATTGGTCATTTAAAAAATTTATTTTGCATTTTAGTTCAATAAATCATGTTCTTTTGCTCTGATTTCACACTTTTAAAAAGTTATCTTTAAACTCCATACCCTCCAATTTGTTATTTATCTTCAGATTGTTTATAATCCATCCACATACCATCATTCACGGGTCTCTGCATGTGTTTTATATTTGTATAAAATCATAGATGCAAACAAGCTGTTAACATACCTCCATTATGGGATCTTGAGCATGAAGTCAAATTATGAATGTTTAAATTTAGTGGAAGAGGTTCTGTTTAACAGATGAATTGGGCATCACCTGTAAGTTTCCGTCATATAAAGCTTTATATGGTTCGATTGTGTAATATTACTACTCTTAACCTGGTTTACTTTAAGTTCATCAAAAAGCTTGTTTTAGGCAGTTTACAATAATGCAGTACAACAACCCAGCCATACAACTGTAAAATATTTTTATTCCTTTGGTAAATGGAAAAAATATGCTGGAAAAGAGAGGGTCCTTGCTCAGGCAGCAGAGGATTTTAGTTGTAACAGGGAAAAGGTGAAGGCACTGAATATTTATCTTCGTAGGTTTGCCTACAATGCAATTGACAAAGTGTTACTTGTACAAAGGTCTAGCTAGAATAGAATTCCAATATATCATTGTCATTTAAAAAAAATACATGTTATTTGATCTGGGCAAATATTTAAGTATGAACATGCTGTGAGAAAGTTATTAAAAAAAATACATTTCATAGTGAACCATATGTGAGAAAAACTGAAGACACTCATGCAACCTAACAATGCAAAAATCACAGGTAAAATAGCCGAAGTTTCACGTTTTTTCATGTTTAGGTGTTTTTATTGACACTCAGGTCTTGAAATGTTTTTTTCTTTTTTTGCTATTTCAAATGTTACATGTGAGCATTGTTCTTTTTGATATAATGTGGTTGCTTTATCTTCAAAGTCAATAAATATTTTAAGAAAATGCTTTTATCAACATATATCATACATACTAACTTTTGTCTCTTGGGTGTTTTAGAAAGGTTGGTTTAGTTTAACTAAGACCAATGAACGACCTTCGATATGACGATGTAGCCAATCAGAGTTATGAGTGGGCGGGGTCAGTCTGTGCTTTCCGGTACTGTGGCAGTAGTAGTTGGGGGCGAATGCAGAATTTCTCGATTGTGCTTCTGATGCTTTCGCCTGGTCGGACGACTCAGAGGAAGGTAAGCTGTTTTCACGAAAAAACTGACAGCTTGTGTATTTATTAACGTCGATACATGTATTTATTATCAGGGTATCAGGATATCAGGTCCACCTGGGAATATCGGCAAACAAATATGTTATTTTAGCTGCAAGTTGTTGAGATTAGCAGTTAGCTTATGTTGTAAACGGCTAAACAAAGATGGCTGCTGATGAACTGAAGCCGTGACGCAGTGAAAAGAGGCGGGTTAAAACTCGCAGCGCGTGGTTAGAGTTGGTTGGTACTGAAATGTTTTTTTTTCCTCGAGAGAGAGAAAAGATTATGGATCCCATTTAAAAGCATAAAAAAGTGATCTTATTTGGGTGAAACAAAGTGTGCAGATATGTTTGAAGCTGGCAAATGATGAACCACCTGATCTGCTACAACCTGCTTCTACATTGAACGATTACAACTTGGCGTCTCATTTATGATCGTGGATTACACACAAAACGGGGCCTTAAATGGGCGTACACCACCTTTCACTAAAAAGTTGTGATTTATAAAAAAAGATAAATAAACTAAAGTTGGGCTCTCAACCCAAACTGATCCACACGTACAGTCGTTTCGGAGACAGGGGAAACTGGCGACACGGATGGTGAGATGGAGAAATAAAACTACGCCGCGTTGAGATTCCTCTCAGACATTTAATTTCACTTCATATCAAACCTTAAATCATAGATCAACTTTATCATAAAGATTCCATACAGCAGTGTTTCCTTTTTTCTTCTTTTTTTTTTTTTTAAGCCGGTGAGATATAACTATTTAAGGACCTTTCAAATAGATAAAAACGCAACTGTAAGCAAAGTTAGATTTGAAATCAACATTTCTTAAAGTTTTCACCATAATATTCCTCTCCCCGATGGTCACCGGGGTGATATACAGTATTTAAACAATTTAACACGTAGATTGTGACAACTTGTGAGGCAATCATACTGATTGATGTAAACATTTAAATACTGTGGTGACACTCCTGCGTAATGCTGCAATGGGTGCATTGGCACAACTGGAAGAACTTGCAAATGGGTGAGTTAGGAGGGAACAGGGATCACCAGGATTTCCCTGCCCATGTTGATGACTGGCTAATAAACAGATATACATTTCTCAGAGCAGCTTGGTTGGATCTATGTGCTGTATGGGCACAGTCCACCAGAATTGTACAATCCCAGTGAACCTGGAGCTGTTGACCAGAATGTGCTCTGCTGTGGAGCGAGCAGTTTGCTTCCCCAAAGACCGGTTGGGGTGTTTGTATGCATTAAGAGTCAGACTGCTTTACCACTTCCAAAAGGTGTGCAGAATAATCATGGTGTGTGGTGTCCTGCACAAGAATGTCATTCTGATCTAAACAGCATTTCTTTTAGCCATTTTGCCTCCTCCCTCCTTTATCACTTAGCTTTTTGATGCGCTGGGCTGTAAAGTGTCGACTGCAGACACAGGTGTGATGAGAGGTGATGAAGTTTTCCCTTCTAATGTTCACAATCCATCTCCTTTGTAGTTGATCATCCAAGGAAAATGTGTGAAAGCTGACTGTAGAATTATATTTCGCTGATGAGGTACACAAAGGAACACAGCAGTGTTCAGCTGTTGGCTCATGCCGATGAAACTTGTAAGATGACTATCTAATGCCCCATTTCCACCATCCCTTTTTTGCTCAACTCACCTCACCTCACCTCGGTTATTGGGCTTTTCCACTGGGGGTTTTCCGAGCTGAGGTGATACATTTTCTGTACCTCCTCTGGCAAGGTTCTGAGCGTGCTGAAGCGAGCTATGTCTGACGTCATCTTGCTGCATGCCACCTATTGGCCAAGGGGTTAGCCAATCAGATGTCAGGGTCAGAGAGTGACATCATTAAATGAGTGACAATTCACACGCCCTACCAGTAACAGCGGTAATGCAACTCATTTATTGTTAGTAGCTGCCGGTAAAGACAGCAACAGAGGAAGAAGCAGAAGGAGAAGAAGTAATCCGGGAGGGACGGATGATATCATTATTTGCGCTATGAGGGGCCATGTGGTGCAAGTGGTAGCAAGCTTTCCTTTCAATCCAAAGGTTTTGGGTTCAATTCCCTTGTCTGCCATACAATATATATTTTTTTTTTCTCCTCAATCTTGTTGAAATAGATAGATAGATGGATTCAGATTCTGCTTATTCTTATGGTTGCTGCCTCTTGGCCAGGACTCCCTAGTAAAAGAGGTTTTTAATCTCAATGGGACTTTTTCTGGTTAAATAAATAAATAAAAAGATTCGGATTCGGAAGGCTTTATTGTTAATGTACAGATAGATAGATGGATAGATAGATATGAGCTCGTGAGGGAGTGATTTCAGATTTGCAACAAGATAGTGGAGAAAAAAAAAAAAAATTTCATTTGGCTGAAAAGGGAATTGATCTTGGGATCGTCAGGTTGTAAGGCAAGATTGCTACCACCTATGCCACATGAGTTCTTCCTCAACTTGTGTCAGTGATGATATCATCCATCCCTCCCATGTAACTTTCTCCTCATACTTCTTGTTTTTTCCCTCTGCTGTTTTTACTAGCAGCTACTAACAATTAATGAGGTGTGTTCCCACCACCTACTGGTAGGGAGTGTGAACTGTTGCTGCTGTTGTTTACATTGCACAATCTAGTATGTGGCTGCAGCGTCAACCTGGACCTTATTTCTAGGAGTATATACGTGCATTTACTCACAGGTAAAGTTTCTGCATCACTTTGAGTCCTTCGGAAGATATCACACTGAGTCACCCTTACGGCAGTGTTGCCAGGTGTACGATAATTATCGTATTTGTACGATAAGTTGGCCCTCTGTACAATGTACGATCAATAATCCTAAAAAAAGGGCAAATGTACGATAATTTGACCATTTCATATGAATGTGAGCAAAACTGTTGGCTGGCGAATTTTTTGTGAACCCTGAAGGCATCAGTTCCCATGTGACATGTTACCAGCCAATCATGCTTTGCTGAGCGTGAGATGCGAGTGACGTCCATGTGTTGATTGGCTGCATGGTAAGCTGCACCCGCCCTAGGAGACGCTCTGACAGGAAGGCGAGCGAGATTCAAAACCAAAACAACACGACAAAAGAGGAGGACATATTAGTATAAATAATAAATGAGTAGAAGCCAGATTGACTGATAGAGGGCGAGAAACGTGGCCACCATCTTGGACCAGTCACAGCTCAGTTAATAAATACTGTGGACAAACGATGCCAGAGCTGCACAGCATCTTCTGCTGTAATCGGCAGAGCATCAAAAGCAGCAAACTGGGAGTTACTTTTCACACGTAAGACTGAGCATCAATATAAGTTGTGTTTAGTGGTTAAAATGTTTACTGGCCTATAATAATCTGTCTACCTGTGACATCATGCCAAGCGAGTCAGGCTCACTCACGTTTGGTGGTCGCTGTTGAAGTTATGTCATGAAAATGAATATGAAACTTCATAAACCCTACATAGATATCATCTGTGTAGATTACAGCTGATATTATGACGCCGTTAACCCATTCCGTACTGAAGCAGCAAAGTCACGAGTGCCTGTGAGCACTTTTAAACACTAGAGTGACAATATTTCACGCATCAGTGGGGTTGTTATTTTACTTATGACGGGTGCACGATAATTTCCCTCAAAATACAATAATTTTGAGTCTCTGGTACGATAGTTCTATATTTCCCACCTGGCAACACTGCCCTTCGGTGTTCCTCCAGTAAAATGGGAGATATGGGGCAGCCACTATGTAAGACATTATCTGCAGCAGAACTCCTTGATTTTCGGCAACACTTTAAGTTTTCATTCGTTCATTCTACTTAAAGCATTGATGAAATGAAGGAGTTTTGCTGCAGATAATGTCTTATAGAGTGGCTGCCTCGTCTCCGCCATGATACTGGATGTTAAAAAAAAAGAAACTTATCCTTTAACACTATCAGCAGTAAATTTCTTTGTCTGCTTATGAATGGTGCATTTTTAGTTAAATTATTTATGTTTGCTTTTCCCCAGACTTGAAATGAACAGAATACGAATACATGTCCTGCCCTCCAGTCGTAACCGGGTGACCCAGACACCCCGACCTCCTGAGCCCCAGGCTTGCTCCTTTTCCCAGCGACCATGTTCACAGCCTCGTCTGGAAGGCCTGGAGTTCTGTATCAAACACATTCTGGAGGACAAAAATGCGCCATTCAAGCAGTGCAGCTATGTCTCCGCCAAGAACGGCAAGCGCTGCCCCAACGCTGCTCCTAAAGCGGAGAGGAAAGACGGGTGGGTGCAAGGTCACATTTTTCCAGGTTTTTTCACTTAAGCTTAGTGTTTTTGTAATTTCACCCATGTGCGCTCTTCAATTCTCTGGTGACCTTAATTTCCAAAAATGTCCACAAAAATCATCATACTTTCATATTTAAAATATTTTTATGAATAAATATTATATAGTAAGTTTTTGATATGTCAAAGATTAACAACAAAACTAATTTGATTGCATTTGTATTTTTATCCATCTATCATCAGATACTTCTTCTGGTAAAATGTTAAACATCACTGCTTTCTTCCAAATGACAGAAATAACTGTTTTGTTATATGGTATTTTAATTGCAGTCAGTGGGACAATTTTGACTGCAGGTCACCAGAATGTGTATCAACAGAGTATTAAAGATATAAGAGAAAAAGACACTGGATTTAAAACAAAGCAAAAAACAAAAAAAACAAAAAAAAAAACCTAACATCCAGGCAAGACGGCAGGACCTGGGCTGGTGTTGAATGATGGCCTCCATCGGGGCCTTTGTCTGATCTGTTGTGTGCAGGTGTGGTGTCGGAACAGCTAAAGTATGTTGACACTAGCAAGCCACTTTCTGCCTCACAATGAGGAAGATGACAGTTTTACCAACTTTTGCTCAGTGACCCTGCATTAAAGACACGCTTAAGCCAGTAATGCTGATTGATTGGGGAGCTTTTTGTAAAATGTACAGAAAAATCATAAATGTGACCTGGAGCAGAGTTTAAAAAAAACAAAGAGAGAGAGAGAGGGAGAGAGTCTATCACAATGTTGAATTTCCCCTCTGGGATACATAAAATATTTTTCATTCCATTTCGTTACAGCAATCACACCATGCATCCACCAATCTCTAGCAGCAGATTTGCATGCAGCTGTTTTTTGTGCCACACAGAGCAGTGTACCTGCAAACATAAGCTCAGCTTACCAGCACGTGTACTGCCATCACACATCAGTGACAAACTATCACCAGCACCGCGATGGCTACAGCAGACAGGCAAGACAAGTTTATTTGTAAAACACATTTCATGTACATGTGCTTTACATAAAACATTAAAGGCATTAAAGGTGAGTTCAGAAGAATACAAACTTTAAAAAAAAATAAAAGAAATTTGAAAAAATCTGTAATGAAAATAAAATGAGACAAAATGCAAGAAATAAATAACTTTAGTCAAAAGTCCGAGGCAAAATGTGGTTTCAAAGCGTCAGTTAGCAAAATACAGGGTAGAGCAGTTTTCGCTGTCATTTGTCGAACCTGGACACACAAGCACCAGAACAAGCCTGTTCTGAATCATGTATTTCTTAAAAAGAACTATTGGCACTTTTTATTTAAACAAAACACAACAAAAAATAAGTATGATTAGACAATGTAAAAAAAAAAAAAAAAAGAACTGTTCTGCTGATCAATGTTGCAGTTGTTTTAGGGCTGCAACAATTTATCGATTAATCGACTAATTGTTTACTATTAAAATAGTCTGTGACTAATTTCATAATCGACTAATCGTTTATTGTCTAAGTTTTGTTATTTCTCTCAAAATTGTCAATGCACCTTCCACTGCCTTGTCTGCCTTCCTGTCTGGTCGGCTTCATGAATAGTTTATTGACATAAATAATGGCACACACTACCAGTTAAAAGTTTGGACACATTTTCCCATTAGATTCAGTGAAAAAGTGTACAAACTTTTGACTGGTACTGTAAACATGCTTCAATTTTCGCATGATCTGATCAGTCGACTATTCGACAAAATAATCAGTGACTAATCAATTATCAAAATAATCTATGTGACAGCCCTAGTTGTTTGTTATTCAACTTACTTTCACTACTAAATGTTCTCCCAGCTTGCCATGTTATCAATATTCTATCATGAATATAACATTGGCTTGTGAAATTTGGAAGTCATTGCATATAGCTTATATCCTTAAAAAGTCTGGCTGTGATGCCTTTTTCAAGACAGCATCACACTTGTACCTTCAAGTAAGTGGGATAATGTTTTGTCTTGGGTAAGGGATGGGCCATCATCATGCACGGATCAGTGCTGCACATCCGTCCTTTCTCCCCAAATGGTCGCTTCTCAATGTTGTGTTGGTAGTAAAAAAATATTGAGGTAGTAAAAAAGGTTGTAGATAGTCGTAAATTCTATAACATCTTTCTTATTCATTCTTGTTCTGTAGAGTGACGTTCTGTGCAGAACATGCTCGCAGGAATGCCATGGCTCTCCGGACTCAGATGAGAAAGGCCTCCTCTGGTCCATCCCCAGAGGCTCTGCTATCTCAGCTCAGTGGCTACAACCGTGCAGACACTCATGGTGTTGATGGAGGACGCTCTGAAGCTAACCGCATTCTAGGTAGGCCTCCACTGAACGTGGAAACTAGGATTTGAATACTTATCTGTGAATCTGCAGTTTTAAATAATTGATTTTATTGTCTGAACTGTTGACAGATGAAGACACTGTGAGTGAGGAGGAGCAGGGGCCCTTGGTACTGGACCAGACATGGAGAGGAGATCCTGATAGTGAAGCTGACAGTATTGACAGTGATCATGAAGATCCTTTGAAGTAAGCTAGGTTATTTGACCACCTAAAATCACATTGTCATTTTATTGTTTACGCTACGTAGTGAATAAGTGCCTTCATTATTATTATTTGGCTATTTATGTAACTATACTTGTTTAGCAGAGAAGTGTGGATAATAAAGTAGTCTGGCACCTTGCTGGGTCTCCCACAAGTTTTTTAGGGGTAATGAGACAATGTAATAACTTGATGTGTGTGCTCACGTGGGTGATTGTCATGTAGAGTTAATATACCAAAAGTACAAGAGGAAGACACCTTTGCCCACAAAAACATTACTAGCCAATCAAAAGTTGAGCGAGGCTTGGAAACTGATTGTTTAAAGGGACTTGAGGCAAGATTAAGAAACGAAACTCGCGACTGCCGCGATTGGCGCTTCAGGTAACTGCAGCCACGAGCAAAGCCGTCACGGGAGCGTGCACAAACTGAAGCTATGATGCTGTTTACTCACCTTTCTCTCCGTAGTTATACTTTGTAGTGTCTTTCAGTTGATCTGGATCGTTTGATGACGGCAGAATAATCCATAACAATCGCTTGCAGTGTTTGAATTTACCGCGACCGGCTTCGTCCTATATCAAAACAGCGGATGTAGCGTCATGTGACGTCACGTCCGCATGACAGAGCTGGAAAACTATAATGTTGTTTACTAAGCTTTTTCTTCGTAGTTACAATTTTTAATGGTCTTTCAGTTTATCTAGATCGTATTCTGACGGCAGAATAATCCATAACTATCGCTTACGGTGTTTTTATTTAACGTGACCGTCTTTTCCTGCATCAAAACTACGGATGTAGCGTCATTTGACGTCACGTCCGCAGGGCAGCGCGGGAAATTCGGACACCGAATTGCAGCGCATTTTGCAGCACACAGCCTGTTCAAGGCAACGGAGAGAAACATGGGTGGAAACGTTATTTTTGGTATTTATCGCTTCATCACCCATTAGTATGAAAAAAAGGGACATTCATGTTTGGTTTTTTTCAAATTCCTGCCTCAAGTCCCTTTAAAAGATCCAGGTACACTTTAGACCAGGACTCTTTTTTTTTTTTTTTTTCTTCTTTTTTTCCCATTATTTCATTTCATTTAAATTTTTTATTACAAATTGCCTTCCTGTTGTGGTGAGGCTGCTGCATTTGGATGGACTGGATGTTTGAGGTATAGCATACATTGGTATCTTGTTGTAGAGGAAGGTGACACTTTTTTTTTAGAATTGTTATATAAATGATTAGATTTGTTGAATTCTTGTTAAGATAGAAATTCAAAGTATTTCATTTATGGCTTTTTAATTCCAACAGTAATAAAATGGTTATTTATACTACAGTAAGTAATCTCTTTTCTTGCGTCTGTTTATTTGCAGACATGCAGGAGTTTACACAGCAGAGGAAGTGGCATTGATCACACGGGAGAAACTCATCCGACTCCAATCCCTCTACATCGACCAGTTCAAGCGTCTGCAGCACCTGCTCAAAGAAAAAAAACGCAGATACCTGCATAATCGCAAAATGGAACATGAAACTCTTGGTGAATTAACACATTGCAGACTAAATGTGTTTAAGGTAGCCTTTCTTCACAGCTGGCGTCAATAAACTTACTCTGCTTATGCTGATACAAGGAAGCGGTCTGCTGACGGGGCCTGAAAGTCTGTCCATGAAGGAGAGGGAGAACCTGAAGAAGCTGAAAGCTCTGCGGCGATACCGGCGGCGGTATGGCGTTGAGGCCCTGTTGCATCGGCAGCTCAGGGAAAGGAGGCAGGCTGTGACGGAGGGAGTCACACAGGTAGAAATAAAACTCTGGGCAAACAATGTCTCCAGGTTTTGAATTATATACATTTTACAGGAGAAATAAATTCAGGAATTACTCGATTACATTTCAGATCATTTATTGATGCACGATAACCTTTTTCAAGTACCGATTACCGATAAATTTCAGTTCCTAAAGGCCGATACCAAGAACAGATGACTGATAAAACACATGCATACCTCTTCATGACAACTGTACTTTTAACAAAACCAAAAAGACTTTTCACTCTTTAAATGAAGATTTTTTTTTCCCGTGAAAAACTATCAGCAAGCCTATCAAACATTTTGTAAAAGATATCAAACAGAACTATTTGAATATCTCAAATGCACATCAACTTAAAAATATGTGCATTGCTTACTGATACAAAATTAAAGGCTCCTTGAGTTGATGCAGATACGTGCATCGGGATTACAAACTGAAAAAGTGCAAACGAGAAGTTACAAAAAATATAGAAAATGATGCACTGACAAGTTAGATTCAAACATGTATTCTAGGTTATTAACACAATCTGAAAAAGTTTATTTTTAAACAATAAAAATGACAGGTTA
This sequence comes from Atherinomorus stipes, assembly GCA_023101725.1. Taxonomy (NCBI): domain Eukaryota; kingdom Metazoa; phylum Chordata; class Actinopteri; order Atheriniformes; family Atherinidae; genus Atherinomorus; species Atherinomorus stipes. The sequence continues at coordinate 77,091 of JALJCO010003884.1, read as the reverse complement.
GACTTGTCTAAGTAAATAGATTGCATCTTTAATAATATAATGTGAGCGGAGCACTGCCATGCTGACAAAAATAAGTAGGGCTGTCAAAACATTTTTAGGATGAAAGGTGTCTCACCAGGAATTCTGCATTTATCTTTAGTAGACTAGAGTACTGAAACCCTGTCCTTACATGTCTCCCTTCAGACGGTGGCAGTTTCGTCCAGAATGATGCTGATACGGTCTTCACATGCTGACTTCACAACTGTATTAATGTGAAGCTGAAATTCAGGTCTGAGTCCTGGACTACTCCCGGATGTGTAGCTTGGTTTTAGCCTTTAAGTTGTAAAACAAAAGTTAATGTATTTTCTGCATATAGCAGTGCGAAAAAATAAATTAATCTCTTGTTTTACAATGGGATTAATTTAGGATTAATCTTTTGACAGCCCTAAAAAATAGTATGTTATCTGGGCAAGTTGTCATGGTATCGGACTTATCAGAATGACGTCATAATTTCCTGTTATCGGTCTGATAATTATCGGCCTGATGGTTATCGTGCACCCCTATAATTTCTCTGACATGAATCGTACCAAGAAAATATATAATCATGACATCTCTATTTCTGCAGCTCATCTTATTACTGAAACGGTTCTGCATAAATGTAGTATTACTGAATTCTATTTAAACACGGTAGTATAAAAAACTGTGTCTGAATAAAGTTACAGTAATAAGATCTAACGTCATTTACTGACCTTTCATCAATGCATTTGAGTTTCTGATTTATAGTTTGAGATATTTTTACTCTTAACACTTTCTTTTTCCTGTTGTAGCTACAGACGAGAACACTGAACGAAAAATGCATCTCCTTCATGGAGGGGACCAGATGTACCAACCCCTGCCTGCCGATGGCCCGACACTGTCTCTCTCGTATCCTCAGTGATGTTTTGTTTTAAACAGGAAACCCGTAAATGCACTGACGGATTGAATATTTAACCTCCTTTATTTAAAGAAATGTTTCAGTTTCTGCCAATATGAACTGTGGTTCAGCTCTTTCTCACCTCGGCCCCAATCAAAAGCAACGGCTTACAGTAGCTGCTTGTTTCAAACGGAGCCTAAAGTGAACTCCTTCCTGTGGTCTGTTGATTTTTTTCCCAGAGTTATAACGGGACTAATCAATTCAGTTGGAAGGAACATTTTCTCCTGCCAACCTGTTTCCTCAGTTTAAAAGTACAAAGTTTGGTTTTATTTTACAGGTTGAATCCAGGCTTCATAAAGGTGAACTTGTAACAGACAAGAGTTGCATATGTGATGGGAAACGCTTGACAAGAACCAATGAAATTGGTCCTGATCTCCTTCTAAATTGAGATGCCTCTCTTCAGACCCTGATGCTTCGTCTGACATCATCAGATAGATGAATGCTACATTTATTTGGTTAGTTAGGAGAACTTTTTTTCTTTTGCAGCGTTTTTCTTTGTTCCTGTCTGGAAGTTGTTCTCCCTGACCAGCAGATGCTCAGATATTTACCAGGACAGCAATCAAGTGCTTTTCAAGATGTGTCCAGGTCTTAAAGATGTCCCATGTGACCGTACTGTTCACATGGGTCAGTCTGATGATCCCCGCTGTCCGCTCCACCTCACTCTGCCTCCACCCATGTACCAGCCAGAGCAGGAACCTCCACCACAGGAGCAGTTCACCATTGCAAGCAAAGACATGTATCTGAGTGCAGCAGAGCTTCAGCCCACAGAGAGCCTGCCCCTGGAGTTCAGTGATGTATGTACACACCATGTTAGGATATGTTAACCTGACAAAACACACTTTACCCTCTAAAATTAAAGGGGTAGGTCAGAATTACTGAATTAAGCAGGATATTATTTATCACTGGAAACAAACAATTTCAACATTTTTCATCCCATTATTCTAGTTGCAGGAGGTCTCATAGAACCTGCGTCTGCCTTTTGTCTCCATGTGAAGTAGGACCAGACGGCACCAGAACACCAAATTATTACTCTGTGTACAAAGTCCTGTCTGATGATCTGAATATCTCATCTTTGTTGGCTTCGGAGCTTCTCTGTCTTCTCTCATGTTTTGGTGTTTTTAACAACCTCGGTAATTAAACAAGCTTCATTTAAGGTCCTGAAAAGCTGATTAGCAAAAAAGGCACAAAAACACACCGAAGGAAAGCCTGTTGTTGACAAGCTTTCCATCGGAGTGTGTTAAAACATAAAAATGCATGTTTAACTCTTAAAACTCATCCTGGTCAATATCCAGACATTGTATTTCAGGACAGCCTCAGTTGTCAGATGAAGAGGCTAAAATGATGTAAAATGAGTGTATCAATAGATATTCCATACCATACTGTAACATACTGTACCAAATACCATAAAGGTCAACCAAAGCGACAAAAAAGAATTGATTACCAATAATATTTACTAGTAGAAATAACAAACAGTGAACAAACCTTTTCTCATCTACGTATCAGGAAAAAATATTGACATGAAACACAAACGGAACAGAAATTGTTTACTTTTTACACTTTTTCCTCCAGCCGGTTTTCTGCAATTTACAGTTATTTATTAACAGTCATTTGATTTTGGCACCAATGTAAACAACTTGTTGGCTTCATTCCAGCCATAGAGGATCATTATTTTTGTTCTTTTCAGACAGACAGAACTTTCTGCTCACTTGTTGATTTTTGGCTGCTCCTGATTGGACATTGCTGTCAAGTTAAGCTCTGATTGGTGGAAAGTTTGGTAGGAAAATAGAGGTCTCTTAGCAGCAGAGTATTGATTAGTGATCTGTCTTTTATTTATGATGAAATTGTGACAAATGATGGTGTTATCATGGATCACTCGTTGTGGATTTACCATGAAGTCTCTGAATGAACTCTAAATTTTGAGGCTGCCTTGTAAACCTCCTGTATGGGAGATCAATGCCTCGATTGTTCAGGATGGTGAAGCAGGGAAACTTTCTGTAATCCATTTATCCTCAGAGTAGTTGGCTAAAACTCATGGCTTCTCTGGTAAACATCAGCTGGTGTCTGCTGTGCAGAATTTTTTTCTTGGTTGTCGTAACACAGACCCTTTCTCACAGAGGTTTGTGATGTTTCACAAAGATATCTCTAGATGAAGGACATGCAGAGCTTGTAGACTTCTCACTGTACAACAGGTGGTCTCATGGACTCGTCTCCTTGTATCCTGAGGAAACATACATGTCTGGACACAATGAATTATAATTCTCCACTGCCTAATAAATTGCTTTGATCAATGGATAAGCGATCAACTTCAGCCGCACCTGCTGAAAACTCAAACCTTTACAGACGGTGGAATCTGGATCCATCAGTTGATTAGGATACAGATGAGTGACATTGATCTGATATCTGACACAATGATAACCAAAAATTAGTCTAAAATGTTTTTTTCATCAGGTGTTTGTTGTATCAGAGGGTGGCAGTGGTTGTCTAGTAGCTGGTCTGAGGCGGAGGCTGCAGTAAGTGCTGTCATACAGGTGCTGAGATGTTCTGGGTATCTGGCATCAGTCTTTAACATGGTTCTGGACTTTTTGCCGATGTTTCCCATTCAGACCAGTAAATCTCTGGAAAATCAGCAGGTATGCTCATATCAGTCTCCAGGAATTCAGTCCCCATCATGACTGTCAGTGCAAACTCAGCTGATCCAACTAAATTCTGCACGTCCTTCTGTCCAGTCAGCACCTTTTAATGCAACAGTGGCCAATCACAGTGCTCCTCCACATTGCATGATATACATGCATCATCTATACGCCCATCAACAGCTGGACTTCCTGTTACTGATTGTAGACGTGAGAGAGACATTTCACATCTGCCATCTGAAGTCTCCTCTACGACATTTTCCCAGAGGTCAGATGAAAGTGGAGGTAAACTGTTCATAGTGCTGCGACGTGGTGGTGGAAGACATTTTGCTACAGAAATATGCCTCCAGAGAAAATCTGGAGTGAAACAACAGACCAGATGAATCACCACGATGGAGGTTAGAACATCCAGATCTGATGATGATGGAAGAAGTTTCATTAAAGGTATAGTCCGAAGTTCCCCCCGTAAAAAATAAACGTTAGACTTGAGCAAGTGAAATCCGTCTCAAACCCGCCTTTGGGCCTCTTCTCCCGTGCCGTGGTGCGGTTGAACCCAACACTCTCCCCCTGCCTGTAATTCGCTCTTTTGTATTGATCTGATCTGGTCGGGACGTTTCTGGGTGGAGATTTCTGTTTATATCGGCAGCCAATGACAGAGCTAAGAGCATGGCGCTGTGTGGGAATAAGCTCATGATTAGAGCAGACACCAGTCTTTTGAACTCTCGAAGGGAAAAGAAAAGAAAGAAAGGAAACAACGCGTATGCACCGAAGAAAAGGTAAGAGCTTCAGATAATGCAGTTTGGAAAACCAGGGTTAATCATAGTTTGGCTTGTACCCGCTTCTGAGCTCTGAAGGAGAAGCTTGAAGTTGAATAGGCTGAAGAACGAGGCGGCCATTTGCCTGAGAGGGAGGAGCGCTAAGTTTGAATACTGTTGTTTGCAAACAGAAACGCTGGAGGCACTTCGGACTCTACCTTTAAGTCGGTTTCAGCTTTACTCTGCTGGACACTGAAAAACTCTCCTAATGGGTTTATTTCAGTAAAGATAGTAAAAATCACCACTTTTCAGAAAACGTGCTGTAAAGTCATGAGTTTTAGGTAGAAATAAAAATGGCTGCAATGAAGTCTTGGAGGGACTGATCAATGTTTTGACTGTTTCCAGGTTGGAATAGAAACAAGATTTCTATTGAGAAACAGAGCAGACGTTCTCCTGGAAACCTCATGTTTTTTTTCTCTCAAGCTTGCGGTAGCTTCTACTGAGTCTGTGGCAGAGTTTCACTCCACTCTTCCCGTTTTTTACTTCTAGTTTCAGGCTCACTTTACTTTTTAATCCCTGATGTTTACACACTCTTCTATTGTTCCTGTTTCACACTGAACAATGGAGTGTTTTTAACGTTTAGAAAAAACATCATGAATTCAGAAATTTATCACCCTCGGGACTGATCTGATTTACTGGACACAGAAATGTTCAGTATAATTGTGTATAAGTTTTTAGCAATGTCAGGTGTAAATAAATATCAGGCTAAAGATACTGCAGACAAAGAGCTCAGTCTGATGCATCTCTAGTTTTTATTCATATTACTTGTATTTAGTTGTTAGTATGTTACTGTAAAGCCTGTTACATACTTCTTGTTCTTGAGGCCCAAACAAGCAGACTCGGTATGTGCTGACAGGGATTGAATATTTAACCTCTTTATGTAAAGAAATGTTTCAGTTTCTGCCAATATGAACTGTGGTTCAGCTCTTTCTCACCTCGGCCCCAATCAAAAGCAACAGCTTACAGTAGCTGCTTGTTTCAAACGGAGCCTAAAGTGAACTCCTTCCTGTGGTCTGTTGATTTTTTTTCCCAGAGTTATAACGGGACTAATCAATTCAGTTGGAAGGAACAATATCTCCTGCCAACCTTCTTTTACTGCAACCAGACTAGTGTCATGCCTTTGAAAAACTTTTCTTACAGCTGGACTTTCATTGTTTCCTCAGTTTAAAAGTACAGTTTGGTTTTATTCTACAAGCTGAACCCAGGCTTCATAAAGGTGATCTTGTAACACACACGAGTTGCATACGTGATGGGAAATGCTTGACAAGAACCAGTGAAATTGGTCCTGATCCAATTCTGATACTTCAATAGAGATATCTGCTGATACATTATTGATGCACTATTAACTCAGAGCCTTCCTTTAATCATGTTTCGCAAACTGAGTTCATGAACCTTCTTTTAACATCTGGCTAAGCTGGGACAGCGCAGTCTGTGTGTTAACTGCTTTAAAACCTCCGCTTAATGTTTCCCAACAGGCTGCATTAACATTTTGCTCAACATTTGAGGGTTGAGTTTCATAAAATGGAATGTGGTCTCTGATCTTTTATGTTAACTATGCACCAAAACTTCCACTTACACAACGGGTTTTCTCTGTTTCTGTGCTGAAATACACTGCCTGTCCAAAAAAGCTCCTCAATACTAGTTGGATCTCTTATCTGTGATTCCAGCAGCATTCTCTCTGTCATCGTCTCCATGAGCTGCAAAGTCAAAACATTATTTCCGTTCAAAGTTGCATACATTTTCCCTCCAATATCTTGTTGTGATGATGGAGGCTCAGAGCTGTCTACCACATCCCAAAGTTTCTCCATCAGGTTCAGGTCTGGACTCTATGGTGGTGAGCCCATGTTTGAAAATGGTGGTTCATGCTCCCTAAACCAGACTTTCCCAGTCTGAGTCCCATTAATCCTGGAGTTGCCATCTTGGAATTTAGCAGTGACATTGGGAAAGATGGAATAACCTGCTGATGGAGTATATTCGGGTATCAGCTGACCTATCTCTTTGGACTCAATGTTGCTGAACCTAGACCTGACCAAGGGCAGCGATACCAGATCATGAATTGCCCCTGCATGCTTGTGCAGTAGGCATCAGGCGTGATGGTTGCATCACTTCTTCTGACCCTAATGCTCTGTCGCTCAGTTCCAGAGTGACAGAGAAAATGTACTACCAACTTATTTTATTGGTAGTATATCACTTTAAAGCCTGTGACATCATACTACTTCCTGTTCTCAAGGCCTAAACGAGTGGACTCGGTCCGCCTACAAACGCGGGTCTCATCCTGCTTTAAGCCGACCAAATGCAGGAAGTGGACTACAACTGCCACTTCCTGCATGTGGTTGAGCATGGCCTTGTGGGATAATATTATGGTTTATATTAAAAATGTTGGGCATTATTGGTAAATGCTACCAAAGCAAACATACGTGTAGGACTTCTGCAGAAAAGGCTCGTGGTCAAATGTGAAACGATGACGACATGAAAGTCTTGATTGATATATGATCAGAAGAAAACATCCCAGTTCTTAGTAAGTACTGAAGTACAGAAATTAGCTGTGAAATGGAGGCTCGGGGATATGCCCAGTGCCCACACAGTAGATCAGTCCCACACAAAAGTTAAGAAAAAAATAAAAAGTCATATGAAAATACAGTACGCGACGTGATTGGAAGAATTGGCAGCTCAGGCAATGAGATTCTGGCTCGTTTGACAAAAGTGCAGCATGAAAGTAATTTCTGTCCGGGAGATTCACTCCCCACCCACCAACTGAGCTGAGTTGCCCGTCAGACCAAGTCTAGCGGACTGTCCTGGTGTGAATGCACCCATAAATTAAAAACCTGACATGTTGACTCAGCTCTGTACATTTAAAGTCCTCTTCTGTCCGTATCCTCTGGCAGGCTGTTGGTTATAACCGCAGGTGTGATCTGCAGACCTTCAGTTTTAATATTTTCATCCATTAATCTGGACTTTGCAGGACCTGGATGTTGAAGGGGACGGCATGCAGGGTCCCCCCTCCCCTCTACAGTTTGACACAGCCCTCGCCCTTGAAGACCAGACCATTAGAGCCATTGCTGAGGCTCCGATGGACATCCTGACCGGAGAAGATCCAGACCAGGTGGACCTGGACACCTCAGGACAGGAGCTTTCAGAAAGAGATGTGGATGCCATCATGGATGACCAGGTCAACTTCCCGTTGATGGTTTCATCTCTCGTCTCCTGAATGTGTCTGATGCACACTACAGGATGGCTCAGATAAGATGTAGAAATCAGTCTTATTCTCAGAAAATCTGTTCTTGTTCAGGCAAAAGTATTTGTTTTTTTAGAAAAAAGTTTTTTGTAGATGTTTGTCTCTTCTAAGCTGTGACAAACTATTCAGTAAACACTATAACTTGATCATTTTCATACAGTTTAATTTGTTTAGGGGGTAGCACAGATGGACTGAAACTTGTAAATTTGTCCTGTGGTGGGACGTTGGGACAGAGCGAGATGATGGTGGAGCTTCACTTCCATCTCTGGTTTAAGTTGCATTTCTGACTTAAACATTTTTTTTTTTCATTCAGGTAGTGTCGGAGGTGGTTGGAGGTGAAGATGATGCTACTGACAGTTCAGTCCAGGATGCTGACACTGCTGCTGCTCCATGATGAAGAAGCTCTACAGACCTGTAGCATCACGCTGTCCGACACTGTCAAATATCCTCTGGTACTTCAACGATGTGGTTCAGGAGACCAACAGCTGGATTTTATCTGGACAGTTCGTCTTGCTGTTCTCTGAAGAGATGGATGTCTGCTCACTTTTTTTTTTTTTTAATCGGAGATGACAGGAAACAAACATGAACACAGACTGAGGATAGTTTTTATAAGCTCTGAAAGCAAATCCCTGATTTTCTTTGTGTTCGTAACAAGTTAATTAACACTTACACTGCTTGGACTTCTGAAACATCCGGCAGACTTCAGCTTGCCTGGGATGGAAATGTTTGTAAGGTTTTCTCTTACCTTAAACCTGATAAAATACTCTAACTCACACTGCTCATCGTTGATTCCTCCTCCTTCCATATTTACCAGGAGTTGTTTAATTTGGCTAAATGACTCCTGATTTTGCTGAAAGTCAGTTTAAACCTGGTAAACTGTGTAAATATGTGACTTCCATGTTTCATTTCCACATGGTGAATTCATGTAACACATCTTCACATCTCATGGTATTTATTGTTTATATTGTTGTTTTGAGTCATTGGATCAGTTGAATGGCCTTAATCTGCTCTGTGCTGTTAAACTTCATCTGTAAACAAGAAATAAAATATTTTCTCAAACATCTTCTTTCCTCCTGTTGGGTTTGAAGTGACGTGATGATTTCAGCAGAGGGTCACCTTAAAAAAAAAAGTGAAGATGGGGCGTTTTCATGCAGTGACATCAGTTTTCCTCCAACCCAAACACGAGCAGCACTGAGGAAGAGGAGAAGGAGGGACGTCTGCCGCTGCAACAATGAGGTCGACCTGCAGCGCTGAAGGCAGAAAACGGAACATCTGAACCGTTTTTCACCGACATGGAGCGACGAATGCGCCCGTACCCCGCCTGAGGTGAGTCCTTAAACCAGGGAACCATGTTCGGGTGTAAGCGGGTTCGCTGGGCCCAGATTATTCGGAACACCGATCCGTTCCCATGATTTCTGCTGTGAGATTCCCGGTGAAGTGAAAGGAAAAGATCTGGAATACCGCTGTTGTGTTCAGCAACCTAAAATTCCTCAGTTCTGGAGTCCATGTCCACGTTTGTGGCCGTCTGGGCGTTCCGGTTTCCCCGAACCGAAGGGGAACCCGGTTCAGAGCCGGTCTCCGGTTGGAGGGCCCTAGACCCGTTTCAGAGTCCTCCACCTCTGGTCCAGTTCTGGATCTGGTCCTTGCACAGTCTCTGGAAAACGGCCAGTCTCAGACCGAACCTGCAACGTTTGATGTTCCACAACGTGGAACGACGAGATTTGATTAAAAATGATAATAATAATAATAATAATCATTTATCTGACTGTTTCGTTTTTGCTTATCTTTTATTTATTCATTCTTATCAATTTTTTTTATTTGAACCTCTTTTTCATTGATTTGAAATATTTGAGTTTTTTATTTTATTTTTGTGTATATTTAAATATTTATTTTCACTTTGTTTTTAATTTTTTAAAATCTAATTTATCTGTACATTTGTTTATCTTTTTAAGAAGTGATCTATTTCATTCTGTTTTTTATTCTTTCATTCATTTGTTTTATTTTTAGCTTCTATTTTATTTAGTCATTTACAACAAATGAAAATGCAGTTTATGGGGGTGATGATGCTCTACATCCAGAGAGCTTCACCTTCACATCCTCAGCCTTTTGGTGATGATGATGGTCAAGAATGGGTTCATGTTTTTAATTTTAATATTTTTTATTTTGTTGTTATTTTTAGCAGAACAGACCAGCCTGATGCCACATTTGGATTTTCATGATATCTTTTTGAATTTTTTTTATTTAACCTTTTATTTTACCAGGAAAGTCCCATTGAGATTAAAAACCTCTTTTCCAAGAAAGTCCTGGCCAAGAGGCAGCAGTTACAATTTACAAGACATGATACAAAATATACAATAAAAATAATTAAAAACGGTTACAATTCAAGGAGTCAATTTCAAGTGCTCCAAGTTTAGACCTAAAAGCATTCAAAGAAATGAGTTCAGATAATTTCCAGTCTTTTTGCTAACAGTTCCATGTAGAAGGAGCAGTGTAAGAAAAAGCCCTTTTTCAGAGTTCTGTACGGGCAAATGGAACAGAGAGCAGCAGGTGATCATTCGATCGCAAATAGTAAGTTTCAACATTTCTCTGTGTGATTAAGCTACAAATGAACAACGGCAACAGACCAAGCATGGCCTTAGAAATTAAAATGTAACAATGGCCCAACCTTCTGACAGAAAAAGATGGCCATCCCACTCTGCAATGTAGTTCACAATGATGGGTCAAAGATTTGCAGTTTGTAATGAATCTCAGAGAAGTCTGATAAACAGTGTTAATCTTATGAAGACAATGAGCTGAAGCATTCATATACACCAAGTCTCCATAATCCATAACCTCAGTTTCATATCACAGCAGATTACTTAAAAAAAAAGTGTTTTTAGATGAATCAGTAGTAGAAATATTCTCAAAGTCCAAGACAAAGAAGTGCAGATCTGTTGAGATATAAAACTCAGCAGCTAATTCAGAAAAGTTTATGCATCTTTATTTAGAAGTGTTGACAAGGATTAAATGTTAATGAAAACTAACAAGAACTCAATTATTTCCTTAAAGAGCTTCAAGTGGTTCAGAAATGGTGACTATCATAACTAGTATATTCACCATCCACTTGTTTCAGTTTTTACATAAAACGAAACGATTTAATGAAATTGTAGACCTCAAGCATGAAATTGAATTTGGATGCTCACATGATGATAAGAATAATGCAATAAACTGACAAGTGAAAATACGAAAATATCTAACCGATGTTGAACAAAGCAGACGATAAGCATACCATGGTTTCCAGACCTTTATCTTTGGCTGGTTTTTAATCAGAATGCTGAGTTTTCTGACATTAATGCAATAAACCATATGAATTAGCTGTGTGTGAGTGTTTTAACCAAATTTGATTAAAATACTGATAACATTTGAGTTTACATCTGCAGTTCCAAAAAAATTAGGGTTCAAAACCCTTTTAATTTTAGCTCACCTGTGTGTGAAACAGTGTGACACTTGGTGTGATAGAACTACAAATTTCACACACATATTTACACATATTTCCAATATTTATAATTAAATTGATGTGTGAATTTTTTTTTTTTATTTTTCTATATATATATTTGTGTGTATATATATATATATATATATATATATATATATATATAAAAAGGCCTACTATGTTTTTTCTCATTTGCTGTAAACATAGATTATAAAACAATTCATGAGCATTTTTCTCTTCTGTTAGTGTTGTATTTGTCATTATATGCTCTCCTTATCTGGGCTGACTTACCCAGGCATTTGCAATCCTGGTTAACGGTAGCACAAAGCTGGGTAATTCAACCCAGGGTTTTCCATCCTGATCGTGGCGCGCTCACTCAAAAAGGATGGTGTTTGCAGCATCTGACCAATTACAAAAATGGAGAAATTCTTTGGTTCAGCCCACTTTACCTGGAGGAGCAGACAGTTCTCCATAAATATGAAGAATTCAAGCTCATCAGCCAGACCAGCAACACTGTTGTCACAGCAACAGGCAGAAAGGAATGCTAGCAGAAAATTGCAGACTCTGTCAATGTGTAAATTTGTAAGATTATATACAGTATTAATTATTTGGACAATTTAAACAAACAACACTTTGATCACTCAATTTTACTTCCTTGCTGCGTTTCAGGCAGAGCTTCCCAAGTGTCCTTCCTTACTTTTATATTTTCCTTTCAGCTCTTTTGAGGTTCAGCTCCCCAGTGTGGGTGAGTCTTATGTTAGAATATTCCTCACCATGATGGCACAATTAGTTTTACGTTTCATAAATTCATGTTTCTACATTTATGTCACGTGACCAGTATTACTAACCTCATTGTTTCAGATGTAACCCCAGTGGAGCTAAACAGACTTTGTAACAAGTCAACAACTAGAACAAAAACATTTAGAAGTGTTAAGCCATTGCATTTGCAGCACATGGCCTTAGTTGATAAATGTAGTGCAGACCATCTGATGAAAGTCTGTACCTTTCATAAAGGATGTCACCAAGGACATGGAAAGGATTGCATCCTTACCTAAAAACTCTCACCTGAGGGCTCCTTCCGCAATCCGCAACGGGATCTCCTCAGAATAGGCAGACCATTTTCCATGAAAGCTGATTAGTCAGGAGGTGGTGGTTGAACATAACCTGCTCTGGAGCAGGTTACCCTTTCAGCATAAGTTTCCATGGTGATTTACCCTGATAGGAAGTGAACCAGAATCGTAGGACGGAAAACCCCCTAAAGATACTTTGATAAAAGCAAATACAGCTTCATTGTAACGGCCTCAGATAAGAGAGAGAGATATCCCTGGTATGTTAATCACGCTTTATAATACAGGCCAGAACCTCGGTTGCTGGATTTTTGCTTTCATGATGTTCCAGATGTTTTCTGTTGGTGAAAGGTCTGGACTGCAGGCAGACCACTTCAGCACCCGGACTCTGCTTCTGTTTTCAGCCATGCTGTTGTGATGGATGCAGCACTGAATGTGTTTCAGCATCGTCTTGCTGAAACCTGCAAGGCCTTCCCTGAGACAGACGTCGTCTGGATGTGAGCAGATGTTGCTCTAAAACCTCCATGTACTTTTCAGCACTGATGGAGCTTCACAGATGTAGAAGCTGCCCACATCTGCAACCTCATACCATCAGAGACTTTTGAACTGAACATTGATAATAAGCTGGATACTTCCTTTCCTCTTTAGTCTGCAGAACATGGTGTGCTTCCATTGTTTCTAGAAAGAATTTCACACTTTCATCTGATCACAGAATAGTTTTCCACTTTGCCTCAGATTTTTTTTTTTTTTACTTGTCCTGTTGTGCCGAGATAAGCTAGATATGAATTTGATTTATTTTATTCTTTTGAATGCTCATTTATAACTGAGTTTGATATGACAGGGCGAAAGAGAAAGGAAAGGATAAAGACTGAAAAAAAGTGAAAAAAGGGTAAAGAAGAAAGAAAGGATGATACACCTAACAGCCACAGAACAGAGAACATTCCACGGCCTTTGCCAGAAAACAAGCTGATAATCATCAGTAGCACTCTTCATTGCTCATATTCTGCATGCTGACACAGTCACTGTGTGTTTTCCGGTGACTGTCAGCATGCAGAAAATGAGGAATGAATAGTCTTCAAAGATGAGTGTGATAGTGCAAATGCAACTGCACCTTAGCACAGTGTGGGTCCCAGGGCCCCACGAGCCCATGGACAGGGCTGCGGGGATTATTAGCTACCGCAGCTTCGGTGGATATCTCCGGTCACCTATAGCGATGTTTAAATAAACCACACAAAGCCCAGAAAATAACTGTGAAATGTTGTAACACTCACCTGCCAATCAGCCAACCATCTTCACCAGCTCCTGCTTGGAGGTGCACACTCACAGAGCTGTTCTGCAGAGTGAATGAGTCATGCGTTCCTCAGGGTCACCTCGCATCAACGTTCAGCAGAGACATTTGTGGATCGCGGTTGTGCATGGATTCAATGAAATTCTTTCTGGTTCACAGAGCAGAATTCATTGTATGCTGGTGCTTCTGTTGAGATGTGGGTTCAATGTATGGCTCCCAGGGTAGAGAGGGAGCTGGATCCAAATGAAATGATGAAATTATCCATTTGTTGAAAACATGACCTGATCATTGTGTTGAAGAATATTGACATACGTATTTATCGGCTCTAAAAGTCCATTTTCCAGGATTTAATGGACTGTCATCAAACCCCCTCTAGGATCCAGAATGGTCAGTTTAACCTCAGAAATATCAGTTCATATATAAATGCTTGTTAGAGTTTCCCCATCCAAAAAGTCTTTCTTGGCTGAATTTAACTCATTCACTGCCATTGACGTCTACAGTTGTATACAGCTGGGGAAAAAGTATTGAACACGTCAACACTTTTTTACGAAAATATATTTCTAGTAGAGATATTCACATGAACAAAATCTGGTGACAATCTGGTGACAATCTGGCGACATCTGGTGAAAATTTCAATACTTTTTTCCCCCGCTGTATATGGCTATAGAAGTCAATGGCAGTGAAGGAATCGGAGAACAAGATTTTCTTTCAATTTTTAGAGTTGTTTTTCCTCTGCAGTAAAATCTTTTGACTGAGGAGGCCACATCATCAGCAGGAGGCACTGAATTCATCTCACTGGATTTAGCTTTAACAATGCTGCTTTTCACGAAATGTGCCTCCACATTTTCTGAATGGTTCATGGTCACGAGGAGGGGATTGTTTCTTGTTTGTTTTCACCTCACAAAGGATTTTATTAGCTGTAACACATGTCCCAGTAATGCCAATAAGATGTCTCAGTCAGAGGTGAAATAAGGTTTAAAACATGCAAAAGTTGTTGTGCAGCTCTTAAAAAGTCCCTGTTGGAGAAAAACCTGGAAGATTAATGAGCTGTCTGTTGGTTCGAGGTCAGAGACTTGTTTTCTCATTGTTTACTAAACTCAAAACAAGTTTGAGTTCAGAAGAAAGACTTTCTCAACTATCCAAAAAAGTTTAACACAGACTAGAAGAATTCATAAAATTTTGAACTTTCTCTGAAGATCTGCTAAAATGCTCCAAGAATCTTTTTGTGTTTGCAGGCTGCTTTCTTCTATTTCTGCTCCTTGCATCATTTAAATGCTTTGCTGATGGTTTGTGTTGCATAGTTTGTTGATTTTGGCAGATGCTGATAAACACCATATGTCAAGTACGATATCCTGACAAAGGCCCATTCAAAACTATGAGCTCATAATTTAACCTCTTCTCAACAGGGCCTATTTTTTCCTGCCCCCTGTCTGAAATGACAAACCCCAAATAAATTATATATATCTTCACAACTACATGTGAGATTACTACAGTTTATTACGAAGATGACTAAGTGTCAGAATCAAGATATGTTACCGTATCAGGGTAAATTATCCTGATAGAAAAATGGAAATGGTTATCGCCTTAAAACGAAAACCACATTACATTAAAAAGCAGAGGATAGCAGCCCAATTCATTTAGGGATTGGTTAAGTAGTCCTAGGATTAGTGAAGTAATTTCCGATGAGGAACTGTGCTGCAGAAAAGGGTAAAACGTGAAGCTGAGCAGTTTTCCAGGTGTTTTATCAGAGGTGTTATGCGAGTAAATAGCTCAGGAAGACAATGGCAGATGTTGATGATGATCACCTCTGTCAATGGTCAGTCAGGAGAATCCAAGGATAGCCCCCACATTCACCTTAGATGAGTATCCAGAAAGATGTGAAGCCTAAGATAGTAGGAGGAGTGAATACTTCACTATTAAACCCCCTTCATCTCCATGGAAACTAACAGGACCTTCATGAGTCATTTGAAACAAAGGCAGAGTCATAGGAGAACACGTTGATAGAGTTTTTTGGTGCCTGGAATGAAAAGCTGATGCCACAAAACAGCAAAAGTAAGACCTGGTTTCTTTATTTTGGCTGCTGGCTCCTTGAATAGAGTTTTTGTGTCACAGTGATGAGACATGCATCTTTGTATCAACAGTCTCTGCTTTCATGTCACCTTGTTTCTGTGGTTTGCTTGAAGTGGAGAAATTAGCAGAAGGCCTAAAGTGGACATTGTTGTTCTCTAATGTTTTTCTTTCATTCCTACATAATTGCTTGGAGTTTGATCTTTGATTTGGATGCCAATGCTCTGTAGTCTTTTAGCTGAGTTCGTCCCCATCATTTTGGTATGCTACATGTTAGAACTGCTGCTTCCTGGTGTGTGCAGATATCTACTGGACTGTAGATCATTATTGACTTTGTGCTTAGTGTTGGCGTTCAGAACATCAAATCCTGTTGTTTGAGATAAGAACAGGGAGAGGAGGCCGTGTGGTTAGGTGGACTGGGGGGCTCAAAGACCCAGGTTTAAGGAGGTGAACCCACTGTGGGCCCCTGACCAAGGCCACTAAGCCTGAACATGTCAGCGATACAGCTCATCACTGACCCCCTAGTTTCCGGTGGTGTTGCTTCATCTCTTCTCCGTCAAGTAATGGATCCGCTAGGAGCCTGAAAACGCACCAAATTATTCATGTAACCAACGAGATGGACGAAGCAATCCATCCATCTGCGTATCCGTCTGCGTTGAGAATAAATGGGCCTTTATGCTCTGATGTGTTTTCTGTACGTGTTAGCTGTACAGTATGTTAGGCTCTAACCTCAAACTCGTGTTGTCACGGTACTTGGTACTTCTGTACCAAGTCAGTACCAGCATTACTGTTGTACCTGTATTTTCATGGCACTCGAGGTACCTGGTGAAGATGGGATACTCAAGGGTGTAGCAGGGGCTGCTGCTCTGCCGCATCTTGTTGGGGGAAAAAGGAACAAGGAGCCATATATGTAAATGTTTCCTCTACATTCATTTACAGATGTGGGCATGAAAAAGTTCCGCCTTTTTCTGCCAGAAGTGGTGCAGTAATAGTGCACTATCACTGCACTATCACTGGCTGAACAATTTGTCCCGCGAATACGTCATCACGCACAGTGTCCAAACTTGGTGTGTGGAAATGTCCTTGTTCCGCGCATTCATTTATGCTCTGAAATCGTTTCCCCTGGGCACACAGGCGTTTCTCTGTGCAAAGTAATTAGCAGACAAGTCGCTGGTAAGTGGCTGGCAGTCGGCAGAAAAGGGAACTTTTTCGTGCCCGCGTCTGTAGGAGTGGCGGGCCGCCATTCCTAATCCCAGCTGCCGGCCCACGGGTGCCACATGCAACTCACAATGGGAGCGTGTCAGACATCCCTGCACCTCTGCATGCTGTGAGCACGTGATCTGTGTAGGCTGAAACGAGGCCGTGGCGTAACTGGAGTTCGGCGCGCCTGAAGCGCCAATAAGGCTTTGAAGATAATTAATTAAACTTTATAAACATTATTCTTGGAAGGTGATCCATCGCCATCATGTCCGTTAATCAATACAGCATAGCCTAAAACTGCTTTCACTCCAAGTTTGTGTGCTCACACTTGTGTGCTGTTATCTTTTATCCTATAATTTCCAGTTGCATTTGTTGAAACTTTGTTCATTATATAAAAATGTTTAGGACTCTGACTGCTGGAATTTTCAGTGCTGATGGAAAGCATTGAGCACAATATTTGTTTGAAGGCTTCATGCCATTACAGACCTATTTTTTTTGTTCATGGTTGATGAAACTTTGTTCATTACAGTAACAAAAGCATGTTTGCTGTAGATACTTAGTCAAAATCAAGGCCACTGCAGGCATATTTTATTTGTTTATCTGTTCAGGTTTCTATGTTGTAAAGAGGTGAATGATTTAATAGAGGTGGATATATTGCAGATTTTTTTTTTTTCCTTGTGGTACAAAATTTGGTATTGAGTACCTTGGAAATTCACTGGATTTGGTATTGACTACTGAATTTCTGGTATTGTGACAACACTACCTCCAACACGTTTGCTGTATGTCTTAGCTGTAGTCTAGGTATTAGGCTCTAACAGCGTATTAAAGCGTGTTCGGCTCTAACAGATGTTAACTTTATGTTAAGCTGTTGTTGGAGCATTTTAGGCTCTTATGTGTCGGCTGTACATGTTAACAGTGTTAGGCTGATGATGGCACATGTTAGGCTTTAACATTAGCTGTATATGTTAGCCGTATGTAAGGCTGAGGTTGGAGCATGTTAGGCTCTAATATTAGCTGTATGTTAGGCTGATGAAGCGTGTTGAGCTCTTACACGTGTATGTTTGGCTGAGGTGAGACTGTGGCCTGAACAGCACATTGTCTGCGTACCCTCCAGTATAGCTCTGTGCAACCATGCACACAGAGGATTTGATCAAACTTCTGCTCAAAAAGCCTTGAAGTGCTGATGTGCTGCAGCCCCAGAGGTCACACAGGAAACCAAACTTCCACCATCGCATGCCAAAATGAAAGAAAACTGGATTGGCAGTTTGAGTCTCAAATACTGACACGCAATTGAAAAAGAGCTGATCCCGATCCCTCTTTTTGGTGCAGTAGTGAGTCACGTACTGAGCTGGTTCAGGTTGGGGAAACACTGCAGTCAGCAGGTCGTGGACCCCGTGGATGTCCCATAGTTGGGGGGTGTGGGTGTTTTAACACCTGCACCGTTTCCATTATTTTGTGACGTTCATCGCTGCTGCACAAACATGTCTACTTTATGGATGAAAAGAAAAACTTCCTTTTACCCACATTACAAGTTTTATCAGTTTCTTCATCGTTATTGGCTGTTTAACTTCAGTCGTCCCACCTGGTAGTTTTTTGACCTTTTGACCTTAACATCCTCTTCATCAAATATAAACAGCCTGCACAGATTGATACAATATGGGCCCAAAGTGTAGACACCCTCCAATTAAAGACAGAAAAAGTCAGCTGTCAGTAAAATAATTTGAAACTGACTAAATTAATGATAAATAAAAATTTAGACAATATCATGGCATTGATTTTGAATTGTGGTTTAACAGAAATATTAAAAACAAATCAACAAAAAAATAAAACAAGCAAACAAGCATGATGGGGTTTCTGAACTAAAATTTTATTGAGCAAGACTTTGAGCCAATTATTGAAATCAAGTATTTTCTGAAACATTCAAAAAGACTTCTGCACCTGTTGACAGGTATTTTGGTCCACTGTTCACGAACAAAGTACTCTAATTTGTCTGGAACAGTTTTTTTTTCTTTTTAATTATTTTCTTTAAAACCACAACTCAAAATCAATGTTTTATTTTACTAAATTATAATTTATCAAATTTTGATCTATTATTACTTTTCAAGTTTCTTATTATTTGAATTACTATTGTGAATTTAGCCTTTTCTTTAATGGGAGGGTGTATAAACTTTTGACCTGTACTGTATAATCACCATGATGGTTGGTGAGATGATGATATATGAATGCTGCATGATCATCTAGAACATGGTAGTGATGATGTAGAGCAACAGAACACTGCATGCTGGTTCATTCTAAATATTTGTCAGCATTTGATCATCTGTTTTGGGGGTGGCACCTTGAGGACCCCGAGTCCAACCTATCTGGCCCAGCCCTTGCTACTATGGTTCAGAAGAAACCCTGACTTTTTTCAGCAGTGTGAGGAAATAGTTGAAAACATCAGATCCCTTCCACACCTCTAGTTCTCTGTGATGATGATGATGATGTGACATGACGTGCGTGTGAGAAAGAGGAAGACCCAGTGTGTTTTAAAGTCAGTGAAAACATGCTGCAAATAAGCAGGAATCAGTGAGAATAAACACATTGGCCAGTTACATGATGTTTTTTTTTTATTTGGAATTAATTATTCTGATTTAAAGAATTTGTGATTAGATTATTCTCCTTTGTATTTATGTGTAAATAATTCCGAATTAAGGTTTACATGGAAAGCACGTTCATCTAATCTAATCCCGGATGTGACGTATTTACGTCAACCTAGAAGTAAACTAACTCCGGTTTCTGCCCCTTTTCCTTTCGGCTACGACATGGAAAACCACATAATAAAGATTTCACTTTGATTTTCATTGTAGTTTATGTAGCAGCAACTTGACGCTGATACACTACTTCATTTCCGCCAGCTGACACGAGTCCAATGCTTGTTTCGCCTGTGCTTCGACAAGCGTCATTGCAACAGGACCAGAGAATGCATGTGCAGAACAACCGAAATTAGATTAAAGAGGATTAAACGTATACATGATAGAAGAATTATTTAATTCAGAATTAAATAAGAATAAACCAGCCACTTAGTTTGGAATTAAGTTTCATTCAGAATAACATTTTCATGCCGAATTAAGTGTTTACAATAAAAAGTGGAGTTAACATTTTTTTCTGAATTAAAGAGGAAAGAAAACGCTCATGTAAACGGCCACGTTTACATGAGATAGGTATTAGAGCAGCATTCATCCCTTTGTTGTGTCAAGACATTGTGTCTTGGAGATGTTATCTCAACCAGGTTCAACTAAATATTGATTTTTTTTTTTTTTTTTTTTTTTTTAACCAGTGATCATAACCAGTTAACCAGCTGTCCTGCTGGAAACACTGATGCCATCAACTATTTTCATAAATCTAAAAATACAAACTAAGATGGCAATAACTGTTTTATTGATGTGTTTTCATCACCTCATCATAACTTTGTAAACAGTAAGTGTTTTCACCACTAACTGGCTCATAAGGATCGCACTTACTGGGTTTAATGGGTATCTTTACTTAGGACAGAACCATGGTGATGTGAAAGCAGTGCAGCTTACCACAGCTTCTACCATCATCATCACCACGGAAACTGATCAACTGACCCATTTGGCACTGACTTATTTTTTTCTTTTCTTTTTTTGCTATCGCACATTTTCTTTGCGCCTCTCTATTTCCTCGTTTCTGACATAGCTGCATCCAATGGCACAGAGACATAAATGGATTTAAAGTATCGGATTGGTTCAGCTTGGGGGTCAGTTAAGGACACAACCTGTGGGCTGCAGGTCAATGTGTTTCATGGACTGGTGGTCAGGAAAGAAAGTTGTGTGCTGACTGTATGGATGAATGAATTACTCAGGCACAGGGGGTGGTGTTAAAGAAATTGAGTGGGCTGGCCCAGTTTTAGTTGGACCGCCGATCTACTGAATTTCATGGACCAGTCAAACCAATAAATAAACTGTTTTTCAGCCCAGAAATGCATAAGCCCACTGGGAACATGCCCGTATCCCCGTTGGCCAGTCTGCCCCTGGTTGCAAGTGTCCAGTCTGACTTTGCTAGCTGCCGAAGGAATAGCTGGAATATAAACAGAATATTTCTGTTTATTTGGGAGCATTTCAGGCCTGGTGTTTCTGCATGTGAGTGATTCTGGTTCTGTGCTGAGGAATGTGCAGAGCTGCTAACAGCCTGAGATGTGACCCCAAAGGTGGGGATTGGTTATGTTTGGTCCTTGTTAGGTGACATTTATGACCTCCATGCCCGTGTTTGGATCTGTGAGCATTCAGTCCCTGTGAAATTTTGAGACAGTGTTTCCAAACTATGCTGCTTTACATCATGAAAAGCCAAACCAGTGACTTATGAGTAGTGTAAGTGCTGGCTCTGTGTTTGCCTGTAATTGCTCACAGGTGTTCTGAATCTACACGCCTTTGTATCTTAACAGACGCCACATATGCTGCTAAGACCGTATTACAGAGAACAAACGTTTTTAATTTGGCATTTTGTTTTAAATTAAATCAGTTTTCATTGAATTATTTGTTTGTGGTCACAAACAAAAAAAAAAAGCAGGAAGACATGAAATGATCAGGGAAATAATTATGTCTCAGAGAGCTGTGCAGGAAAACCTCAATAAACTGACGCAATGTTGGACAGGAGTGGAGCAAAATCCATTAAAAACAACCATGTGGAAAGACACATCCGTGGTCTTGGAAAAGATGTTAGTCTGTCTGAGAAGGGTCAAATCATTGGCATCAAGAGGTGAAAACATCTAAGGAGATGCAGAAACTACTAAAACTGGGTTCAGAACAGTCCAACGCATTATGAAAAACTGGAAGGATAGCGGACCATCGTCTTCCAGGAAGAAATGTGTCCGGAAAGGCAGATGAAGTGATGCAGCATCATGCCTAGTGCCTACTGTATGAGCCTGTGGGGGCAGTGTGATGATCTGGGGTTGCTGCAGTTGCTCAGGTCCAGGTTCAGCAACAGTATGAGCTCAGATAATGAGGTCAGCTGATACCTAAATATACTGAATGACCAGGTTATTCCATCAATGGATGTTTCTTTCCTGATGGCACGGCCATATTCCAAGATGACCGTGCCAGAATTTATCGGGCTCAGATAGTGAAAGATGGTTCAGGGATCATCAGACATCATTTTCACACATGGATTGGCCACCACAGAGTCCAGACCTGAACCCCATTGAGAATCTTTGGGATGTGCTGTGGTAAGACTCTACAATCATCATCAAGATCTTGGTGAAAAATTGATGCAACAGGATGCAAATAAATCTGGTGACATTGCAGAAGCTTCTGGAAACACAGCGAAAGCTGCCGCAATCAAAGCTAAAGACGGTCCAACGAAATGTTAAATGTTTGACCTTTTTTTTGTTGGCGACTTTTTTTTTGGCCGGGCGGTGTATATATATGTGTATATATATATCCTATATATATATATATATATATATATATATATATATATATGTATATTTATTAGATGTGCATTATTCCAAATACACTGCCTGCCTAGATGTTGTACTGTTTAAAAGTCAAGTCATAGGCATGCATCAAGCAGAGAAAATATCTAAGGAGATTGCAGAAACTACTAAAATTGGGTTAAATGAAACTGTCTGGTGCATTTTTAAAAACTGGACAGAAAGTATAGAATTATCATGCTCAAGGAACAAATGTGGCTAAAAAAAATATAAAACCATGAATAATCATGATCGGCGTCGGCGATCACTTAAGTGTTTGGCTAAATCAAATTGAAGAAAAACAACAGTAGAACTCAGTGCTATGGTTTAATAGTTAAAGCAAGAGCATTTCAATATGCACAACGCAAAGGAAACTCATGGACTGAAACTTAACAGCTTTGTAGCCATAAAAAACTCTAAACAGTAAACCTAACCAGAGCAAAAGGCTTCAAGTAGGGAGCATAAAGATTGGATACTGGAGAAGTGAAAGACATGTGGGCTACTGAAAAAAGTGAGTCAGAGCAGTTGTTGACTTTATTTAAACAATTTATGTTCATTTAACATATAAAATAGGTGTTTGTTGGATTAACTAATTTTTTAAGTTATCTTAATGTGATTTTTGTCTCATGTTATCCCTACAGTAACATAATTATGTTGAACCTGTTGACATAAAAAAAATCATGCAAGTCAAAGATTAATTTTCGGAGTGAGGCATCAGGGTAAGAAGGGCAGATGAAGTGATGCAGCCATCATGCCTAGTGCCTGCAGTACAAGCCTGTGGGGGCAATCTATGATCTGGGTTGCTGCAGTTGGTCAGTTGTAGGTTCAGCAACATTATGTGCCCAAAGAATTGGGACAGCTGACTACCTGACATACAGAATAATCAGGTTATTTAGTCAATGGATTGTTTCTTTCCTGATTGTTTGGGCATATTCCAAGATGACAATGCCAGGATTCATCGGCTCAAATTGTGAAATAATGTCTCAGGGAGCCTGAATCATTATTGTCACACATTGACTGGCCACCACAGAGTTAAGACCTGAACCCCATTGAGAATCTCTAGAATGTGCTGGAGAGGGCAGTGGTCAGACCCTTCCACCATCAGTACAAGATTTTGATGAAAAATTAATGCAACACTGGATGGAAATAAATCTTGTGAATGCTGCTGGAATCACAGCTAAAGGCAGTCCAATAAAATACTAGTCTATGACCTTTTTTTCCCCCTTTGGTGGTAACATTTTTTTGGGCCAGGCAGCTACCATAGAAAACTTATTTTCTACAATAATCAAAATTGCTTTAGATTTTATACGAAAGAAAGTTGCAACATCAGGAAAAAAACCCACTCCAACAGCAACTAGGAAACAAAACGTAAATAATTGATAAACAATACCAATTAAAGGACCAAGTAGAGAACCTTGTGGCACCCCACCCAGTACCTCCAAGAACTCAAAATCAGTATTATTTATATGATCATTATGATGTCTGTCTTTTAAATAATGCTGTAACCAGTCATATGCAACCTCTCTCTGATACTGTAATCAACTCAATCGGCCTAATACTGGTTTCTTGTAACACTAGAAAGAAAAAAAAAAGGAAAGTGTTAGTCAGACCAAACTGTGCTTTTAAATGCATGTAAACATGTTAATTGGACTCAATGTGGGCAAAACTGAAACACTTTGAACCAGACTAAAACAAATAGATAAATCACTGCATGGACTGGATGTGATTATTTAACCCCTGAAATAAGTTGTTTATTTCTCTATTGACTGATCAGATGAATATCTTTGAGCATATTTGTTATGTTTCTTGGCTCTGGTTTTGGTTTCATGGGCAGTTTGTGGGTTTATGGAGCTCTGACATATCTCTATGTTGGGTTGTACTTCACAATTTTTACAGGAAGGCGAGATGAGTGGGACAGTAACGGGAGAACAGAAAGCAGACAGGAACAGGAGGCTGGAGCTAAGACCCTATTTTCAGTAATTTAAAAAAAAAAACATTTATTATTATTATTATTATTATTATTATTATTATTTTTTTTTTCTCATTTTATATATCAGCCCTTTTATTGAGAAAGCACATACCATGTTACAATAGCATAATTATATTACATTGCTTGTGCTTTAATTTTTTTTTCAAACAAAGCAAACAGACAAGAACTTTGGTATCATTTTTTTTTTTATTATTATTATTATTATTACTATTAAATTTCTTTGATTTTTTTTTTTCAATACCATGGTTAAACATCAAAGGCATCTCTACAATCTGCTTTTGCTGAGCAAAATATTAATCAGTTACCCTCCACGCTATGCCAGATCTCACAGCAGGAGGTAGGGTCAGCGAGAAATCTGAGACATCATCATCATCGTTGTCTTCATCACAGCTGTTTACATGCATGCTGTGCAGATCCTTGCATCAAAGGAATCCTGTCTTCCTCGATTGTTTCCCTACAGCCCTGCTTTTTTCTCCCTTCTGAACCTCCCCCAACTCCACTTTTGTACTGATTTGCATGCAAAACATTGCAAGAACAACCTGAAGCTTCAAACTTGTTTAAAATCTTCATGTTCATTTGCATTTAAGTCCCCTGTGACCTGATTGAACATGCTGGAAGAATCCTGAGAGCCCATCCAGATGCACAGGACTACTTTAAAATCACAGATTTTCATGCTGTCATACAAACAGCACCTCAGCCACTGCAGCTGTAACAAACACTTGATTCATCAGCCAGCCAGGGAAAATATGGCTTGGTATGCAGCTTTAATCAAAAGCTGACTGGGTCCCCAGCATGTCCTGTTTTGCCAAAAAGGGATTAAATAGCCAAAGTTTTGTTTATTTCCTTTCCAAAGTAGCTTGATGTTATGAACTGTAATGTGTGAGGGATGCAGTGGAAGGTTTAATCTTCGTTCAGATTGTTTTCAGTTTTGTCTCTTTGTGTATTTCACGTTATTTTCATTTGTTTTAAAATAAGCTGTGATTGAGGAGCTTTAGACACCCTGCCACCATCATTGCCATCACCACCCCCTCACCCTCTAATCTCTCCCACAAAGTGCTCTGTGAGCTGCTCAAGCATTCTCAAATTCTCATGAGCTTCCTGTTTCAAAGCCTCCTCCATCAGCCTTTGAAAAGACGAGCACTGTTCCCAGTAAGGTTGTTTCTGGTACTGTGGGGGTTGGGCTTTTAACTCTATAATATCTTCACCAAAAATAGATCTTCCTCTTGGCCAGCCCTGGGGAAAAGGATGTGGATGATGAGCTCAGCTGACTCCGGCTGGTGAGCAGATGTGGCCAGACGTTGAAAAACTGGCCAGTGTCACATCACTCATCCACTTCCATCACAAAGGATGCTGGTCACAGTCTAGCTGGTTGTGGGTAATTTCTATACAATAATATAAACAGTGGCCTAAGTAATGAACCCTGTGGGGCCCCACATGTTACTTTTAACCTGAACCAGTGTTATTGACATGTACAAACTGAAACCTGTTGCATAATTGTCTTGTTTGAGAACAGCATTTTCTGTGATAAATTTTTCAATATTGAGCTGTTTTATATTGCGAGTTTTACAAATTTAGAGAGAGAAGCAAGTAAAGTTTACCTGTAAAGGTTATAGTAGATTTTAGGTTCATTTTGTCATCATGTAAAAAGCCGAATATCCTGAACCACATATCCTACATATGATGGCTAAAATCCAGCGCCCCCATCAGCTGATCTTTACTGACCAATTTTCAGTTTCATGTGATGATTGTTGTTTTTGTGTGGCATGATGCAGCACCTCATAAACGAGGAGTTACCCATGCTGATGTTGGACCATGGATGGAGGGAAAATGGCTTGTGGAAAAGAGAAAGCTGTTTTTCTGAATGAAATCTCCAGGGTTAACGCCAACTCTGTCCTCACCACAGCAGCTCCACACACTGGACATGATTGCCGTCTCTGAGCTGGGAAACACCAGCTTGTCTTGTTCAACCTCCGCATTTTTCCAGCATGTCAGAGTTCAGTAGTTTGATGAGAAATGAGTCAGAGTGGATGTGTAGTGTAAGCTTTTGCTGACTCTTGTGGAAACGTAGCACAGAGTTGGGTGAAATGCAGTGGTTCCTCCAGCTCGCAGCCTGGTTGGCAGGGAGCAGCACCTCTGCAGAGTATTTACTGAGGTATGAGCCCTGCTGCACAAAAATCACAACAAATGGTTTTCATTACCAGCTTGTGAACTGGAAAGAACTCTGAATCTTCTCACATGCGAAGGACTCTAAGAAGATTGTAACTCTGAAATAAGATTCCTCTAAAGTGGTTCATATGACCAAAGCCACACCTCATTTTGTCATTTATTAGTCAAGCAATGATTTAATTACTGCAGAGGGAGGTGAATAAAGAGTTGGCAGGGAAGACAAAAACCTAGTCAAGATAGTGTTGGTTGTGATAAAGCCAACCACACTAGCATCTTTTCCATTGTATTGTACCACATCGTGGGAAGATCTGACCTGACATCTTGCTTCATTCACTGGCAAAACAAAAATCTTAGAAAAATGGTAAAAAAAAAAAAAAAAATTAAAAAAAGACAATCAGACCTGTCTCCATAGTTTGTTTTGAGGTGATATCAGCATTAAAATGTGATATTGGTATCAGGTTTATTTTTTTTTTACTAACGAGATTTTGCAAGATCTTGTTCCATCAGCACCAGTCCAGCATGTAGAAAAGTCCCTTTTATTCTGGAAGAACTTCATATCCCAGCATTCCTTTTAGAGCCATGTGACTACGGTGCAGCTGCTGCTGCTGCAGACTGACTTGCTTTGAAACTGCTTATAATATGTCTGGTTTTAAGTTGTTGATTAAGGTACCAAGTTGTCAGAAACATTATAATTAGCCACATGTTGGCTAATACCTGCAAGTATCTGATATATGGCAGCCAGATGTAAATGAACTCTTCTGGCTGAGTTAAGGATATTTTGGGATCTTTGCTTTCGGAGTAGAATATAGTTACATCTCTCAAAATATGAGAGGCAATGACATGACCTCACAGTTGTCTGCGTAGATCGGTATAGGTTGATATGGAATATTGGAAATTAAGAGTTAGACAATATCGGATATCAGTACAAAAAAAGGGGGATTTCTGGGTGACGACACCTTTAAACGTGAATGCAGACAGACAGGTGGAAGCAAATGGAGAGGTGGAGGCAGACATGGGGAGTTAGGCAGACAGATGGAAAGTCAGGTGGAGGTGGTTTCATCAACAGAGCTGGGCATTTTAACACAGAACCATGAGGTTCTTTTCACTGAAAAACCAGATGTGTGTGTGTGTGTGTGAAGAAGTTTCAGTTGTCATCTCTGGAGGTTCATGTTTGATTTGGCCCCAAAAAGACCTTCAAATACCGAGGTTCATGATAACACAGCAGGGGTCAGGGTTGCAGAAAATATATTTTTTCGTCATTAAATATGGATATCTGGGATTTGGCTGTGACGACTTTGACTCATCCACTTCAACTGCTGACTTCCTGCTCAGGTCCAGGGTGTCGAACCAGGATGTCCAGGTCCAATCCTGCAGGTTTCAGATTCCTGCTTCAACACACGACTCAGATTATGGGGTCATTTGACAAACTGTGGCCTTTCAAGACCAGAACATGACTTCCCTGAACTGAAACAAGGATTTCTTGGCCTGCTGTAGCATCAGTGGTGCTACCTATTCATACAATTTAGTAACTGTCCGCTGATTCATGTTAATGATAATTGTCAACATGAAAATAAGATTTAACTTGAGAATCAGTTCTAGAATATAAGTAGTTGCCATCATAAATAGTGTCCAGAAACAAAGTTATTACTGGTGCTATTTTAAATATTAAAATTAGGCATTATCTCTGCAAAAGAAGCTAAATTGGAGTATATTAGGTAGGCCCTACCTCGGCCAATGAGCTGAGCCGGAGCATGCATTGACCTCCTCCACAGGAGCAGGTTGTCAAGATGATAGTCAATTTTCATAACATTCAGTTATTTTGCTGACGATATAAATATATTTCTATTGTCACAGGACATATCACATTCCATTTCAGCTCAATAAGGAACATGGAACATTTTTTCTAATTACAGGAAAGTTCTATATTTTACATGATGACTAGCAGCTCTAAATCCAGCTGTAGTGTCAGCTACTTGGTTTATACTCCGACCTCCTGCTGCTGCAACATTGTGTTTTTTTTTTTTTTGTGTTCCACACTCCTTGTCACAACCTCACCTCTGTCTTTTTAACGGATGTTGAAAAGATGGATCTGATAGCGCATGCTGAGATTTATCAAATAGATTAGCTAAATGAAAGACACTGGAGTGGAGGGAGAAATCTTAGTGAGTTTTCAATCATATTACTGCCATGAGCCTGTTTACATGATCATTAAAATTAGATATTTGGGTGTAATCAGATTACTATGATAATCAGATGAAGTGCATCTACATGCATTTTGGAAATGTAGTATTCTAAAGAACCTGGTGTACAATGACTTTTAATCCATTAATTACATTTCTTTCAGAGAAAGATCAAATCATGCTGTCTGCGTGACTACTTGAATAATCAAATAACTCCGAAAATTAGGTAATGATCAGATATTTGGTTTGCATGTTAACTTAGTGATTATTAAGATAATGAAAGCTTCCTTAAATCTAATTAGATTTTTCCTGCAGCTATAGTGGTTTGTTTGGAAGTTGTAGGCTGAAGTTTGAAAGTTTTGGGCTAAAAGGATTCCCTTGGTCATCTTGTGTAATCAAGAGCCATTTGTGTGTGTGACAGAAGGTGCTTTGCATGTTGTTTGAATAAAATTTGAAACCTGTCAGCTTCCAGTTTGCCTGAAGGAAGTTTCCTTCCATTAAGATGTGTTTTATTGGCCCGTGACATTCACACACTCGCTACCTTTGTTGAGTTTTTCTGGGCTGTTAGTGAAGATCCTCACTCCGGGGGATGTGGACAGTAAAGCGGGGTGACAATAGGCCTTTTATGTGGAGAGTTACCCTCATTCCCTTGTGTTAGCTGCAGGGTAACATGTGACTAGCTCTCATTCAGGTCATGTCGGCCTGCTCAGCCTTTGACCCTCTTAAAAGGAAAGCGACTGCCTCAATGTCCCATTCATTTCACCCTGAAGTCTGTTTGCATTAATTCAACTGAGGAATGGCAGTCCTCTGACAGTCCTTCATTCAGCATTTCCAAGTGACATGAGTGGTTAAGTTCAGCGCTGCTGTTTGGAGACATCTCGCCACAGCTGCCAATAACACAAACTGTTGTGTGAGCAGAACTTGGCTGTTAAAGAACACATTTGTGATTGTTTATCTGTAAAATAATGTGGATACAGATTAACTAAAATAGTTTTTACTTTATGACCAATGAAGAACTGCATCATCATACAGTTGAGTAGCCAAAGTCACTCCAAATATAGAAAAATTTTCATAAAGACTTCCTGAAAATGTGCAAAAGAAAAGTGCAGTTGAGCACATCCACTCAGATTAGGTAAATCGTGAATATCTACAAAACAGTCTTTAATGTCAGCTCCGCAGTCAGATGTAAATTAATAGTTGCTGGTGGAGTTTTTTTTTTTTTTTTTTTTTTTTTTTTTTAGAAAACAAGCATAATAAAAGAGCTCTATGAAAAAGACATGAAACCTTTTTATAGCTTTTATACAAACTGCAGGATCCAGGAACTACAACTATTCTCAGAATAGCAGGAGCTTCTGACCTGACAGGTCCAGCAACCCATCAAAAACCAAGGCACGGTCAGGAGTTTGTGTCATTGTCACAGTAACAGGATGTATCTCTATGGCAACATAAAAAAGGTGGGAGAAACTCTCCACAATGAAATGTATGGAAGAGGATTAGGGCCACTGGTAAAAAAAAAAAACAGAATTCTGACTTTTTTTCTCAAAATTATTATTATTTTTCTTAAATTAATTTTAACATCAAACCAAATTGTTTCTAAACCCTAACCAAGTTCTTTTGATTCAGGTTCAAGTATTTATGTTTAGAGGCAAATTCTTACACACCATAACGTCTCACATGGAATCTCTGAATGTGACAGCAATTATTCGATGAGAAGAAGATCTGTAAGAGGCATGTGGGCTCAGGGTCTAGACTCCCATCATAATAATATACTAGTCTAATAATGAAATGAAATAAAATCAAAAATACCACATTTATCCCAGAAGGGAAATTCAACATTGCAAAAAGCTCACTCTTTTCTTTTCTTTTCTTTTTCTTTTCTTTTCTTTTTTGTTTTGTTTTTTGTTTTTGTTTTAACAATGTAACATTTATATGAAATAATAACATAGCAATAATAAGTCAGTCAGTCTGGCTTGTTCTTCAGGGTGATGGCTGCTGGTAGGAATGAATTTCTGTATCTCTCCATCCGACAGCGAACCTGACGCAGCCTCCCACTGAACCCACTCTGTTGATTCTTCACCGTGTTGTGGAGAGGGTGGGAAGTGTCCTCCATCATCTTCATCAGCTTGTGCAGCATTCTTTTCTGGACGATCAGCTCCAGCGGCTCCAGAGTTATTCCCAGCACAGAACCAGCTTTCTTGATCAGCTTGTTTAGTTTCTTCAAGTCTCTGGTTCTGATGCTGCTGCCCCAGCAGATGCTGCAAAGCTGATTGCACTTTCCACAACAGACTTGTAGAAGATCTGCAACATCTTGGTGCAGACGTTGAATGATTTCAGCTTCCTTAAGAAGTAGAGTCTGCTCTGACCTTTCTTGTAGATGTAGTCAGTGTTGCATTTCCAGTTGCTCCAGTGCTGCTGACCACCATCTCAGACACACAACCTTTCAGTCTCACAAACTGTGGTCTGTTTGTTAGGTAGTCGTAAATCCAGGTGGTTGTGGAGGATCCACCTGGAAGTTATGGAGCTTCTGACATAGTAAAGCAGGCTGAATAGTATTAAAGGCACTTGAAAAATCAAAGAACATGAGAATCATGTTCAGACCCTCAAAGTGCTGCCTGACTGGTCCAGATGAGAGTGGGCTCTCTGAAGCAAGAAGATGATGGCGTCTTCAACCCCAAGCCCATTACGATATGCGAACTGTAATGGGTCCTGAAAGGTGTTAACTTGCTTGTTGAGGTGAGCCAGTAAGAGTCTCTCCAGGACTTTCATAATCTGAGATGTCAGAGCAACTGGTCTGTAGTCATTTGGTTCAGCTGGTTGTGTTTTTTCAGGGACTGGAACAAGACAGGATGTTTTCCACAACATTGGAACTCTGTTCTGACTCAGGCTGGTGTTAAAAAGGTGCTGGAGAACCGGACATAGTTGTTCTGAGCAGGTCTTGAGAACTCTGGGACTGACAACATCTGGACCTGCAGCCTTTTTCCAGGTTCAGTTTCTCTAGCTGTTTCTTGACCTGGTCACAGGAGACAGTCAGGCTGGAGGTGGAGGCAGAGGAGGTCTCAGGATGTCCTGATGTGGAGGGAGAGGAGGCTGTGTTCAGGTCCATGACTGAGCTGCAGGGTGACAGAGTGGAGGTGGGACAGGAAAGCTGTGGGCTCATGGAGGGTGTGTGGTGTGTTGGGTTGGCAGGAGGGGGAGAACTGAACCTATTGAAGAACATATTCAGTGCATTAGCTCTGTCCAGATCTACATCAGTCTGGTCCCCCTTTAACTTGAAGCCAGTGATTTTCTTCATTCCCGACCACACATCCCTCATGTTGTTCTGCTGGAGCTGGCTCTCCAACTTCTTCCTGTAGTCCTCCTTGCACTTCTTAGTCTGTGTTTTCAGTTGTTTTTGTGTGGTCTTCAGTAACTCCCTGTCTCCATCCCTGAAAGTTTTCTTTTTGAGGTTCAGCAGCTTTTTCAGGTCACTGGTGATCCAGGGTTTGTTATTGGGGAAGCACCTCACTGTTCTTGTTGGAACGATACTGTCCACACAGAAGTTTATGTAATCTGTCATACACTCAGTCATAGTGTTGATCTCATCTCTATGAGGTTCACAGAGGACATTCCAGTCTGTGGCCCCAAAGTACCATCTCAGAGCATCTTCAGCCTCAGTAGACCAGGTTTTAATAGTCCTTCTCATGACTGGCTGCTGCTGAACGATGGGCTTGTAGGTGGAGGTGAGAAGAGCCAGATTATGATCTGATCTTCCTAAAGGAGGCAGAGCAGAGGAGCTGTATGCATTCTTAGTATTTGCATAAAATACACTGCCTGGCCAAAAAAAAAGTCGCCACCTGGATTTAACTAAGCAAATAGGTACGAGCCTCCTATTGGATAATTACTGCTTGGGCGATTATCTTTCAGCTGGCAACAAGTTATTTAACCCCAACTGGTGCAATGAGTTGCTTCTCATTTCCTAGACAAACTATGTGGAAAGACACATCCATGGTCTTGGAAAAGATGTTAGTCTATGAGAAGGGTCAAATCATTAGCATCAAGAGGTGAAAACATCTAAGAAGATGCAGAAACTACTAAAACTTGGTACAGAACAGTCCAACGCATTATGAAAAACTGGAAGGATAGCGGACCATCGTCTTCCAGGAAGAAATGTGTCCGGAAAGGCAGATGAAGTGATGCAGTATCATGCCTAGTGCCTACTGTATGAGCCTGTGGGGGCAGTGTGATGATCTGGGGTTGCTGCAGTTGCTCAGGTCCAGGTTCAGCAACAGTATGAGCTCAGATAATGAGGTCAGCTGATACCCAAATATACTGAATGACCAGGTTATTCCATCAATGGACTTTTTCTTCCCTGATGGCACAGGCATATTCCAAGATGACAATGCCAGAATTTATCAGGCTCAAATTGTGAAAGATGGTTCGGGGATCATCAGACATCATTTTCACACATGGATTGGCCACCACAGAGTCCAGACCTGAACCCCATTGAGAATCTTTGGGATGTGCTGTGGTCAGACTCTACAATCATCATCAAGATCTTGGTGAAAAATTGATACAACAGGATGCAAATAAATCTGGTGACATTGCAGAAGCTTCTGGAAACACAGCAAATGCTGCTGCAATCAAAGCTAAAGGCGGTCCAACAAAATGTTAAATGTTTGACCTTTTTTTTGTTGGCGACTTTTTTTTGGCCGGGCAGTGTAGGTCTAACATCTTATTTTCTCTGGTGGAGCAGCTGACAAACTGCTGGAAAGTTGGTAACGTAGCAGAGAGGGAGACGTTGTTGAAGTCTCCAGAGATCGCCATGAATGAGTTTGGATGCTGTGTTTGTAGTTTAGCCACGACGGAGCTGATGACATCACAGGCTGTCTCTGGTGCGGTACCTGGTATTATATAAACCGCTACCAGAATGACACAGGCAAACTCTCTGGGCAAATAATATGGACGAAAACTCACAGTTGACAGTTCGATGTCTCTTGTGCAGATCTTCTCCTTGACGGTGACATGTCCTGGATGGCACCAACGCTGATTGACCAGCACTGCAATTCCGCCTCCCTTTAGCTTCCCGCTGAACTGTTTATTTCAGTCTGCACGGACCGTCTCGAAGCCGTGTACAGACACATTACAGTCTGGGATGTATTCATGCAGCCATGTCTCGGTGAAGCACATAATACTGCTGTACTCTTTCTGAGACCTTGTTAGCACTTCAAGCTTGTCCATCTTGTTGCGATCTCACGTTACCCATCACAACAGTTGGAAGAAACGGTTTAAATCTCCACCCTTTTTCTCTCTGCCTTACCCCTGCCCTGCATCCTCTTCTCTTTTCTTTAACTCCACTGGGATTTGATGTGTTATTTCGCTGGTAATCTTGATTTGGGATAGTTTTAACCGTTGATCCCTGTGGTAAACAATTTTTCCGTTGCCATGGATACACATTATAACAAGTTGTGAAAAGCTAAAGCTGAATATATGAAGAAAAACCTCCTGATTTGCACAGCCTTCAAACCAGTATAAAAAATCCTCCTAGAAAAACCTAATCTGACAAGTAATGTCAGTAAAAAAAGACAACTATATTTGAAAAAACTTGAAAGCTAAGAGAGAGCTGTTACAAACTGCAGCCACCTAGCAGCGCATTCCAGAACTTTTTAATGAAAACCTGTTCTCCAATACAACCATCAGCATTATAATTAACTCATTCACTGCCATTGACGTCTATACCGTTTTCAGCGGGAGAAAAGTATTGAACATGTCAACATTTTTCTCCGAAAATATATTTCTAGTAAGCTATTACATGAACACAATCTGTGAAAATCTGGCCATCTGTAAAAATTACAACTTTTTTCCCTCTGTATACCATAAAGCAATGGCAGTGAATAGAACTTTAATTCAGCTTTATTTGCACAACACCAACACACAACAGTCATCTCAAGATTTAGTCCAATTCATTGCAGTTCAGTTATAATTCAGTTAAAACAAATTATATGAACCACATCAGTCCAATTTATGATAATTGTGTTCATACAACAGTGTGTTGTATGAATTGTGAATTGTGTTCATCCCAATTGGGGAATTAGGCTGTGCATTTTTATTTTACCCTTCTCTAGATTTACGGAGCAGGAAGCTGCTAGAGACTATTCTCAGCTTTTGTCATTGATCACAGGACTTGCACATCAGTAGCTGGGTTTCCATTACACTTATGCAAAAAACTGCTTGCTCGAAACACCTCATGAAAGTGTAAACATTTTTTTGCGATATTTGAGTTTTTTTTCTAAATGTAGTCGTTTCCATTAGCAGTTTTTAATTGCGATATTTAGGTTTTGCGCAATTCCAGGTGTAATGGAAACCCAGCTCCTGACATTCACAGGTGGAAAAAAGATAAACAAGGCTGGTGTAATGTCACCAGACTGGCTGCGATAACTAGCTTTTTGAGTAAAAAAAAAAAAAAAATAGTAGTACAGTCCTGCTGTGCCTTTGGATGTTCCAATCAATTATTAGCAATATCTGCATCTGTTGTTTTCTTACTTACTTTTGACATGAAGAGGAAATATGTTTGGGGCACTTTCCACAGCTGAAGGTCTGATATACATCCTGCCAAGAAATATTTATAAGCATCTAATGACTTCAAAGTGTTTCATTTTAATTACAATCTTTTTAATTTGGATTCTGTGAAGAGCGACTGTAGATTGCTCGGTAGTTGTTTAAGCTAAATCACGGTAGCAAAATCTCCGTCAGTTGGTGGTTTTGGAGGTTTGTAAACCAGGATTTTGGAAAATCATTTTGGTCCTGAGTATCAACAAGCGCACATACAGAGCTTGGAAACTGGAAATTGTGAAGTTTGCCAGCAGCATCATAGACGAGAAACAGTTAAAAGCAAGTTTACCGTCGCTCTTTTGTGGGAGTCCCAGCTGGCTTCTTGCCACCAGTCATGGCTATAGACAATGTAATGTCACTGAGAATGATGTTGGTGCCCAGGGAAACGGGCCTTGCTTAGGGACCCAAAGTGGTTCATCTCTGTTGCTACACTGAGGACCCAAGTCCTACAGACCCAAGGTCATCTCTGTAACCACTGCCCTACCACTCACCCCTGATAAAATAATAATGACGTAGCTAAGGAAACCAATGGATTGGATAAAATCTTCTCTTTGATTCAATCATCCATCCTGAACTGCAGAAGGAGACAGTGTTAATAAAATCCTCTATCAGAACCAGAACCAGGAAGGTGAACCTACAGCAGAACCAGGGAGAAAACCTTTATACTGTATGAACTAGAGCGGGTAAACCTCCAGCACAACAAGAACTAGGAAGAAAAACCTCCATCAGAACCAGAACCAGGAACGACTGGTTGGGGTTGAAAAGGACCCCACCCACCATAAGGATACCTGCTAAGAAGGAAGAAGAGAAACACAAATGAATGACAATATCTGATAGAATCTAAAGAGAAAGAGGAGCCCAGCGCATCATGGGACATCCCCCAGCAGCATCGTCCTACAGCAGCACCAAGCCAGAACGAGCAGCAGTGGGACAGGAAGTGACCAGTGACCACCTTCACTGGTCCATGTCCTTTGTTTATAAGGAGGTGGCTGTTTACCATCTCTGCAGCTGCTTCATTGCTTCTGCTACAGCAGACGAGAAGTGGCAGCATGCAGCTGCTCAGCTCTGTGGGTGGAGACTAGAACTGATGCGCACTGAAATCTTCAGTGCTGTCAGCATGTGACCAGTCAAAAATAACATTTACCTTCATGCTTATTGGCTAAATGTGTGTTCAACATTTTCTAGGACTTTAAATCTCAAAATATTTGCATAATTCATGAAAAAAATGGAAACTAAAAGTGTCAATAGTAACAGACACAGCATGTCTGACCCTGTGATTCCATTCTCTGAGTACCAGAAACATGAAGATGATCCATGTTATCGTTCTCTTGGAAGGTCTTTTAAGAAGGTTTTTCTGAAAACTTGTTTTTACTGAAGGGTTTAGAATTAAATCTATGAGGTTTTGTTTTTCAGAATTACTGTAATTAATTTGTTTTCCTGATTTATCAGTTAGCCTGTGGGGAAGTCCCGAAAATCTCTCAGTTCCTGAAAGTCAGGGAAATATTCAAATAATTTTTTTTTTTGTAGTTAACAGACCAGATGGTCATAACTGAGAAGCAAGAAACACTGACATGTTTTTTTTTTTTTTTTTTCATTTGAAATGGTAAATCTATTATAAAACTATGCATATTAACTGGTTGTTGCTGTTGCGTCAGAAGAAAACAGAATAAAAGGTTTTGGCCACTAGGTGGACACAGATCAGAGGTTTGGTGACTGAGCAGGATCGGTGTGTGTCAGCAGTAAGAGGATAAATCCTCACCTCCCACAAGCTGCTCTGAACTAGGTGTTTCCTGATGGGAATGTTAAGACTCTCACTTTGCTGTGGTTTACGCCTGAAGATGACTGCTGTAGTTCCCCAAAGATAAAGAGCTGATTCCAGTTAATTAAACAATATTTAATCTTTGGGTTTCCCCTGATTTTCAATGTGGGATTTATCAGATTGACCCTGGAAATCAGAGCATGACTTCTGATTCCGGACAGGAGCTTGAATTTTGTGGGAATCTGGGACAGATCTGGACTTACGGACCATTCTGGTGAGATCTGAGTGAGAATAGTTTGAAAAAACTCGCGAGAGCCCCGAGGCAGGGGGTGGAAAGGAACCAGGTCAAGGGTCTGTCTGATTAATTTAGGTCAAATTAAAAAAGTCAACTTTAAATCGTGTGGATGTGATGT
Source organism: Atherinomorus stipes (assembly GCA_023101725.1). Classification (NCBI taxonomy): domain Eukaryota; kingdom Metazoa; phylum Chordata; class Actinopteri; order Atheriniformes; family Atherinidae; genus Atherinomorus; species Atherinomorus stipes. The sequence goes on along the minus strand of JALJCO010003884.1, from coordinate 39,802 downwards.
CTTCATGTTTGTTTAGATCAGACATGGTGGAGGATGGTCATGTCCAGCGGGCGCTCCTCACCACCAGAGACGGACTGGCCACTGGGTAAATCGATTTTCCTGGTGGGCCAACATGGTTTTTGGGCTGATACAGTTTATCTATGGATCTGACTGGTCCATAAAACTCAGTACATTGGTCTCTCAACTAACAATGGGCCAGTGTTCTGTTGGAGCAGTCTACCTTGTTGAAACGTTAAGTATGAACTCCAGAAACAATGTAACAGGTAATCAAAAATCAAACTATGAATAAAATGAATTAAGGTAGGATGCCTCAACAGTAAAAATATACCCCATCAAAATATGCTATCTTCTATATTACAGGTGGATGATTTGACAGTTTCAATGACCCCATCAAAGTATGAAATTGGAAATGAAAAATAATTTGTGCCGGAAGGAAATTGCAATGTTGAAGTAGATAGTTATATTTAGGTGGTTAAAGCCTTGTTTCAGAAGGTGATGATTGCTAGCAGGAATGATTTCCTGTACCTTTCTGTCTTGCAGTGTGGCAGGCTTGGTTTTTGCCCAATTGGACTTCTTTTGAGCATGTTGGGATATTTAGAGATGGCATCAAGCCGAGGTGGGGGAAATACAAAACATTGTACAGAAAGGAATGGATGTGCACGCTGGCCTGAGCACGTAATGGTGGACATTAGCTACTTTCAAACCTCCCATGCAATTGTTTTGGAGATTTGATTCCTCCATGTACTAGCCTGTTTACCTGGCTTCCACTAACTGTACATAGTTGTTTGTGTTCAACATTCCTCAGTTCAAGAGAAAGCAATTGATGTACTGCACATAGGTAAGACCACTGTATTGTTCTGAATGCTCTGTGTGATTTAATCGTTGTGGCTGATTAATTCTTCACTGATCAGGAAGCCTGTTTGTATTACCCTTTTTAATTGTTTCCTTAGTATAAGTGTGAGCTTGTGATGTCTTCTTTGTTTAACATGTAATAGTTTTACAGTTTAAACATTTAGTTTGAGAGAAGTTGAGATTTGGGCTTGCTTTATTGAGGTGGGAGGATTTTACAATGCATTTGAGCTGGAAACTGTCAGTCAGATCTGGCAGCTCTGCCATCTTGGCGAAGCCTAAGCACACTGTTGTTTCAAATATACTTGGTAAGGTTTTGTAAGTTACACAGTGCAGTTTCTGAGCCTCAGGACGCTGCTGGGCGGTGACAGCTTGAAAATGCACAGTTTGTGTGCCATCAAAACAAGTCAGAAACACATATTTTTGAGGTGGAATAGTTACATTGTGGGTCTTTAACATTGATTTACTGAACACCCACTCACTTAAGGGGATGATAAAAAAAAATCCCCTCCCGGCCTCCCCTTCTCTCACCCCCCCCCCCCCCGCTCTGATTTTTTTTTTTTTCCCCTTTTTCCCCTTTCTCCTTTTTTTTTCTTTTTTTTTTTTTTTTTTTCCATTTATCCTTAATTTCCTTTTTTTTTTTTTTTTTCCCCCCTCCCCCTTTTCTATTTAATTTTTTATTTCTTTTCCTCCCCCCCCCGCCGGAATTTGAACTCCAATTTTCCTCTTTTCCTTTCCACCCCTCTATTAAAAAAGAAAAATGGGTGGGACTTTTTTTTTTTTTTTTTTCTTCTCCCCCCCTTATTATTTAAAAAAAGATTTTTTTTTTTTTTTTTTTTTAAATTCCTTCCCCAATCCCTTTAGAAAATTTAGCCAGGCTTAACCAATCAGATACTTCAACCCCTCTGTTTCTGTACCAGTGGATGCAGCAACCAGTCAGAGCAGATGAGAAACAAGATGAAAGAAAAACAACAACAACAAAACAATGCTGACAAATGTCCAATAATGATTGACAGCTCGACTTCAGCAGGTGGTTATCTCAGGTTATCTGGCTGTGTTTGCTGGGTAACGGGTTGTGTTATCTGGTTATCTGAATGTTTACTGGTTAACCATTTGTGTTCTCTGGTTATCAGGCTGTGTTGGTTGTATTGTCATCATTAAATGTATTACTACGTCACTACTATATTTCTAAGAGACCTCTATTTTGACCTGGAAATTATGATGATGTCACCTCCCGTCAAACTTTCAATCAAAGAGCTTAAATTGATGGTAATGTCCAATCAGAAGGAAGCCAAGGATCAACAAGTGAGCAGAAAGTTCTGTGTCTGTCTGAAAAAAACAAAAATAATAGTTCTCTATGGAGTAAAGCCAAGAAGATGTTTATGATGCATGGAGGCACCAAAAACCAGCTATGTAACCATATGGAGGAAAAAAATGTTGTGTGTTTGTTTCAATGCCAGTATTTTTTTCTACTGAAAGCCAAGACTTGAGAGAATGACATCACATGCAGATGAGAAAAGGCTTGGTCATTGTTGATCTGTGTGTTATTTCTACAAAGTTTTGTTTGAAATGAATTCTGTTTCGTTGTTTTTGTTGGCCTTCATTGTGCTATATCCATGGTACATTCATTTTACATTGTTTCAGCCTCATAATCTGACACCTGAAGCCTTCTTGAAAAATTATGTCGGGATGCAGACTGGAATTAAAATGGTTGAGCTTCTACATGCAATTTTATATTGAAAAAATGAAGGAAAAAAAAGTCTTGGATTTTAATGGTTAACAGAGGTTCTTTAGCATTCTGTCATTGTATTTATTATAATGGATGAATGGATTATTTTATAAGCATTTCTTTCAAGTATTTATGCTCATTGGTTTTGTCCATATTTCATATTGTAATGATGATATTAATGCACACTGTACAACTGTGTGATTTCCCTTTAAGGGGTAAAAAGTATCTATATCAATATCAATGAGAAGTCCTCTAAACTAATGGTATGGTATTGACAGGAAATATTTTGGTATCTCCCATCTCTAGTTTTCTGTGGTTTCATGAGCTAATCAATCAATAATGTGCTCTGAGCTGCAGCTTCCGGTTTCAATTCATCCTGATTTCCTGTGACTTTGCTTTTCCTTGTCGCAGTTGCCCTGCAGTCAAGCACAACACCTTTAACCGATGTGACTGAAAAAGACAATCCCCTTGTCCCAGAGCCCGTTTTCTCCCTGCCGGATATCCTCTCTCTGTCCTGGTTCTTTGTCTGCTTCATGTAGTGGGTCTCCTCTGAAACACAACCCCCTCTTCTCCTCTTCATGGCCCATGCCGGCAGCTGCAGGGTTAATGTTTAGCAGCAGCGCAGTCAGAGAGGCAGAAGTAGTGGGAGGAGGAAGAGGAGGAGGAGGGGAGAGAAGCAGAGAGATGGGGGCTGGTCCACAGCTGTTGTAGTAGGCAGGGTCTATCGGGGTAGGAAGGCTGCCTCAGTCGTCCTGAAACAATGGGAGACATGGCAGCCTCTGCAGACACACAGGGCAGGCCTGTAGCTGCGGTGTAAAGGAAACCAGCTTCCTCGCCTGGCTACGCTCGCTGAATGACGACACTTTAACGGGGGGAAAATCTCCTCCTCCACAGCCGGAAAGCAGAAATGTAAGGCTGGGACCTCCCCCCCACCCTCTCCCTGCTGGTGCCTTATGTGCTTCTGCTGGAGGAGATCTGAGATGCTCTGACTGGATGAGTGAAAAGGCAGCAGGATCAAGGTGAGCTGGCCCACAGTCTGTTCTTCAGGAAGGTGACGAGGTGTTTTTAGTCTAACAGAAATGGCTTTCTGGGTCCAAACCAAGCTGATGTTTGACTTCGGGCTGCTTTTCCGTAGCTGTCCTGACATACAGACGTCTCGGGTCTGATTGGCTCTGTGGAGGCTTAGCTGTGTGCTGTCACCGCTCTCAGGCATGTTGGACTGTTTTGGCTGCAGCTAACAAAGTGTCATAAATCTGCTGGCTGGGCGGCAGTGTGTTCAGTGTGTGTGATATCAGAGATGAAGGCTCTTGGTGTGTTTTCTGCCTTTGCTGGTGGGTGTGGAGGCAGCCCACCGCACATTTCAGAGGAATCCCTGTTTTCTTTGATTGCTTTCAGACATACATGGCTCACATCCAGATTTTCAGGCCCTTTTGAGAAAGGAGCTCCCCTCCTCCTCCTCCTCCTCCTCCTCCTTCATCCCCTTCCCCCCGTCCTCTCCACTGCCTCCGCTTCTCATCCCAAATATTGCTTGTGTATGATTGGTCTCGGCTCATGCAGGCAAACATCAGACAGGAAGCAGCAGCCGGCCTGATTCTGCCTCACCCACATCTCTCCTCCTCTTTCATATTCATCCACATGTGAATTCATGACAGGAATCGCTGCATGTGCTGGAAAGAGCTGAAACCTGGCCTACATTTTCTCTTTAGTTCCACAGGATTTTATCATGTTGTTTACATCTCCCACCTTCACAGCAGCAACGTCAGCCTGCACCTTTCCAGATTGGCAGATGGAAACGGTGGTGTTCGACGAATCCTCAGACGGCCTCGCTGTGCCAAATCCCCAACAGTGAGACTGACATGATTTAAGAAGCTTTTGTGCATTTATTCTCTCTGCTGCCGCCAAGTCGCCTTTCATTTTTCGTTTTATTCTTTGGTTCTGCTTATCGTCATTTGCAGCATGTTGCAAAACTGAATTGGATTTACTTCCTGTTTCACCAATTTTCATCTGCCAGAAATGAAAGGAAAGGTTTCTGATGGTCCTTTAGGTGCTGATCTGCTCTCTGTGGGAGCCCGCTTGCTGACACAGATCACAGATCAAGGTTCTGGTTTCCAGGGACCAGCCACACCAGGTGATCTATTAAAACCCAGATTGAGTGGGCAGCTGTCAACACCTCTAATCCCATTTCAGTCGGACGGGATCTGAAAGGATCAGGCCTGAAGACTGCTTCCTGACACAGAACGCTGCAGCAGACATCAGACCTGGTTTCTGCTAGATCCTGATCCTGCAGAAGGGAACCCTAATCAAGTAGCTTTATGGAGAACTGAAAGGATTGTGTTATGGATGCTTGCAAACGCTGTTTCTGCTGAATAATTCATCACTCTTTCTTTCATTACATTTCACAATGACTCAGAGATGAAAGGAAGGACAGGAGGAGAGAGGGAATGCTGGCTTCTGCCGAGCCTTGGTGTCTTCTGCAGGGAATGACCATCTTCCTGTCCACTCAGTTTCCTGTTCACTTGTAGCAAAGCTTTAGTTCTCCATGGTCCATGACAGAGATGACACTGACCTCAGATCCTCCCCAAACACTTCCCCGGGCACTTTCCAAGCTCATGTTCTTTTCTTTTTTTTATTTAGTCTTATATTGAAAACCTGAATGGGAAGCTTCTTATCTGGCAGCAGGTTTACTGAAACTTGTCCTGGTGTTTCTCTCTCAGCTTCGTGGCGGTGTTGCTGGGGGACAGAGGTGCCTGAAGGGGCTCCTGTTCAAGAATCATAACGAGAGATCAACCCACAGGTAGGTGAGCTCCCTGATGGAGGAATGTCTGTGGTGTCACTTCCCTCTTTGATTTCCTGTGTCTGTGCTTCTTCAACATCAGGGGAAAAAAAGAACTTCCTCTATGTTGGTGGTGAGCAGCAAGTTAAACCAATCAGTGATTCAAGGATCAGGGGGGGTCAAACTCATTTTAGTTCAGGTTCCACATTTAGCTCAGTCTGGCTGCAGCTAACAAAGTGTCATAAATCTCAAGTCCGACCCACTTCCAGTGTGTCGGACCAGTAAAACTGCAACGAATAGGCCTAATGGAAACGTTACATTTTATCCTTTGTTTTAGTTCAGTCAAGTACAAGTTTAATATCAACATGTTTACATTTAATAAGCTATCCTTTTAAAAAGCATTATAAAAACATGAAATTTCTGGAGAAAAATGGCCTTTTATTCATTCTTATTAATTATTTTGTTGTATTTATTTTTAATTATATATATATACTGTATATACAGTGTATATATATATATATATATATATATATATATATATATATATATATATATATATATATATATATATATATATGTGTGTGTATATATATATATATATATATGTATATATTAGGGGTGCAACAATACAAAAATTCAAAGTTCGGGTTGATTCAGTTCTTTAGTGTCACGGTTTAATATTTTTTTCTGTACAAAAGCTGTTGTGCTTTTGTCCACAACGTGCTCACCATTGGGGTCACACTTAACATGCCAGATCTTTATGGTGGAGGTTATAGTTGAGGCAGCATGTTGCAACAAGCTAACTTTTCATAGCTTGTCTCACTAGCTTGAGTGAATGCATGTGGGAGGCGTTCAGTGGATCTGCACTCAACAAGGCAGCCTAGGTGCAGTAGTCAAATGCAGATCCTCTGAAGTTTCAGCATCAAGCTCATCATCAGAAACCCTACTTGGATAAATTCAGAATTACAGTTACTCTTTAACTGTTATTTGATTGTTATTTTTGTTATTTTTTAATTTACCATATTCATCCTTTTGACCAGACTGGACCCTCTGGAGGGCTGGTTTTGGCCCTTGGGCCGTATGTTTGACGCCTCTGGTTTGGAGGACTGTGGCTCTGTATTTACGATAGAGGGCAGCTTCCTTCTCTGGTGTCGAGTTACAGCATATTTGTCTCCAGATTGATGCACGGTGGCATCTCGCTGCTCACGTTCTCCATATGCAGGTATCTGTTTGAGGCATTTTAGAGGAACAAAAGCTCCACATGCTGGTTTGGCCCAGAGGCCAACACATGATCCAGTCTGTTTTGTTCTGTGATTGGAGCAGTAAGCTGTGGATGTGGATTCCTGCTGCTCTCTGTTTACAGTGGGCTATGGTGGATTGAATGGTGTGTTTCTGAGAAGGGTGCGTTTACAAAAACCAAACAAAAAGCTTTGACCCACCTTTATATCAGTTATCTCCTTTTTTATCATCACTTTGAGTTATCTCTGCTCATATTCTCTGGTGTGATTTTTCATTTTTGTAGTATGGAAAAGTCACAGGTTTTTGTGTCTCTGTTTACAAAATTAGATCCATACTGACAGAAACGCACAAGTTTCCCCCTGATCAGAACTTCACAGTGAGCCATTATATCATGACAAAGAGAGGAGAGGAAAGGAGAAGGGAGCCCATTGCATCATGGGAAGTTTCCAAGCAGACTGGGCCTTTAGCAGCAGGACTGTAGAGTTGCAAAGTTTTTAGACTTACCTTGAAATTAGAGACAGTTTCTGCCTCGGAAACCCAAACTGGTCTCTGGTTCCGGAACAGAGGAACCAGAGCAGAGGAACCAGTACCCAAGCCAGTCTCTGGTTCCAGATCAGGAGAATCAGTACTTACAGCCATGGGCAAGTGTGGCCATTGTTTTCAGATCTTTTTGACAGATTTACTATGGTATACTCAAATGTAATCACAAGTATTTCATTAGTCTGAGAGATTTCTATTGATAATTACATAGAGTTCATGAAACAAGTCAGTATTTGCAGTGTTCACCCTTCTATTTCAAGACTTCTGTAATTCACCCTGGCATGCTGTCTATCAACTTCTGGGCCAAATCCTGACCAATAGCAGCCCATTCTTGCATAATCAGTGCTGGGAGTTTGACAGAATTTGTTGTTTTGTGTTTGTCCGCCCACCTCTTGAGGATTAACCACAAGTTCTCAGTGGGTTTAAGCTCTGGAGAGTTCTCTGGCCATGGACCGTAAACTTTTATGTTTTGTTGCCCGAGCCATTTAGTTTGCACTTTTGCCTTGTCTAAGAATGTGATAGCCATTCTCAAAATGGAAGCATCTGATAACCATCCAAATGAAAATGATTGTCAGATATTCGAAGAGGAGCTTCACAGATCTGCACGGTAAAAGAACCCCACAGAAAAAAATAGCTTTAAAGAGAAGGTTGTCAAAAAGTATAAAAGGCTCGTGCAAATTTATGAGTAGTGGAAGAATCAGGCTTGAAAAGCTAGCAAGCAGCTCAAATCAGACATTCCTGAAAGCCGGATTGCAGCTCTTGTTGATACATTAGAGAAAGAAATAAGCAGTGTCTCTGACATTTGTGTTCAAAACAGATTATCTCGCTCTGTCTGGTGACACGTGTTGATGTCTACGTAGTGGTTACAAAGGACATTATTAAAACCGCTCATGAAAGGCTAGCAGGCATAAATAGGGACTTTGACAGCAAAGCAGTGAAGCAACTTCATGGTGAGCTGCTTAACGGGGACTATGCTTGCTCAATATACAGATCCACTGCTCCCTCACTTGCAAGCCAGAACTCTACTGAGTCCATCATTGCTGCAAAATGAGCAGATGCTGCTGCAGAAGTAGCTGCAAAGGAAGCAAATTACGAGGCATTATTGGAGGAGAGAAAACAACAACAGTTTCAGCTTCTTGAAGAACAGAAAAGGAACACTGAATGTCAAGGTTGCATGAGCTAGATTAACAACAAATATACAATCAGGAAACAAGGAGGAGGGCGGTGTGTGTTATGTTGATCTCAACACAACCAACAGCAACCTATGACATCCTCATCTCAGCTGCCCCAGTAATTCTTCAAGCAGACGTCGCCTGTTTTGCTCAAGCACTTCAAGATAGCACTGAACAGACTCCCAGTGCCAGAGCCATCTGTGTTAATGGGGGACCCAATCCAGTTCACTGAGTGGAAAGCATCTTTCATATTATAGATGAGGAAACAGTTCATCAGCAGACAAGCTGCATTATCTGAGAAGGTATGTGAGAGGTCCAGGACAAAAGACACTTGATGGCATCATTTACAGAAATGATGATGAAGCCTGCAAAGATGCATAGAACTGCCTCAGTTACTGACGTGTCCAGCTGTTGGTTAAATAAAGGTTGGACAGAGAGAGACTTTCAGCTGGGCCAAAGAGCCAGTCCAAAAATGCAGAGGGATTTAGGTCCTTTGCTGATTTCTCGCGTTCATGCCAAGAAGCCATGGCTCATGTCAACGGACTTGAAATCTTGAATGACTTGTATTGATGTATTAGGATCCCTATTAGCTAATGGCCACTAGTCTTCCTGGTGACACCTGGGAGCAAAATCTTCACCTGGAAGTGCTACCTATTGCCTGAAGCACCTTGCCAAGGAGAATGAATGTTTCCACTTGGCTCTCAGTTCATTACGAAAGACTTGAATATTGATGATGGTGTCACATGTAGCAAGAGTGACTGAGGCCATTCAACTGGCTGAAGAACTCAGAAACTCTGTGCCTTGAGATTAAATAAGCTTGTGTGTAATGATAGAACAGCACTGGAGAGCGTTCCACCTTCTGAGCATGTGACTGAGATGAAAACCTTTGACCTCACCCTTGGTGACACAAATCTAGAGAGAGCTTTAGGGATTCGGCACACTGACAATCTAACAGTTTAAGATTTTGCATCAACTTGAAAGATCAGCCAGATACACAATATGGGGTGTTATCAACAGTCACTTCCCTTTATGACCCACTGGATTGGTCTCTCCATTCTTGCCCACTGGGAGAAAAATTGTTTCAGGAAATGTGCAAGCAAGTCATAGGATGGAATGATCCTCTGACTGATGAATTAAACCAACATGGAAAAAAGAAAGATGATCCCACGTCCCACATCACTTCTCTAATGCAAGCACATCTGGCTATGGTCAGTGCTCATACCTGAGACAAGTTAATGAGGATGAAAGTGTTTACCGCACCTTCATCGAGGGAAAATCTAGAGTGGCATTCATCAAGATTAAAACCATTCCCAGATCAGAGCTGACTGCTGCTGCTGTGTCAGTTCTTACAAGTGACACCCTGATAGTAAAGCTCTGGTTTGCTGAGATCCATGAATACTTTTGGACTGATTCCAAAGCAGTTTTGGGATGGATCAATAATGAGTCTAGTCATTTTTACACATTTGTGTCTAACATAATTTAAAAAATCCATCTCACCACAACTCCACAGCTATGGCGTGTGTCCCTAGGCAGGTCCCAGTGGCAAAAACCTTCATGTGCATGTGATCTTCTCATGTCAGAGTGGTTTACTGGTTCCTGTGGAAGAAGACAGTACCTCCAGCGGCAGAGGTTATTACTGAAATTTCCCTCAGAGACACAGAAGCAAAAAGAGTTAGGACACCATACAGACCAAAGAATATCTAAATCGATCACATCTGACATGGTTTTCTCCATGGTATAAGACCACACAAGTTATTGCTTTGCCATGTCAGAGGCGACGCATTGGCCAATCACAGCACAGTGCAGGAGCCAGAAGATGCTCAGTGTGCCATTTTAAAAGACTTGCAGAGACGAGTGCATTGATCCGTGCCTGCTACACAGAAACACTAAGTGATTATTCCTAAAGATCACCATGCAAGCTCACTTTCATGAGCAACCTCACATCAAGGAACGGGACTCACCATAAATCAGATTAAATCAAATGGACACTGGATACTTGGCATCAACAGGGCTGTTGTAGTGGATGCGTATCAATGTGTTAAATGTCAGAGATTCAGGAAATCTGTAGAAGAGCAAAGAATGGCAGACTTGCCAGCAGAGCGTGTAGACCCATCTTCACCTTTCACTTATTGTCGTATGGACTGCTTTGGTTTCTTTTTTTTAAAAAAACAAGGTTGCAAAGGGCACATTGAGTACAGCCTGCTTTTCAAATGTTTCTTACCAAACTATTGGTGTTGACATGTTTGATGACATGTCAACAGACTCCTTCATCAACTGCCTCTAGTGTTTCATTGTGGCTAGAGGAGCCGCACTCTAGATAAGGTGATCAGGGAACTAATTTTGTGGAAGCCAAGAATGAACGAAATGATGCACTAAAGCAAATGGAAACTGATCGCCCAACTATATTTCTGGCTGAAAAACAGCAACTTAACCATGAATGCTCCTCATTCAAGCCACATCAGAGGACTATAAGGGAGACAAATCAGAACGCGAGAAATGTTCTTCCACTCTCATCAGGCAGAATGGATGATGCCATTATTTCAAGAAACTACTTTTAAGAAATTACTTTTAGCAATGAGTTTTATTAGGTGTTTTAACACCGAGGGGGATCTCCCAATAATGATGTGCTCTTCGTTGTAAAGGAGGCTGCTTTTATTTTGAATTTGATCCTATTATTTTGAAACATGACAGGTATTTTGGACTCCTGTTCTCAAGCAAAGTTTCAACTCTAATTTGTCTGAGATTTTTATTATTATTGTTGTTATTGTTATTATTATTATTATTATTATTATTATTATTATTATTATTATTATTATTTTTTATTTATTTATTTATTTATTTATTTATTTATTTATTTATTTATTTATTTTATTCTGTTCAGCCACAATTCAAAAGCAATGATTTATTTCACTAAATTAAGTTTAACAAATTTTTTTTTTATTTCTTATTACTTTTTTCAGTTTATTATTTTTGTGAAATGTAGCCTTTTTCTTCAAAAAAAAGGGAGGGTGTGTGTAAATTTGAGGACAACTGTAGGTTCCTCTGAAGTTGGGGAATAAGAATCCATATAGAGGCCAAACATTCAGAAAAAAGATGGTTATGTATTTTCAATCTGTGGAAACATTATGAGAGAAACAAAAAGCAAAAAGTGGTGAACATATCTAAATTTCTTTGGGGGTTTAGTTGACGGGGTTTGAACCCAGCCATTGTTTAATTTTCCATGAATGAGATGCAGCTTCAGAGCTGCTTGTCTTTGGGGCGTTCTCTGCAAATCTTGTGACATTTACTTTGCACTTGAAAAGAAACCACAGCAGCAAGGGCAGCACCACATTTTCATGTTATATTTAGCCTCACTGCTGTTGTCTTTTGCTCCACGCTGTAATTTCTATGTGAATGTTTGCAGTCACATACAGATTTGTGTGCATGTTTCTGGGCCTATCTGCCTCGAGCTGCCGGGCCAAGAAATGTGCATTAGTAAAGAAAAAAAGCTGTTTATAAGCACTCAGGATTGCTCCTGCAGCCAAGGTCAGATGAACAGGGAATATCTGCTTCCGTTCTCAGATGGGCTTCATTGATCGGGTCTCCATTATACGACCAGGTTTGTCTGTGTTGAGGCAGTCACGGCTCAATAAGCAGCCTACACTTTGGATAGTGCTGCTTAGGTTTGTCCATGCAGGTTCACAATCGGTGAAGTTCAATAATCTTCCTGTAAATGCTTTACAAACAGGTCCAGTTACACAAAGTCTGACAGGTCTCATCTGATTTCTGCTCAGCACTTCCCATCACTGTTTTATTCTTTCTGCATCTTAATATTTAGATTCTTTTGTTTACTTTAAATTAATTTGAAGGTCCAGTGCATAAAATTAGTTGAAATACACTACAATATTCTTTGCTAATTTTTAATTGGTGCGGGAACTTGCAAAATTACAAAATGTTGTGTTTCTTTACCTAAAAAAGAGGGAATTACTGTAGATCTTAAGTTTTTTCTCATCCTTTTTCTTAATTTTGTGCCTGTTGCATCGTGTGAATTCAGTTCAGATGGCAGCACATCCTCCACATTGAGTCTTTGAAATTGTTGTCTCCAGTGTAGTTTCTTTACATACTGCCAGGTAAATGGAGAAGAGGTATACTGGTTTATTAAAACATGCACAGTATATGAGGAAAAACAGTCAACCCCTTAAATCCTGCAGTTTTCAACTACAGCAGGTTTTCACGTATAAAAGACTTGTGGATGTGGACAATTTATTTTACTGGACCCTTGTTGATGTAACAGCAGCATTTTTTTTATGACACAGGATAGAAAATAATGCATGAAAATTAATATTGCTGTCAATCATTGAGTTATTCTAGGGCAGCATAAAAATAATAATAATAATAATAATAATAATGATACATAAACAGATAATTAAAAGAAGAAGAAGAAAATGGTGTTTAATAAAAACATGCATGACCGCTCTCAGCTTCCATCGGGATTCCCACAGAAGTCCACTGGTTATCAGATAAACATTAGGAAAATTATTTTAATAATACAGCATGCTTTAGTTGCATTAGAAACAAATCAGTTATTAATTACACTAAAAATATTTTTTGATATTTTGAGAAAAGAGAAGGTAAGGACTGATTTCCTGTTCCACTGTCTGAGTCAGGAAAACTGGAAACTGTGCCAGTTCCTAATTGGCTTCAAGCCACAGAATCAGGCTGGTCTCATCCGCTTTAATGACTCCTTAAGAAGTGTCAGTTGGATCTGGGGCGATGGCGACACACCTACTCCCTCTCACAACCCTTTGCTGCACACGCACACTCTCACCATGAGCCACTCCTGAAGCTCTGCCATATGCCCTGCAGAGCGACATGCGCGTGGACCCGGGCAGCGCTCAGCACGGGGTTGCAGCTTGATGTGTGGAAGCAGAGGAAAGTTACGTAAACACGGCGGCAGGATGGATGAAAAAATAATCTGAACACGGCTGTACGATTAGAAAAATAAGGAGTGTCTAACGCAGGGGTGTCCAAAGTCAGTCCTCGAGGGTCGCAGTTCTGCAAGTTTTTAATGTTTCCTACTCCAACACACATGACCCAAATTAAATGGATCCAGCAGCCTGTTCTGGACAATGACTCATTGATTAGAGTCAGGTGTGTTGGAGCAGGGACACATGGAAAACCTGCAGGTTTGTAGCCCCGGAGGACCAGATCTGGACACACCTGGTCTAATGTTAATGCCATTCATGGAGATGAAGCTGGAGTCTGATAAGAAGCAGACTTCAGTTCAGTTTCAGGGTTGCAGTTCAGACCCATCAGCAGCTCCTGATACAAAACAGAATATATTTAGTTTTGGACATCATATCAGTCTGTAGAGAGTTTTAGATAAAATTTTCATAGCAGATTAAACAGTAATGAGATGATATTGTGTTTCATCACTACAGGCAGTAACGACTTTAATGATGGAACAGAAACCGTTTCAGTGGTTGATGACATCTATTCCACTTAATTGTATACTTCTGTATATCATTTTCATTTCCATTGTTTAACATTCATTTTTATATTGGTACTAAATAATCATAATTAGAATCGGTTCCTGTTTTGGATTTTTCTGTACTGGGAAAACTGACCTATTGAGATAATTATAAGTTGTGTGGCTGCATGTTAATCTATGTACAGTATGTGTATAATGACCAAATCTTATGTTAACTTAAAGAACATAATACATTCTTTAAATTATCACAGTATTTGGTGTGAAGTCATTGGGTTGCTTCATTGAAGTAGTAGACTGATACCTTTTGGCAGTGGACATCAGATAGTGGTTCAATGACAGTATGAAGACAGAAGCATGTGTCAGGTTTAAGCAGGTTTGATGACGTCTGTTAGAGTTCAGTGTTTCTGGCTGTGTGTGGAATGTCTTTGTGTGTCCAAGTATAACACATTGGTAATCATGTGTTGCTTTTTAAAAGGAGCAATAAGGGAAAATTCATCATTTCCAGGTTGAAGGAATTAAAAATTTGCAATGTGAAGCTCTAGATGTGTCATTCCATCTGGATTGTGGCATGATGTCATGCATCATCTCTCTGTGTTGATATTGTGCCTCTTGTTTACAAGGGTGGTCTGCCCTCCTGTGCACGTTAGTGCATGTGAATCTCCGCCTCCTCCCTGCACTGACTAGGCCAGATAGAATTTGTTATTAGTTTAGTAAAATATAACCAGGTGTACTCGGCAGCCATTGGCTACCAGAGTATATTCCAAAGCAAGCATTATTTTTAATGCTGCTATGAAAGTTATTTATGCTCCACAAGCCCTCCAACACCCAAACACCCCACCCTGTCCCAGTGTCTGATCTTCCTGTTCTTCATGTTCTGTGTTGCAGATGAGAGCAATGTCTGATGAGACAGAACAGAGAATGTGTGACGAGGATTTTGGATCTGATGAGGAGGGTGAGGAAGGAGATGTGGAGTCTTACCTGGAGGACAACAGCAGTGAGCTCATGGACCGAGTTAGAGAGCTGGAGGTGAGGAAATCATTTGGTACACTGGTGAAAACGTGTTTCCTCTAAACCCAAAACACAGACGCCAAAACCCCAAAAATCAAAAACTAGCGGTGGATATTTAAGGTGAATTTTGAAGTCGACTAGTCGAGCCAATCAAAATTGATTAGTCATGAGGTCATTGTGATGTCATCAATAATTAAGTGGAAAATACTTTTATTTTCAAATGAAAATTGTAAAACATGTGTGAGATGTTATTTGTATAATGTGTGTGTTCCATAAACAAGTGTTTATTTTGTCATATTTCTAACAGTCTGTGGGCTCTGGTGGAATTTGTTGATGTGAAAGTGGGTCAGGGAGACGCCAAGATTGAACCTGGGCTAGCTGCAATATATGGCGGCTGCTGTGCCAGGTGAACGAAACACCGCCCCCATAGGAGCATTCAGCAACAGCAAAACCAGCCATGGTCTTTCATCTGGTCCATCAGGGTTAACTGCCTTCACTTTAACCAGCAGCGGTGAAGCAGACACTGCTGGAACTAGAAAAGCTGTGTGGTGGTTGTTTTTGCTACAAGCGTTAGCAATATTCACGGCTGTGTCAGACCAGCTGACATGCAGTGCATCTCTCTCTCTCTAGCTCAACCTTAAAGGGACCACGCTTTTCTTTACACACAGTGTTATAAAGAGAACCATGTCTGTACACGAGACATATCTCTCAACTAAACATTAAACAATCAACTTTTAAAATAATCTGTCAACTTTGTGCGCTGTCAGTCAGTTTGTCAGTTTGACATCCCTACTGAAACTCCCCAAACCAATACTCCCATGATCCAACACACTCGAAAACCCAAAGTATTACTAATTACCAGAAAAAGATCAATTTAATTATTTTCAGTTGTTGATTTTTTTTTAGTGAATACATTTGGCGAAAGTTAGTGACGTAGAGATATTTGAAGAGTTTGAAAGTGAAATTCTAATCAGGAACTTTGTGATGTGGTTCTCATGAACATCTTCAGCCTATTGGCTTTGTTCGTCACATTAATGACAGAATAGCTGAGCTCTCTGTGAGCCAACATAACCAAATTCCCACGCTCTGCTACCAAAGTTAAAATGCTGGAGGGGTTTAGTAGATGAGTTTTCTGAGACCAGTTTCAGTCAGTCAATCGCACCTTTTCAGTTTAGCACAGTGGACTCCAAACATCCACTCTGACTCTGAGTTGTAGATAATTCATAGAAGTGGAGTTAATTTACCTGAAAAAGATATCTTTTCCTCCTAAATTCCTCTCTGAGACACTCGGAAGTCTGCATCTGTCCTCAGTCTTTCACAACAGAGCATGCTCAATAGCATCCAGAGGGTCTGTAGAACCACAGTGAGTTCTCGCAGATCCAGGTTGAGTACTGACATTTTTTATTTGATCTGTGAGATTTTATTAGAACATAAAGGCTAAATAGATAAATAGATAAAAAAAAGAAAACAACACAAACAAAAACAAACAAACAAAAAAACAGCATAAGAGAAAATGTTCCTGTTCAAGAGGAGCAAGAAACCAGTTATTTGATCCACCCCTTCCCCATGCTTATTCAACAACATGCCCAAATGACATCGCTGTCAATTCCAATCTAATTACATGAATCTATAATGGGGCTGTAAAATAGTAATAATGTGATAATAAGCTGTCATTCATTGGAAACACCCTGTGATAGTAAGTTCTACTTCTGATACTTGTATTGTCTGATGACTGTGTTTTTCCACAGTTGACTGCACACACACACACACACACACACACACACACACACAGACACACATCTCTCTGACAGAAAATGTTTTGTATGTTGTGTTTGGTACTTAATTCTAGGGGTGCACCGATTGATCGGCCAGCCGATCGATCGGCTCCGATTTCCATAATTTGGGGGATCGGGGATCAGCCGATCAATAAATATAAAACCGATCTTATCTACCGATCGTATTAACTTCCACTAAAGTTACTTTTGGTGGTTTAAGTTTTGTTAGTTTGTCTTGTAGATTATTTTATTTATTACTCATACCTTATTATATGCATTGCAAAATAAGCTAAATATTGTTGTGAACTTTATTTTTAGTAAGAGGCTCAAAGCCAGTTTGAAATGCAACCGGTTGAGCTAGTTCTGTGTTTAATAATGTGAAAAATGAGACTGAAGGAATGGAAATGATATTTTTGTAGTTTGGACAGCAATGCTTGCAACTTTTCATTTATATTTAAGAACAGTAGCTTGTGCAGTTAAAATTATTTTGCATTGTACTACAGGTATTGTTTGTTAATAAAACAACATTGGTACATTGAAGATGTTTGCTGTCAATTTTCAAGAGAAATTGGTATTGGCAAAAATCTGTATCGGTGGGTCAAATTTCTTAAAGATTGGCGATCGGTGATCGGCCAGAAAACTGCAATCGGTGCACCCCTACTTAATTCCTTCTTGTTTAAATCATTATCTGGATATTCTACATTATACACTGCAGATCATTGTTTACAAGTGACCAAAATTGAATAAGTGTCTTCATTGTTTATTTGTTGGTTGTTGAACATGGCTGAAAGTTCTAGTTTGAAGACACGCCACTTGTCCTGGGGTTTTATGGGTTGGAAGATGTTTTTACTTTGACTTTAATCCACCAAAGACCCAAACCTTTGCAATGACCTTTTACTAAAAATGTGAAAGAATTCCTGCTTTTGGAAAACCTGTTGTTGAAAACCTGATGCATGATGTGTTTAATGGCTCCTGTTTAATGTGATGATAAAATGTGTTTGGTGTTTTGCAGGCAGAGAATTCTGCTCTGATGTTGGCCAATGAGAGTCAGAGAGACGCTTATGAAAGATGCCTGGATGAGGTGAGCTTATCTGGAAAAAAGAAAATCTGCTCTGTGAACTCTTTCTTTCAAACATAAACTTGATTTTCCTTTCTGTCATTAGGTTGCCAACCATGTGGTCCAAGCTCTTTTAAATCAGAAGGTAATGATTAAACTCCATTTAGCTTTCAGACTTTCCTTTTTATTCCAACATCATAACATAGTTCCACTCCTACTTCCTGTTTCTCTGAACAGGATCTGAGAGAAGAGTGCATCAAGCTGAAGATGTTGGTGTTTGACCTGGAGAGACAGAACCGAGCACTTTGTGAGCTTTTTCAGCAGAAGTTGCCAAACCACCCCACTTCTCACTACCAGGTAAGTCAGCTCAGAGTCCTGTGTGCCACATTTAAACCCCAGGTCCAAAAACATATACGCAATGTGAAAAATGTAAATAAAATCAGAATGCAATGATTTCCAAATCTATTCAAGCCATATTTTATCCCCAGTAGAACATGACCAACATACCAGGTGTTGAAACTGAGATATTTTACTATTCTATCGAAAATGTTAGCTCATTTTTAATCTGATGGCTGCAACACATTGTTGTATTCTGTTTTTTGTTAGTTTTTTAATTTGACACAACTTTTTTGGTAATTTGGTTTGTAGACGGAGGAAGTATTTCCAGTCTTGACAGTGGCAGTTTTCATTTAAATACATTTATTGTGAGGCATGTCAAAATACAATCAGAACTGACATTCTATTGCTTTGCTTTTTTGTGTTCAACACAAAATAAATTAAAATAGAACATCAAACATTACAAGACTTCACCAATAAACAACATATAAAACAAGTATACCATGTAAACATTGAAGAGCCACCCACATAAATGCAGGTTATACAGCTAAAACATAGTTAAATCACACATGATTCCTACTCATTGTAATGTGTTCAAATATGCTCAAAATCTTCTATTTTATCCAAGAGTATATATCTCACTGTGGTGTAAAAGGTCTTTTTACACCACAACGCTGAGACAGTAAAACACAAAGGTTTTGTTGCATTCTGGCTTCTTATTTCCACAGTAACAGAGTTTTGGGTGGATAAAGCCATAAAGATTTGACACCAGCCTCCAGAGTGAAATTTTTTGGCAATGTAAGGCGAATCCTGTCATTTTAAACAGGAGGTGAAATCTTTTGACACTGACGACGTCTTTCACGCTATGTTGCACTTGCTCACTCAAACCCTGCTTAACCTGTGAAAAGCACAAACAAGAAAATGGTGAACCTCCATGACATGTTTGTGCTGCTGCAACTTTTCAATTTATTTGGTCTGTTGAAGCAAAACCTGCTTCTGGTAGAGCATTTCTGCCATCAGCGAAGACGCAGCGGTTACATGTGTTGCTAGGTGACATTTCTGTCATTGTGTTGTGTTTTCTGGTCTAATGTGTTTTCTGTATGTTGTGCACACTTGGATGTGTTGTTGCAAAATGTCAATGTCCATTAGAGACCTGGCATGCACACTACATTGTTTCTGGTTCTATATGTGTTTATTCTTAGATGGAGATAGTTTTCATTCCTCTATTGTGTCAATGCTTTTTTTTTTCTTTACAAAAAATAAATACGCTGAGAGAAAAGGTTTGTGCTTTGCATGGAAACATAGTGGAAACAGGCTCTATTTTTACCTGGAAATTATAGTGTAACCACTTCCTGTGTAACTTTCCACCAATCAGATTAAATTGACAATATGTTTAAACAAAAGCAGCCAAAGATCAACAAGTGAGCAGAAAGTTCTGTGTCCGTCTCAAAAAGAGCATGAACTATGATCCTCTATGGCTGGAATAAAGTCACAAAGATGTTTTTGATGCACCGTAGTGCCAAAAACTTGCTGAGTTGGAGTTGGTTTAGTGAGGATAGTAGGTAAATTGGTGCATAATTAACTGTAAAAAGCAAAAACAGCTGGAGGAAAAAGTGTAAAAATGTAAATAATTTCTGTTGTGTGTTTGTTTCAGTGCCAATATTTTTTTCTTCTAATCTGTCAACTGAGGCTGTCATGAAAAGTAATGTCTGGATATTGACTTGGATTGAGGGTTGAGCTTCTATACAGTTTTATATTAAAGAAACACAGGTGGACCAAAAGTAGTGTGAAATATGTTTTGTGGGTTAAAACAGATGAAACCCAAAAGCAGCTAAACAAGCCATTAAAAAGAAACTATTGAGAAGGATGGCTATATTTGGAGGCAAATCAAATATCTGTTGGAGGAGAAGCATCTTAGCAACATTTAATCTTTCATTCAATGAAATACGGAGGGTCAGTTTTCTAACTTAGTAATTGTCTTATTGGGGAGGTTTTAATATGTTCTACTACTAAAAAGATCCTACTTACAGTATCATAATTCTGACCTCCTGAATGTCCCGTTTCAGGTCCAGGCTGGACCCCTCCCAGACTATAATGCACAGCTGCACAATGATGCGTCCAAACAGGTGGAGCCTGCACAGACTGAAGCACAAGCCAAGGTGACTATAAGGAAGCATATATAAGACTTTCAGATTGCAATGCTAAGATTATGACCCCCCCTCCCCCAGCCCCCACCTGGATTTGACATTTTCTCTTTTGAGCTGCAGTCAGATCTGGCCACTAATCTCTCCCATACTCACTTCCTGTACGCATGCACTAAAAGGTCTTTGTGGACTGAATTGTTTCACTCTGCTGATATTCATCTCTTTGTTTCCAAAGGGGAACGGCTACCGCACACAACATGCGTCCCCGGGCCCCCGTGGCCCTGCCACCTCCATGGAGGCCCTGTCTCCCTTCTTCAAGAAGAAAGCACACATTCTGGAAGTCCTGCGTAAGATGGAGGAGACAGACCCCCTGAAGTTCCACCCGTCTGCCACCAGCTTGTCTTTCTGTGACTACAGCCAGGTGCTGATGTCCACGGAGGCGGTGTTGGCCACTGCGGAGCCCCTTCAGTGTAAATCCCACCACTCACACTGCCACTGCTCCTGCTTCGACAGCGACGCACAGCAGCATGTCAACGGCGATGGTGGGGTGAAGTGTGATGGAGGGAACAGCTGCTGTTTACACTGCAAACGAAGTCCAGACAGTCCCTTAAAGCCATGCAGCCATGTCTGTAGTCCTTCTAGAGCTGGCCTCGCCGTCCCCGCCAGTCCCACTGCCCCCACCCTCTCTGCCGGCCCCACTGACCCCACCACTGCCATCAGCGAATGTCACAGTAAGACCCGAGCAGGAGAGTCTGTAATTCCACCTGTTAACGAAACCCACCCTACAGCCATGGAGACAGGCCACCAGAGCCTGGAGGAGGAGGAGAACTCTGCTGATCCTGAAGAGATCAACAGTTCTCACCTCTCGGGTTCTGTGAAGGAGATGGTCCCAACCTGTGATACAAGCCACGATGTTCTCAATGGTTCGTTAAATGACCCATCAACTGTCCCTGAGATGGATGGCTCAGACCCGGAGTCTTCCTCGGTCAGAGCCGGTGCCTCCGTCAGCCCCAGCCCCTCCTGCCTCAGCGACGTGAAAGCTGCTGCCATCAACTCTCCATCCAAGCTGCTCAAGTTCCTGAAGATCCCTTCCATCGGGGAGAAGTCTCAGCCTTCCACGTCCGCCGTCCGACTCAGCCCGCAGCTCACCCGAAACTCCAGGATCCCTTGTCGCACCAACAACTACGAAGTCTACCACTCCCCAGTTCCCACCCACAGAGCCACCACCGCAGAGAGGTGTAAGCAACCGCCCCCTCCACCCTCCAGGTCTGACTCCTATCCAGCCACACACTCAGCACCGACGTCCCCCCCACAGCCAGAAGATGTCTGCTCCCCGCAGGAAAAGGACATCACCTACAGCAGTCTCTCTACTCCTAAAACCAGTTCTGGGTCAAAGCTGGGGGCCCCATCTGCTGCATCACCCAAACCTCCTCCAAGGATCCCCCATTATGAAAATGTCTGTGACATCTCTAGATCCAGAGACCAGGAACCAGCTCAGGGTCTGGAGAAAAGAACCACGCTTCCATCCCAGGCCAAGGCGAGCGGTGAAAGGAAGCTGGTTAAATCTCTACCAGAAAGTGTTCTGAATCCTCCTCAGCAGAAGCAGTCTTCCTCATCCACTTCAGAGTCCACATCTGACGAAGAGGAGGACTCCGATGGCCCCGTGTGGGTCAACCAGCACAGCCTGCCCAGCAAAGCTCAGGCCCGAACCAACTACTCCCAAACCAGAGAGAAGCAGGACATGGACATGAGGGGGGTCCAGATGTCTGGCTCTGAGGTCTCCCAGCCACCACCTCCAGTCCGGAGGAGTGAGTCCTCATCCATCCCAAAGAGACCTGCAGCTGGGACATCCAGGTCTCAGGCTGACTCCAGTCACCACGCCTTCAAAGACAGACTGGCGGCTCTGGGCAAGCTGCGGAGTTCCGAGGATCTCCAGGTGGGCGCCATGAATGAGGGCGTCCACGTAGACGAAAGGACAAAGCCAGGCGAGAGGTCCGTGGAGCTCCATAGAGATGAGCAGAGACATTCAAAAAACACAGACTTTCTGGATGGTAAGGCTAGAGGTAGCAGCGTTGGTCTGAAGTACCCGGGTTCCTCTCAGCTGTACGATCAGGCCATGAAGTCCTCTGGACCAGAGGACAAGAGGACAGGTGGTTCACCTGTGGTTAAGCAAGAACTCTGTGTCACCAAGGACGCCTCCAAGAGCAAAATCAGTCTGCCTTCCCCCAACACCGATGCTCCACAGGTACTACGCAACAACATGAAGTGTCCCGGCTCTCTCAATCTACCATATAAACCTGGTCTTGGTCCCTCAGGCAGTAGCAGCCCCAACAAAGTCCCCCCAAAGTCTCCGTCCAAACCCTGCCAAGGTCCGTCTGTCCATCGAGGGGGGAAGCCTTCAGAGGCCCCGCGTTATTCGTCCAAATCAGAGGAAAGGACCAAGATCAGCGGGAGAGGAAAGAAGAATCCAATGTATGGAGACAGCCTCCCACCTCCTCCTCCAAGACCACCAGCGTCCGACAGGGAGAGGGCCCCGCAGCCGGCCCCCAGCCCACAATCCGCCATCGAGCAGAAAGTGATGAAGGGCATCGAGGAGAACATGCTAAAGCTACAGGAGCAGGACAGAGGAGGACAGGGGGGCGAGGTGAAGCAGAAAGCCTCCAATGGCATCGCCAGCTGGTTCGGCCTGAAGAAGAGTAAGCTGCCCGCCCTGAGCCGCAAGACTGAGACCACCAAAGCAAAGGAGGAGAAGAAGGAGTGGAAAATCAATATCCCATCGGTGGGGAGGGACTCTGTGAAGATGGCGACCAGGTGTAAGGAAGGTGTCGAGGGTCTGAACATCTCCACCCTGATGGAGAAGGCCGAGGGCCTGCGGAGGGCCCTGGAGGAGGAGAGGGCCTACGTGGAGAGGTCGGGCAGGGGCCACTCCTGTGAGGTGGTGATGGACCAGGCTCAGGGCCAGCTGGCGGTAATGTACCGAGGAGCACGCTCAGACAGCTTCATGCAGCAGCTGCTGAACAGGTGACGCCTCAACCAGCACTGGTTTACATCAGCATGTTATCAATCACGGTTACACATTTCCTTTTACATTTAATTTTTTATCCACTTAATTTATTTGATCTATTTACGACTCATTCATTCATTTTCCGTACCACTTAGTCCAGTTCAGGGTCACAGAGGTTGCTGGAGTCTATCCCAGATATTATCAGGCAAGAGGCAGGGTCCACCCTGGACAGGTCGCCAGTCTGTCGCAGGACCAACACAGAGAGACAGACAACCATTCACACTCACATTCACTCCTAGGGACATTTTAGAGTAACCAATTAATCTAACATGCATGTCTTTGGATGATGGGAGGAAGAGAGAGAGAACGCAGAGAGAACGTGCGAACTCCACACAGGAAGGCCGCTGTTGGAATTGTTTGAACCCCTCCCTAGTCGGGACTCGAACTAGAGACCTTCTTACTGTGAGGCTGCGTGCTAACCACCACTCCACCTATTTATGACTATTTCTGTATTATTGTTTTTATTTGTTTAATTAATTCATTTGACATTTAACCAAATAAATCACGCTGATCGCTATCACTTATATTGACAACATTTTCTCAGGAACAGTGTGTAACTCTGTGGGATAAAATGTAATGGATAGTTAACATTTAGTTGATCTGTGGAAGATTTCATGGCATTTATATCCTGTCCAGGAGGTTTACAATCCAACTGGGTAATGTGTTTATTATACTCATCATCAAATATGATCACTATCACTACTATGTTGCTAAGAGACCTTGGCCGTTTCTCAATCTGCGTACTTGTGCGTACTTGCGTCCTCATGGAATCGTCACCGGCAGCCCAAGTCATGTTCCATTTCAAAGTTCACGTCTGGCAAGTTCGCAGGAAATCCCCAGATGAGAACTTCTTCCACCCATTTTACTGAGCACGCATCAGAAGAGATTTGTGCGTATTTGGGCAGATATAAATCCCAGCATGCACCTGTACACATGCAGCATTTCACACCCTCTCCTCCACCTCAGTACAATTACTACATCTCCACAACAATAAATAGCCAACAGCTGTAGAATGATACAACATTATTATCATAGATGTTGACGGGCAACTCATGCTCTGCACTGTTGCACACCACAGGTTGTGATGTCACAGAGTTTGTGGTTATCCCAAACCATCAAGTAGGCTGAGTCTGCAGTTGTGAACTCAGCAAGTGCAGACCCAGGTCAATACCTACGAGTTTGTGAGTACAGAGTACGCAGACTGGGAATTGAGATACGGCTGTTTCTTTTGACTCAAAAAATTTGATAAAGATACTTCCTGTCAGACTTTCCACCAATCAGAGAGCCTAAACTGAAAGTAATGTCCACTCAGGAGCAGCCAAAGATCACACAAAGTGAGCAAAGAGTTCTGTGTCTGTCTGAAAAGAACAAAAATAATGGTCCTCGATGGAATAAAAGCTAGATATTTTTTGATCCATGGAGGCACCAAAAACCAGCTGAGTTGGAGTTTGTTTTGTGAGGATAGCAGGTAAATGTTAGCATAAATAACTGTAAATAGCAAAACCTAGTTGGACGGAAAAGTGTAATGCGTAGTTTCTGTTGTGTGTTTTTTTCAGTGCCAATATATTTTTGCCTGAAAGCCAAGACTTGAGAGATGATATGCAGAAGAAAAAATGCTTGGTCACTGTTAATCTGGGTGTTATTTCTACAAAGTACTGTTAGTAATAAATTCTATTTTCTTGCTATATCTATTGATACATTCATTATACATCATTTTAACTTCAAAATCTGACAACTGAGGCTGAACAAATAATGTCTGGATGTTGGCTTAATGGTATTTAAAGTTTTTCTAGTAATGTTTTCCTCCTTTTATATATATACAAAATTGCAAAAAAAAAAAAAAAATGTAGGTATTAAGGGGTTAACACTTCAAGAAGAACACATGTTGTCCATCTATACGTTTCTGCGCAGCTCCAGATTTCTTCAGATCATTTCAGACTTTAGATCTGCATGTCTGTGAAAAAGAAATGACAGAAGTGTCCGCATAATGAAGCTTTGATGATCATCAGACGGCTGTTTTTATCATTTTATTTCCAGCCATCACCACATGCAGCATGTTACCTGCCTGCTGTCAGATTGCAGAGAACAGGAAACACAGTTTTCTCTAAATAAATGATGAATCAGAGGGACAGTGAGCTTTTTTGCTGCATCATCATCTCCAAAAAATGTGTTTCAACAATCTTCAGTCAACTGCAGGGGAGAAACCAAAATGTTTCTACAGTTTCTTCTCCAGAAATCATCAGTATTTATTTGTAGTGGTTTTAAAGAGCCTGATGCTAACAGACAAGCATTTCCAGCTTCATGAGGCCAACAGTCTGTCTTTTGTCTGTAAATCTTCTGGAAGCATAATCAACATGTTGGTGGTCTCATATGAAGCATGAACCCTGTGATCTGAACTGACTTCTGTGTTTGGTGAATTCAGAGTGGACGGAAAGGACGTGATCAGCATGCCGCAACGCCGCCTCTCGTTTGACTGTAAGACGTCCAAACCGGTTTTCACCCAGCAGGGAGACCTCATCAGCCACACCTCCAGCCATGAAAACATGGAGAAGGTACTGTACCTCCTCACTTCCCTCTAGTTCAGACACACGTTGAGCTCACCCTGATCAAAGACAGCTGGTTACATGATATGAAGCTGGAAAATGGCATCCTAATCCTCGTCCTCCTTCTCATCCCCCTCCTTCTTCTCCTCCTTCCTTCCTCTCCACCTCCTCCCTCATGCAGGGATCAGAGAGAATCAGTAAGATCACATCAGATGAAAACCTGGCAGATCCAGTTCACTCTCAGCACTTTGCAGGTAAGAGACATCGGTCTCCAGGACATGATCATAACCTAAAACCAGACACAAGGCATAAAATGATGGAAGCGGTGCAGTGTAAGAATATTAACTAGTATTTATTTATGAGTATTTAAAGGTATATCTACTTGTGCACCCCTTGAGAAAATTACAATATTTTATCCGTCCTAAAAGGTGCTATAGAAATATCGTATATGAATCATATGTTAAATGAATATTATTATCTGAATTGTGTGTAACATGTGAATCTATATTAATTTAATAGTTATAATCAATGCTTGAAGTTGGTTGAAAGATTTATCGCAGTAAAAGTGTAAAAAAATTTCCCTTTTGTTTATTAAATCTAGTTGTATTTCTTGAATATTTAGAATTAAAAGATATATATATATATATATATATATATTTCCTATTATTATTTATTTTACAGCTTCAATAGTTTTTATGTTCATGTTCTGTAAATACAGTTTTCCTATAATTCAATGCGTAATTACTCATCAGGACCGTTTTGGCAAAAAAGACATTTTATGTGGAATATATTTAGTCTGACCCATTTGACCAGTCTGACATATCTGACCAGCATGAACCAGTGTGACCAGTGTGACTGGTCTGCACAGTGTGACCTGTCTAAACAATCCGACCTGTATGAGCGGTCCATTACTGTTACTGTGGGTAAATGGTTTCTAAAACGAGGGCTTTAATGACCATCCCAGCTGTATCCTTGTGCCCTGCAGGCTCTGGGGCCTCCACCTACACCCTGGACAGCGGCATCGGGACGTTCCCCCTCCCTGACTGCAGCAGCGGGGCCACAGGAAGAGGCCTGTCTAAAACAAGGGCGGGGGCCGAGCATCACTCAGCAGACTCTCCTGGAAGGGCTGGACGACGAGCCCGGACCCTGGACCGGGAGCTGACTTCACAAGAAGAATGCTTCGTCTCCCACAAGCAGCTGGTTCCCACCATCCAGTACAGCTCAATGCGGGAGGGGAGGAGCTCCACCAGCGTCATCCGAGAAGGTGATCCTTAACTTCCACACACACGGAAAACAACCTGTTATTCTGTTTTATTGCAGCTGTTACATGGTTTTACTCTGGGATATCAGGTGAAAACAACATACATGATGAAACAACATGCCTCTCTGATGTGACTTTTATTGTTCCATCTGCAGATAAAGAAGTCCACGGAGCAAATATGTTCTCTCCTCGCTCCAAGACTTGGACTTTCCCTAACTTGAAGACCCCTGCAGGACCTGCAGAGGTGTACCTGGCTGTGGAAGAGGAAGAGGAAGAGGCAGTGCCCTTTGGATCACCGTTCAGAGGGGTAAGGCGCACTAAAATTCGAGCTCCATCAGTCTAAAATTAACCACCTGATTTTATTGCTGCTCAGGCTCAACACCCTTCTGTTTCACATCAGGAGAAATCACAAATCAAAGTATCACAATAGATAGAGCGAAAAATTGCAGTTCACCACTCATCTATCAGGGTGTGGCTCCAAATGGGAGTCAATCCCCCACAGACTCCCATGTTAAACAGGCCAACTTCACAGCCGAAATAAACATGTTTACAGACTGGTTCAATAAATCATTTCAGCTTTAATGGCTCAAATTTACCTCCACGACAACTTGAAAGGGATGATTTTTTTTTACACTCATCTGTTTAGATGTTTTTCAATCATAACAGAACACATAAAGAGGGGCGTGCTATTTTGATTGACAGGTGACAGATCAGCTTGCAGCACTAGCGCTGGTGGCTAGTAGCTAGCAGCTAGCTTGCAGAAAGGCCTCAGCAAGCAGTAGAGTAGCACAACTGTGTTTTTAGCCAGCTAACAGCATGTCTTAGCTTAAGCAAACATTAGATTTAGGAACACTTCCACAACTTAGATTCACCAAAAACAACATCATCATAAAACCTCTTCTGATTAAAGTTAAAACAGAGAAGGAGAACTTATATCACTTATTACTTACTTATTATCTTTTTATAGTGGTAAACCTGCAACCATGGCAACATCTCTCTTTAGTGCAGTGTCTTTATATTTTATTTCATTTTCCAAAAAGTTGGGATGCTGTGTAAAGTATAGATAAAAAAAAAAAAATATTGATCTACAAATCTCATCAACCCATATTTCATTTATTGAGAAGATAAACAGCATATCAGATGTTAAAACTGAGACATTTTACCATTTCATGGAAAATATGAGCTCATTGTGAATTTGTTGGCAGGAACACATCTATAAGAATTTGGAACAAGGGACAACAATCAGTGCAAATTAAAAACAACTGGAGGAGCATTTAAACTGATTAGGTTAATTGGGAACAGGACAGTAACATGACTGGGTATAAAATGAGCATTTCAGAGAAGCAAAGTCTCTCGGATGTAAAAGGGACAGAAGTTCATCAATCTGAGATAAACATGGATTTAAAAACTGTGAAATAATTCAAACATCCAGATTTAAATGTAAAAGTCTCATGAAAGAAAGTCTTTTAAATGGTTTTATGTCTAATTAGAATTAGAATGCTTTATTGTCATTGTACACAATGTACAACGAAATTCAAAAGACAGCTCTCCAGTCGTGCAAACACAGATAAAATACAGATACAAAATAATAAAATCAGGCAAAGGACAACAAACCATACAAAATCGATAACAAAGGGGAAGAAAAAAAAGTGTGCAGCAGTGGGAATAAATAAAAATATCACTTATTTACTGCTACTGCGTGTTCAGTAGTCTGATTCCACTGAGGTAAAAAGTGTTAAAGTGTTTTCTGGAGGCAACATCGGACCATTGCGGAACAACCTATTCAAATAAATGCCTGAAAGAAGCTAAGCTTAATTTATCTATGTATGGAAACAAAGTCCCCCAACCATTTTCTAAACTAGAAACTGGAGTCAGAGTCCAGAGTTTGATCATTGTTGCTTCTGTTTGAAAGAATGTTCTGTCAGTTTTCTGGATCCTTCCTGATGTGCGTTGCCATCATTCGTCATGTTGGTGCTCAGTGATGCTGGGGCTCCATGACGCAGTTTTTTTACCATTTTCTAAACATCTTTTTCCTTGCAACAGAGAATTTGGGTGATCTATTCTGTGAATGGAGGAAAATGTGTGGAAAGTCTGAGTAAATAAGAAAGAATCACTGTAATATAGCCTATGGCCTGCAAAGCATGACGATTCTCCGCCAACATCAGATTTATTTTTGTTAAATCATAAAGATCAGTACATAATTAACGGCAGAGGGAATAAATTTTCCAGACAAAAAAAGGCAAGAAAAGATGTTTAATAGAAAATAGAAAATGGCAAATTATCGAAGCCGTTTTCTCCTGAAAGGGTTTAGTCGTGTCCCGGCTTCCTGAGAGTCATGTGACAAATTCAATTCATTTCAAATTGAATTGAATTATTAATCCCCGGGGCGAAATTCATCACTTCATCACAAATGAAAGCATTACTATTGGTTCCCTGTGGTCTTCCCTCCTTTTAAAGTATTGCATCATTCAAAGGGATGCAGGAAAAACTGGCAAAATGGTCATTAGAGGGTTAAATATTAAAAATTCAGATTCTCTGACCCACTTCTTTTTTCCCCTGAAAGTGTTGCATAAGATGACCTGAAATCTTTCCAACCTCTTTGCGTTTTTCCAGAACATGAAGGCCGGCGGACCCTCCTCTAACCGAGGGGTGGACCCAAGCAGCCTGCCTGTTCCGGCCCAGATGGGGATGAGCCGCAGGGGGAAGACGCGCACCCCCAGCGTCCCTGAAATGAACCGGGAGGCTGGGCTGGAACTGCTCAGAGAGCGGCCGGAAGAAGGTCTGTCCCCAAGCCGGCCTCAGGTCCTGGAAACCCCCGAGTCTTTGAGCGATTCTTTGTATGACAGCCTGTCATCCTGCGGCAGCCAAGGATGATGATGCTGGCGGGGACGTGGGGGGACTCGTGGAGTCCAGTCGCTGGCTGAACCGTAATGCTGCTCACCCACCTCCACCTTTGAGGAAAAGAAACTGTGTTCTCTCTAACGTGGTGACATCTCATCGAAAGCTGGATTGATCTTTTTCTGCTCAGGATTTCCAATGAACGTGAAGCCAAAAGCCACCCAAATAATATAGGTCGTTCACTTTCTCACAATCAGATGTAACTGTGGACACTTCTGAAAAGAAAATGCATGGCCGAGCTAATGAGCAGCACAAGAGGTCGTCACTCCTGCTAATCCTTCCGAACTGTCTTTGTTTTCTCTTCTGGAGGAACGATTTCCGTCATGTGCATCATGGAGGAGGACAGCAGCGGAACAGATAAAGTACTGTATCTGTGCAACCCCTGGCAACAATCACAGACACACCATATCCCTGAAAAACTGTCATCTAATGGTTGAATGTTCTGATTTAGTCTGCAACACGTGAAATAAGATTGATGTTTCTCCAGATCAAATGCAGGACAAAAGTGGTTTCACATGAAAGGAAATTAATAAGATCCATCATTCTTTGTTTCTTTTTACAAAATTGCCATTTATTTCCCCCACAGCTGACTAGGAACACCCAGAATATTTTCCCACAATGTATGGAAAAAAATAATGAGATAATTTGACCAAAAAATAAAGAGAAAAAAACATTTAAAAACATAAATACTTATTTTCCAAGTGAGAGCAGCGTGTTTCAACATGAGTGAAGTTTGTAATCCTCATGGTTGTTGTCAGCCGTCTGTTTGGGGCCATTATTCCTGCCAGTCGGCAGCAGCTTGTTGAACATGATCAGCAATATCTGAATATTCCAAAATAGAGCTGTTGTAGAAATGTTGACTAAAAGATGATTCCATCCTTTTTTCCTGTACTTGATCTGAAGGGGGAAAATAGAAATTCCAGCACTTTTTCTTTGTTTTTTTAGGAATGTTTTATAAAGCCAGAATATCCATCTGATCTATGGAGAGAAAATACTGTTGTTACACATGAGTAAAACATGTCCTGAAACTATGTACAACATGTCAGTTACTTTGGGTTCTTGCAAACATCTGTTTGAATCCACATACAGATATTAAGCAATTTGAAAACATTTCCACTCACACACATTATGAACTGTACAAACACAGACTTTTACCTTCAGATGTCATCATTTGTGTTCAAACACATCCTTGTGCACAAAATCTGCACGCATAAGCTGATGTGCATGGATCAGACTACAGTTCTGCATTGTGTTTTGAGGCCCCTTTAAGTTTCCTGAAATGGAGCCATTCTGGTGGCATTGGCAGAAAAAGAGTGAAACTAGAATATCACTCGCACAGAGCTCAGTTCTTTTCTTGTGCCATCATCAAAATTCCCTGAAAATCTACTCCAAATCCGTTCATAACTTGTCTTAAGTTATTTTGCTAACAGACAGACAGATGCCAGCGATTACCGTCCATTACCTCCATGGTGGAGGTAAAAATGAAAAACAAAAATTGTGGCTACAACAGTTTATCCTTTGGCCATGGAGCTTACTGGCCACACATGAATTATAGTATTATAACCGAGCTTACTGGCCTCGTCTAGCTGAACTGTTTAACTGCAAAACAACACACCAGGTTCACTGTTCAACAGTTGAGTCATTGTTCCCCAAAAACGGCAAATCCCACACAAGTCTGTCTATACGATTGTGGCAGTTGACAGTCCTGTCACTATGCCTCCGAGTGATCATGCATCCTGGCTACTTGGCCACAGGGATAGTCTTTTGGCTGACTGGTTAGCATGCATGACTCTCACCCGGGAGTCCGGGGATCAAATCCCACCCGGGCCCTCCGTTGCGTACCATTGCCACACTACGATAGCCCTGGGGGTACGTGTGTCCTGCTCAAAAACCTAACACTTCATATACTGAGATGGTCCTTTACAATATCTTGCAATCAGAACATGTCATGATTTATCACAATTGTCCCATTGTGATCAATTATGTCAACGTGTCGGTTAACTTCTCTTTGAGTAGACACCCCTGTACAAGGGACAGCATGAGATCCTACAGTCACGAGTTTTCTTTTTTTCCTTTTTCTAACATGTCCTGTCCAGCATCATAGCAGCAGAATGGGGATCTGACTGCTGTGTTGTGCCAGGCGGATTTGCTTTGCCAAGAGGAGCTTTATAGGTATACAGTATATAGGCTACAGTCACCAGTTTGTTTGCAGACTATAGGATTCAGCAATCCTAACATGTAACATCCCAAAATAACAGATACAAACTCGGCTGAGACTCTACCAAGCATTGGCATCCAAACCAAACACATTTCAAACCCCAAGCAGTTATATAGGAATGTAAAAAAACCATGAGAACAACACTGTCCACTTAAGAGCTGCTAATTTCTCCACTTCAAGCAAACCACACAAACAAGGTGTCATATGAAAGCAGAGACTCAGCTGATTACAAAGATGTCTGTCTCATTCCTGTGGGACAAAACCTCTGGGAGCTAGCAGCCTTAATCCTAAATCATGTCTTACTTTTGCTGTTTTTTTTATGAAAAGTTTTATTCCAGCTCTAAAAAAAAAAACTCTGCTTATGTGTTCTCCTATGACTCTGCCTCGGTTTAAAATTAATCATGAAGGTCCTGCTAGTTTCCGTGGAGATGAAGGGAGTTCTTTGGTGAAGCATTTGCTCTCCCTATAATATCCTATTTAGGGCGTCACTTCTTTCTGGATCCTCATGGTGTCTCTAAGAGGAATTTGGGGGCTTACCCCTTCATTCTCTGGCCTGTGATTGGTCAATAGAGGTGTGGATCACAAAAGCCAACCTATACGTTGCCAAGATAGTTTTTTCAGTGAAATATTAACTTTCTTGTGGGGTACCTGAGATAGGTAAAATGGTACATTTGGAAACATTTAGGTAGTGCTTCTGGGACTTGACTCTATTAAAACATTTGTAAAACTGCTCAGGTTCACTTTTTTAACCTTCAGTTCCTCACAAGACATTACTAATTCCTAGGACTGCTTTACTCTTCCTAAGATTGATTGGGCTGCTGTCCTTTGGTTCTCACTTAGGGTAATGTGGTTTTCCTTCAGTAGGAGATAACCATTTACATTTTCTACTATGTTCCAGGTGAATTTATTCTGACACAATAAGACATGTCTTCATTCTGACACTCTGTGGTAATCCCACATGTCTCAGAAACCAACGTCATACATACAGCCCTTGAAGTTGTGACAATATACTTAATTTATTCTGGGTACTGGTATGTTGTTTCACACGGGGGGCAGAAGAAATATAAGTAATGATGATGTTTATTCAGGTGCTGAAGGAGCACACTTTGAGATGAAACGGGACACTGGGCAAGTTGTTAATGCACTAGAAACATTTTTTTTTTTCATCATACAATGTCACCAGAAGGGCCGCATATCCAGACTCATTACAGTCTCACAAATGCTGCATTCAAGTGCTGGTGGAAAGCTACTGCTGGGTAGATTTTCTCTCCATAATATTGTGTCATATCTGGTTTGTTTGTTGGTTTTAAAGCTGAATGAACGTCTGAGTGTTTGCTGGGGGTTGTACATCTATTCTGTTCTTCACATCATTTCACCACACAGCGCATCATTGCTGGGGGTGGGGTGGGGGGTGTCTGGGGAAAAAAAAAAGAAGAATGTTCATCTCTGATCCATAACTGCTCAAGTCATGTGTCACCATTTTAAATGTAAAACTGGTTTCATTGGCCATGCTGATTTTGTTCTGCACCCAACTGAGGTGAGAAAATGTCTGTTTCTAAATCATAATGCATTTAAAGGTAATATATACCAGCAATAATAACATAGATAGATTACTGCATTATTTGATGATTATGTATTTCTATTATTTATTTTTTAAATACGCATTATTTACAGTCATCGTTTTGCCATCTTTCTGTGAGAATTGCAGTCGTCTTGCCTCGTAGATTATGTTCATACATTGTGTTGCAACATTTCTGCCGCTCGTTACCTAGAAAGTAGAGGTTCTCTGTACCTAACTGCCGTTTTTCAACTTTCTAATTAAAATGGTTTGATTTACTTGTCTGTGTTTTTTTTTTTATATTTGTGCATGCTGTAGCAGTCACACATCCAGTCAGAAATTTATAGCTTTCTAAACTTTCCCTGCTCTGCTTTTACAGATGACTTCAAGTAGATTCAGCTCAGATCATTACATTACATATATAACATTATCTATCTATCTATCTATCTATCTATCTATCTATCTATCTATATATATATATATATATATATAAGGGTGGCCAAGTTTGGTCATCGAGAGCCACAATCCTCCAAATATTAGATCCACCCCTTCTCCAACACACCTGAATCAAACGCATGGCTCGTTATCAGGCCTCCGCAGAGCTGAATGACATGCACATGAGGTAATTTGGGTTTGTTGGAGAAGGGTTGGATCTGAAAGTTGAAGGATTGTGGCTCTCGCGGACCGAACTTGGCCACCCCTGATATATACTGACAAACTGTCAGAAACAAGATTCCATGAGGGTGGTATGAGGGCTCGTTGTCCACAAGTGAGGCCTGTGCTCACAGCCCAACACTGCAGCATGGCTGGCATTTACCAGAAAACACCAGGATCAGCAGATTGGCTACTGGTGGCCTAAATGTGCTCTTTACTGATGAAAGCAGATTTACATTTTGAAACATCTTGAGGATTTTCCACATTAGTTGGGTCAGCCTGTGATCTGATCTTTCCACTTTTATTTTTCATGTAATTCTGAATCCAGACCTCCATGGGTTAATAAACTATAGTCCAGTCAGGTTTTTAATCCATCTATTTGTGTCCATGTAAACATGGAAAACAGTTGAGACGGAAAACTTAGAAACTCATTTTCACTCCAGCTGGACTTGCAACTTGCTGCTTTTGTTCCACACACAGAGATGAAATTTATCAACATGTCCTGCTCTGGAAAAGTTTGGAGGGAAAACATCAGGAGGTGACGGCTTTAACGTTGCACACACATTTTCCACTGACACAGATTTTACTGATGAGAGGAGGTTTGATATAAAGTCAGTCATGGATTATTATCTTAACATGTTGGAACCATGTTTTTACAATAATTGGTTAGAAGTGTCTTGTTTTTTCCCAAAATCAGACACTGGTTGTACAGTGTTGCGTTCACACCAGAACGCTTTGGCTACTTTAGTACTGATTTTAAAAATGACTCAACAGGAAATACGATGGTGGAAAAAGTTTACGAAACACTAATCTAGAACAATCCACCTTACCTTTCTGGGATGTTTTATGCTGCATCTTCAAGTTGTCTGCATGTGTTTTTCCCCAGTGGGACTGAACCTGAACAATATTATTCAGTCCACCAGTTTTTTTTAACCCACATGATCCAGTTTTAATTGAGATAAAGATACTCAAAGTTGATGGAACTAACTCAAAGCAGCTGATCTGGAAACAGGAATTCATAGTCTGGACCTGGTTTCTGGATCAGTCCTGGGTTCCATGGAGAGGTCACGTTCAGTTTTTATGCTACTGCAGGCAAATTGTTTTATTTCTAGCATTTTATTTTAAGTTTGTTTCTTCTGCACCCCGCTGTAATGCTTTTAATGTTTTAGAAAAGGTTCCTTCAATACATGAAAAACGGGAGTTGATAACAGTCTAGAAACCAAAACGTTCACTATTTTTTGCACCTTGGCACTATGTAAATGAACCAGTCCATTTTTGTATCCAACTGCCTCTATATCATTCAGTGTGCAGGCCTCTCTTCTTTTTTTTTCTTTTTCTTTAATCTTATTCGCTAGCACTGTGGGCCCTGCACCTGCCAGCGTTCCTGCATTGACAGTGAGTGCAAAACATTCCGACTTCTTTCTACATATTGTCCTATACAAGAAAAGTGCTCTGCAAATAACCTTGCCTTCCCCTGCAGGCTACAGAGTTTAATGGTATGATGAAATGACGACCAAACAGTCTGATCAGTTATGGTCTGGGATATTTTAACTCCTTTCTGCTGTAACTGGGGTCTCTAAAGACTCTGAAGGAGATTTAGGTCTCAACTCTGATCAGGAAAGTCCTACATATGGACCATATTCCACAGTAACCATTAACTGCTTCAGGTGCATGTTTGGATCATCATTTTATGAGGCCAACATCTGAACATGGAAAAGCTACTTTTCTGAAATTTGAGAGATCCATTAAAGATATCTGTCACCTCACCTGCAAATGAGATGTTTTGGGTGAGGAAGTCTGCGTGGGAACATGGATGCATGTGGTGTTACAGGGGTTAACAGCTCAGATATGAGCCACTTGAAGTTTTTTAATCAATAATCTTGTAGAAATAACAACAAAGGCCACTCTGCTCCATCTGCTTTACTCTTTAAATCTCAGTCATTGAAGCAGCAGAGACGACAGGTCTGACAAAAACCACTTTGATCAAATACGTTGAACACATTTATTTGAGCAGTTGTATCAAATTATCTGTTTTAACTTTACATCGATAAAATAAATCCTTCACAGTATACACTTAGACCCCCCGAAAAAAAAAACCAAAAACAAAACAGATGCCAAATTAGAGGCTTATCATTTGGCAAACTAAGGTCTACACAGCAGATTCTGTAGAAATTTACAAGAGGAGGTTACAAGACTGTTCTTAGGTTGAGGAGGGAGAATAAAAAGACCCCCCCCCCATCATAATTTTGACAAGCTTCACATTTTTCACTCGAAATTAAATTTGAGGGAACAGAAAGAGAAAATTTCTGAAAAGAGGTTCTATCAACAACATCAGATATCTGATGTTCTACTGAAAGGAACTGAGGAAAACAAATGACATCAATCAATAATCTGGTTAGTAAGATTAAGAGATTGGTTAATGAGCTGTTAATTTATGGCACTAAGTTAATAGTGACAGGTAAATAATGAAGCGCTGCTCAGCTTCTGGGAGTCCTCATTAGGCAGTGCTGCCCTCTAGAGGTGGAGTCAGCTCGCTGCAGTTTTCTCATCGGAGCCCAGACGGGATGAACGCTACTGAGCTGCAAACTTAGATTCAACCCAAACTAAATCCAATAACATAAGACCACGTTGAAAATTTATCTGAGAAATGAAGACAGAGTGAAAAGCACCAAGTGCAGCGCAAATTGTGCGTATTCTGCCTGATTTTTTTTTTCTCTCCTTCATTTCAAATGTTCTTTACTTCTTCTCCTTCTTCTTGTCCTGTAAAGGAAGGGGAGAGGAGGAAGGGGAAGAGATAAATAATCCATTAATCAGAGTATGCAGAACAATATTCCTACTTTAATGTAGAACATAAATTACCACTAAGTCTCATATTTCCCAGGATATTAATACTGTTCAAAAGCAACAGTTCTGTGTTTATAGCACATCGTCTTTCTTCCAACCAAGATAGTTCTGATTTTTTTAAATAAATCATCAGTTCTTTTGCATCCATGTTCTTATTACTCCTCTCACAACCTTCAACTATCACTAAGTTCACTCCATGTGCTCTGCTGCCATCATAATTGGCAAAAACATGGAGCATCCACTGGAAGAGTCCATCTGATGGACCGCTGATGCACACAGAACATCACTTCCTTAAGATATGCAAATAGAGACTACTATCAGAGTTTAGGCAGCTGTTGGGATATGTATACCATGCAGGCAAATATCACCGTGATGGTCAATTCTGGACATGCTGTGCAGCCCTAACACAGTCCTTATGACACACCAAAGATGTGAGGTTTGAGATCACTAATGCACATCCAAGATTTCTGCAGTCATCAGATTGTTCAAGTGATTAATGAGGTTTAAATGACTGTATCATATAATCCAATAAGTGGAAATCTGATCTGATGCATGCACTTCTGAAACATGATGTTACAAAAAAAATCTGTGTCTACATTAATCGGTCCATTATTATATCTATTTTGGAATATGTCATGCATGGTGACGTAACTTCCTGTTAATTTCAAGAACAAGGCAGCACCAAGGGTCTTAGTGTTAGCAGCTAATGTGAGAGGTCATTGGCTGCCTAACATTCCCAGATAGCTTAACTACAAGTCTTATAGTGTCCTACCGGTACCTCAGATTAATAGAGCATTAATATGTCTCTTCCTCATTTTTTAGTTGCCATCTTGTACAGCTCTCATATCCTGTTTCAATCCTCTTTATCTGAATGTGAATGCTTTACTTGAGCGGCTCCCAAAGTTTTTCCGCAGGGCCCCATTTTCATCCACAACAGTGATCATGTCAACACCTTTATTGTCACCTTTTACTGGAGTTTACTGACCATATGCAACATGAATATTAACACACATCCTGTGAATATTCAAGTTGGAGATGAAGTAATAATGTTGGTACCTTATCATTCATGGCGAGGATGATCATCAGTTTCCTGAAGATTGTGATAAAATCCAGGAATAAGTCCACACAGTGCCTAAAACAAATACATAAGATAAATGCCAAATGAATTTGCATTGAGGATCACGTGTATGCCGCTATTTGCATGCATGGTATCTGGTTATATGAAGAGCTTACCAGACATAGTCCTTGTCTCCATTTTCTGCTTTCTCAATGATGAGCTGAGTGTCAAAGAGGACAAAGCCGCACATAATGAGCAGCCCCAGGTACATGTGTGCCTGTCAGGGAAAACAGAGGAGATTACAATGATTCAGAGAGAAATCTGCACTTTTCAACATGGGGCGGTGCTCTGGAGTGCGGCCATTTTGGTTGCACAAGATCAAAATTTTGATTATGGCTAACTTTTTTCTTGGTCGCACTGGTACGCCTAACATTTCACAGGTCTAAGTGAAGGACTTTCATTATCTCTCTGAATGTTTGTTGTGTGTTCATTCCAAGCCAAGAGAAGGGGTGGTCCTGATCCACAGTTGTACACCGTGTTGTGTGTTGGTTTTCAATTAAGACCAGGGAACATTAGACATCTGGTCTTCTTATTTTGGACACTAGCTACCAGCTATATTTTGGAATTTTCAAGATCGGATGTTCAGAAAGAAAGTTATGAGCTCTGCTTTTTCACCGGCTCTCGCGCAGAAACTTGTCCGCTTTACGGGTGCTCACAAGCGGCCTGAGTGTTGCAAGTCACACCGCGTCTCCTCGGTCAAAGGGCCAACTTTTTTGCAGGTTTCTAATAGTGTCTGAGTCCCAGACATGAATTCATCCTCACTCAAGTCACAAAGGCACGGTTAACACGCTCCTGTGTTGAAAATGCCCCGTTAAGCGTTTCTCGCCGAGATATTGCGATTGGGGAAGTTTCACTCCTGCTTCCCAGGAACGACCCGGAGCTGCTTCCAACCCTTTTGCCCTTCTTATTTTGGACACTAGCTACCAGCTACATTTGGAATTTTCAAGATCGGATGTTCAGAAAGAAAGTTATGAGCTCTGCTTTTTCACCGGCTCTCGCGCAGAAACTTGTCCGCTTTACGGGTGCTCACAAGCGGCCTGAGTGTTGCAAGTCACACCGCGTCTCCTACGGTTGCAAAAAGCAACAGAGGCCCAACTTTTTGCAGGTTTCTAATAGTGTCTGAGTCCCAGACATGAATTCATCCTCATTCAAGTCACAAAGGCACGGTTAACACGCTCCTGTGTTGAAAATGCCCCGTTAAGCGTTTCTCGCCGAGATATTGCGATTGGGGAAGTTTCGCTCCTGCTTCCCAGGAACGACCCCGGAGCTGCTTCCAGCCCTTTTGCCCTTCTTATTTTGGACACTAGCTACCAGCTACATTTGGAATTTTCAAGATCGGATGTTCAGAAAGAAAGTTATGAGCTCTGCTTTTTCACAGGCTCTCGCGCAGAAACTTGTCCGCTTTACGGGTGCTCACAAGCGGCCTGAGTGTTGCAAGTCACACCGCGTCTCCTACGGTTGCAAAAAGCAACAGAGGCCCAACTTTTTGCAGGTTTCTAATAGTGTCTGAGTCCCAGACATGAATTCATCTCCCATTCAAGTCACAAAGGCAC
>JALJCO010003882.1:0-10267 GCA_023101725.1 Atherinomorus stipes | reverse complement strand
TGGCCTTAGTTACATAGGAGTCTATGGGGATTTGCTAAGTTTTGCAGCTAGCCCCTATTGGATGGAGGGAGAACTACAAATATTTACTTCTTCCGGGTAGCTGCACAGTTGGCCACTGAAGGTTGCCGATTGGTTAGGAGTGAGAACTTTTAGCTGCATCCTTTTTCTAACACACCTGCATCAATGAAAGGCTCGTTACCAGGCCAATGAACAAACAATGAGAAAATTGTTAGAATTAGTAACATGAGGGCGTCATTAAATTATCTTTTCTTTCAGTGTGTGGTCATGAGTTGATTTTTTTTATATCGATGTCACAGAAAGCCTCCATAGAGAAGCAAATTGCAACTGATTTTGAACAGGCACCACAAAGATAATTCATCCATGATATTATTGTAAATGAATATTAAAACCTACCTGTGACCTCCATCCTCACACTCTGAGGTATGAAAGTCCATTTAAGGACATTGTTACAATCCAGTCTGAAGTAATATGTTTTGCTGTATTGAGGCTGCATATTATTGAAGGTTGTGGTGCAGATTTTCTTTGTTACATCTCCCACTACTTGATTTGTTTCTGTTAGTCTTGGAGTCACATAGTCAGAGTCAACCCACAGGGCTTTACAGTTTTCATTAAAGTTTTCGTCATATTTGCTTTCTATCTCAAAGGAGCAGGGGATGGTAACACAGGAGCCGCTCCAAGTCCGTACATGCTTAGGCAGAGTGGCGGAAAAGTCCCGACACTTAACACCTGAAACACAAAAAAAAACTAAACTTAATTACAAATTGGAAACAGAACAACTTAGATTTAGTGGAGGTTAACTCACCAAACAGCAGAGTAACAAGGAGAAGAAAAGTTGCAACTCCAATCATCTTGTGACAGAAGTCTGTAGTTTATAAAAGATTAATTTAACATTTTGTTCATTTCATTGTTGAAACAGTTGTAGAACAATATTTAGTGAGACAGAGGGTGACATAAGGAAAAAAATATCATTTAGAGCAAATGTCAGCCCTTTTAGGGATTTTAAGCTTCAGCTTTTATATTATTTCAGGAGTAATAAAAAAATACTGTTTTTACCAAAGGTCAGTTGATGAAAAGATAGTAAAGAAAAAAGTTATACTGAAGGCATTAGTGACATTTGTGTTGCTTGTTATGTCCTCAGGATTTTTTATTTTGTGAAGTAAAGCATTTTCAATGTTTTTACATGTCTTTGAATGGAGATTTTTTTTTTAATCCCAGGAAAACAAGAATCACATTATATGTGTAGTTGTGCCGTATTGAAGATGTAATGACTTACATGAGATGTGAAGACAGGTCAGCTTCCTCAGACAAGAAGTGAAGGTTTAAACAGAAGTAGCACTTAAAAAAAGAAAAAAAGAGGAACCTGCTTTAATGGCAAGAAGTGTGAATATGTTGTTCGCACAAAAAGCAGTTTGTAGCAGCCCAACTTTCTTTTCTAAGAATTTTTCTACCAGCACATTTCATAGAATAAAGAAGTTATGACACACACACTCCAGCACAAATCAGAAACTCTTACTCGATAGGATACATTAACTTACATTAACTACATTAACAAAATATCAGAAAAATATTGTCAAAGTTACAAATTTTGACTTCCCCAACATCATCTCAGTCTGAGATGATTATCCACAGCTTGAGGTTTCTGTGGGTTCGATTTTAAGTAATTTGGCTACAAGAGCTGCACAATACAAAATGAAGATACTTTCCTTCCATTTGTGCACTCGCTAAACTTTTATTTTATTCAATAACATCTTTCAGAACACCCAAAGATACTTAATAGGAAAGATAATAAAAACACAGAAAATATGATAAATAAGCTAAGATAAAAAAGACCAAGTTAAGAGCAATGGGAATGTGAGAAAGTGACGAGGAAACATTCCCAAAATAAGCTTCTTTCTCTAAAATAATACCAAATTCAGATTTTGAATATGACATATTTGATGCTGTTTACCATATGCATCAAAAACTATCAAATGTATTATATCAAACTATTATTTATCAATATTTATCTATGGATCGACCTCACATTTTCTCTTCAGCTGCGTATGAGAAACGGTGGTGACACAGCGCTGATGTTGGTCTCATCAGCTGTTTGCACCAATTTTAAACTGAGCTGCTCGTGCCTCCATTGTTATGATCAAGCCACGGTTATATTCTGAGCCATTTAGGCCAAAACGTTCCTTTGGGCTGCTTGGTAACGTAACCAGCACCGGCGCTTAGGAGGAGGATTTGGGTCGTTAACGAGACAGACACCAGCACCACTGGTGACCGTGGGGGGCTTCGGCTGGGGCCAACCTCTGGGGGATGCACGTCCATCTCTTTTGGGGGGTGGTTGGGGTCCGGCCTCTGGGTCGGTGCTGGTGACCCAGGTCTCGGACTGTGCAAGCTTCCTCTGGCCCTTGCAGAGACAAGGTTGCATTTGCATGACTGGATCACCGTAGAGCACCTTTTATTCTGCATGCTAACACTGTGATTGTGCTTCCCATTGGATGTGAACTATTAAATACT
The DNA here is from genome assembly GCA_023101725.1 of Atherinomorus stipes. Lineage (NCBI taxonomy): Eukaryota > Metazoa > Chordata > Actinopteri > Atheriniformes > Atherinidae > Atherinomorus > Atherinomorus stipes. The sequence continues at coordinate 7,741 of JALJCO010003882.1, read as the reverse complement.
TCTGACTAGGTTTTTCCTCTTTTCTGCATAGTTCTGTATGCATAATCTTGTGGTACAATAGCTGTCTTTATTTGAAGCAGAACTCAATCATTTCAGCTCAGGGCTCCCCCTAGTGATCTTCTTTCACTATGCACAACTCCATGTCTTCGTGGTTACTGAGATCAGGCACACCTGGATTCATCAAATTGGCCAATAATGAAAGACAGGAGATAAAGAAGCTGGCTTAAGTTAGGAAGTAGTGGAGATGTGCAAGCCCATTGAATCATGAAAATTTTTTCATGGGGCAGGCTTGAAAATGAAAAAGCAATGTCCTCTTTGTGTTCTTTTTTTTTAGTTGTGTCGTAAATTAGACACAACAATTGCTGATGATACCCAACTTTACATCGCCGTGTCTCCTGATGACCTGGAGCCAGTTAACACCCTTTTAAACTGTATTTTAGATGTAAAGTCATGGATGGCAGAGAACTTCTTACAGCTCAACCAGGACAAAACTGAAGTTTTAATCATCGGTCCTGAAGACAAGAGAGAGATCATTTCATGCAAACTGCAGAATTTTAAACCCTCTCAGTGTGTAAGAAATCTGGGTGTTCTTATTGATTCTGAGCTGAATTTTATCCAACATATCAAAAATGTCACAAAGACAGGTTTTTATCATCTTAAAAACATCGCCAGAGTCCGCCCATTTCTCTCTCTCTGCCAGCACGGAGGTGCTGATGCATGCTTTTATTTCCAGTAGAATAGATTACTGCAATGCCCTGCTCTCTGGTCTTCCTAAAAAGAGCCTTTCTAGTTTACAACTACTTCAGAACTCAGCCGCACGTGTTCTGACAAGGACCAGAGGGCGGGAGCACATTACACCAATCTTAAAATCGCTGCATTGGCTCCCCGTGCGTTTCAGGATTGATTTTAAGCTTCTTTTAGTGGTTTATAAATGTCTTAATGGTCTTGGGCCTTCTTATTTATCTGACCTGGTTTTAAGGTATGAGCCCTCGTGGACCCTGAGGTCCTCAGGTACCGGCCATCTGGTAGTTCCCAAGGTTCGGACCAAGACCTATGGTGAGGCGTCATTTTGCCATTATGGCCCCCGCCTTTGGAACAGCCTGCCTGAGGGCCTCAGGGCTGCAGAGACTGTCCATGTTTTTAAGAAAAGGCTCAAGACCTACCTTTTTGGTTTAGCTTATAATTAGGTTTTATTCCTTTTAATAAGTTGGTCTTTTTCTTTTACCCTGTCTTGGTTTTATTTATTTACTTTTTTATCTTTTTAACTAGTTTATAGTTTTTTATAATTCTGTTTTGATTACTGACTTCCTTTAACCAAGTGTATGATTTAGACTTAATTTTTAGGCTTTTAGGTTGTCTGATTCTTATTTGATTTGATTTTATTCTATTTTTTCTATTTTAGGTATTTTAATCCCTCCAGTGTTTTCCTCATGGGGTCCTCCATGTCAGGGCCTATGCCTGCTTTAGCGTTGGGGCCGTCGCTGTGGTTGTGTCCCTGTCTGGGTGGGCACTGCAGCCTAATAGCTGTAGTGTGGACCTGGTCTCTGGGGGGCTGCCAGTGGAGGCAGCCTATGTGGCAATGGGGCGGGATGGACCCTGACATGGATGGACCCCAGGATATCGTTCCTTCACCGGGTGCCAAGACATGTCTTTCGGGATACTCTGTTCTTGGGGTGGTGTGTGTGTGCGTGTGCGTGTGTGTGTGTGTGTGTGTGTGTGTGTGTGTGTGTGTGTGTGTGTGTGTGTGTGTGTGTGTGTGTGGGGGGGGGGGGGTGCTGTTTTAGATAAACTTGTGGGACTGCTGATGTAATGTGTTGTTTTTATTATGTGAAGCACTTTGTAAAGCTGCTATGCATGAAAAGTGCTATATAAATAAAATTTGATTGATTGATTGAAGAAAAAGATTAGAATGCAGTTTGAATGATTTATTATTTTATACAAGTCAAAACTCCAGTTATATTCTGAAAATGGAAAATATATATATATTTCTGACATGATAATTATGGTACAGATTTGCTTCCATATAAAACAAGTTGTAAAACATTAAAAAAAAAAATTTTTAATCCTTCCAAAGAAGCCTATATTATTAAATATTTTAGTCTACAAACATTAGAAAATAGCAATTCATTAATTTCCCTTTTTGTTTGTTGTTCCCCTTTTGTGTTTGTCCCTTTATAGGGGTTGAATTAAAGTTGAATATTACATGTTTATGAAGAGCATATTTGTTTAATCTTATCGTTCATGTTTTTCCTTAAATCTTTTGAAAATTTATTCAGATATACTACGTTGCTGTTAAATGCATAGCAGGAAAGAACACACTAATCGAATTTGCACTAACATACAAAATAAGACATTCTAAAGTTATGCTGTCTTTATACACATACAAATGCATATACATGTTTCTACAAACATACAGACAAACCAGTTATATCATAGCTTGACTGGACACCAATGTTCTTTGGCCACACTTGACTGGTCAGAAATTTTAATGGTATGAAGTAAATGTCCACAATACTAAGCAAGTTTTCCTTTCTTCTTTCTTTTCATTTTGGGGTGATGGTCGTGGTGGTGGGTATTAAAAAATGGGTGTGTGTTTTGCCCTCTGACATGAAAACGAGGAAAGACGAATCATCTGTCATTTTCTCTTTATCAACCAATGAATAAACTTAATTTGTATTTGAGTTAACTGTAACCAGTTATATGGTGCTGAAGGAAGTGACCAGTCGGACAGGAAGCTGCATTTTGATATGATAAAGAGCTCTGATGATAAGCACCCTGTGACCTATAAACAAGGGAATATATTTTATACTTTCATCTAAACATACAATTCAGTGAAGAAATAAAGTAACCACAAAACATAAGAGGAAAATATAAATTAATGCAAAGCTCAATGTGAAGCATTCATCTTTTTTTTTGGTCTATTTTTAATATTAAACCTGACTGTATACATACTCTTTCTTCCCTAAGGAAGGAAGCAGTACACATCCACTTCTTCCTGCAGCCATACAGAAAAAAAAGAAAAGACAAAGGAAGAAAATACTGTATTACTCTAAACACCTCAATTCACACACTTCTCTTTCTCCACCAGATGGAGCCATATCCACAGAGTCCTTCCTGCTCCTTGTTTTGGGTTGTGGTCTTCCAAGTCATAGCTAAATAAATCACAAAATTCCCATCTTCATTCTTCCCTGACGCTTTACTGGCTCCTTCAGCATTGTTTGGTCTGGAGCTCTGCAAGCTGCTGATGCTGTTTACTTCAGAGTTGAAGAGAAGGCGACATCAGTCTGTCTCAGCTCACGTGTGTTGACATATATATCATCTTCTGTTGTGTTCAGTACCTACATACAAATAGCAATTTCAGAGTTACTTACAATGTCTTAATATCTAATAATTTAACTAAAATGTAAGATTTGGTCAAGGTACCTCAGTTCCATCTCTAATTTCTCCTTTGAGTTGACTCTTTAATTGATTCCTCTGAAACCTGAAAAATAAACATGGAACATTAAATATTAGTGATGTCCTGATACCAATTCCAGCATTGGTACTCGCTCCGATACTGGCCCATTTTGCTGTACTCATCAAATACTCACTCATAACAGCCCCCAATACCTGATGTCATGTGACTCGCTGTGTTTACGCCGCCATGCGGGCAGGAAAATACTCTTCAATATGAGCGGCGCGGCTTTTAGTTTACATATCATTTTAAATCAGACAATACTTTTCATTACAGGAGGATGAATTAAATATATCTGATCACATGTCCCTGGGATACTTTTCGAAATGTTGGCAGGGGTCAGAGCGGACTTTTTTTTCCTTTCTCTCCCTCCCTCCCACTGGACCTGCGGTTCCCCCACATACTGTAGCTACATACATAGTTTAGGACATTTAGGATTCATTTTGTTGGTGGTAAGTTTCCTTGATAATTCTGTTTCCTTCGCTTTCCAAGTATATTTTTGTTGATCTGGTATACTGTAAGTTTGAATGTGTAAAATTATAATCCATTGCTACAGAAAACCACAATCTCAGATAGGCTGTTTGAAAGGTTGTTATGTCTTGTACAGTAAGCTTTCATTTCTTCATCTTTGAAGTCCAACTGTTATTTGACCAAGTAGTTGTAAATGTTGCGGTTACCTAATAGGGCAGCAACATGCCTGCAGCACACCTGAGCGGCAGAGATGCTTCTCTTTATTTAAAAAAAGACACCAAACAAACCAAAACAACAAAAAACGCGTCTCACTTTTCCCAATTAATTATTTGGATTGGTACTTGGTATCGGCAAGTACTCAAATGCCAGTACTCATACTTGGTCAGCGAAAAAGTGGTATCGGGACATCCCTGTTATATATCATATGCATGTTTTTCCATTTCTTTTCGTAAACAGAATGATGCCATAGAGCAGGGGTCTTCGACTTTTTCCAAGCCAAGGACTCCCAAAATGATACCTATACATTACTTATGTATAATATTGTGTGTTATAAACTGGTCCTATAGTACCTTGTTGTTGCATTCAGTACTTCAATACTCAAATATTTTACATATGTGGCAAGGTACGCAACAGAGGGCCCGGGCGGGATTTGATCCCCAGGCTCCAGGCTGAAAGTCATGCGTGCTGATCATTCAGCCAAAGAAACATCCCTGTGGCCAAGTAGCCAGGGCACATGATCAGTTGGAGGTACAGTGACAGAACCCCACACTGTCACACATACATCGTCTGAGGTGAAGGCTGTTGTACCTGTTGTTCTTGTGGCTTCCATATTTTGTCATGTTAAAAAGGCATCCATTTTTTTTTCCATTTCTTTTTTCTATCCGAAACCGCGAACTGCAGGCTGCTAGCAGAATGGGCTGACGGGGAACCAGACTGGTACCCCTTTCCCACTGGCCAAAAAACCCGTTTCAACCCGTGAATAATCGGCTTTTAGTGGCAGTGGGAATGACTCATCGACCCGCATTGACCCACGTCAAACAACTCTGCAAGTGACGCGGGTTTAAATCGCCTTCAAGTGGCTCGGCTCCAATTGGGAACACCAGACCCGGGTTGACCCGCGAATTTACGCAATGACGTTGAGCGTAATGTGCGTACGTCACAACATCACACCAGTCGCGTGTGATATAACAAGCGTTGATGTCATCAACGCTAACTCAGCGTGATGGCGTCACCAGACACACAGCGGTAGGATCAGAGGACACGCAGCTAGCCAGCAGGTGATCAAACTCGGTTTTTTTGTCAATGGGAAAGGAGCCTAATGGCGATTATGAGCGGGTAGACGCACGTTTGAAAAACCCGAGTAAACCCGCTAATTTCAGTGGGAGAACGGCTAGAGACAGTGGCTGTTTCTCAATGGCTAGTTTGCGTACTGCATACTCATGAACTTGGGAGTACAAACTTGTGGGTATGTACCGGAAGTCCACACTTGCAGAGTTCACAAGTGCAAACTCCGCATACTTCATGGTTTGGGACAACGCAAACTTATGACATCACCACCCGCAGTGTGAAGCAGAGCATAAGCTGCCCGTCATCATGAAAAATAATATTTATAAGGCTCGTCCAAATACACATGGTATGATACATTACTTTTCTGGCCAAGTCAGCCATGATTGGAGGCAAGCTATGGGTTTCCATGGTATCTTAGCCAGGAAACACTGGGAAATAGCTAGACACACAAGGCAAACTACGGCAGATTTATTAATTTATTTCATCTTAGGAGGCTTTCTTTGTCTAACATGGAACGGAGCAAGGCTACAGAGCGTGGAACATACAGGGATAAGCTGGTCACAAAAGAAAGGGAGAGATATTTGCCTGCAGGCTATAGGCGATATCAATCCCTATGAACTGTCCCAGACAAGGTGGAGGAAAGACTTAGATACACCCCACCGTGTACTTACATGGACATTAGTTATTTGGTGTTAACTACTACACAATGCAGCAATAGGCTTTATGCACTTCAGCAAATGGTCAGACACCCCTAGATTAATCAGTTCATCCAATCATGAAAGACAGGAAACAAAGGTGGAGTATTAAGATCGGGAAGTACTGGAGATGTGCATAAAGCCCATTCAAGAGCCACAAATCTGGAGAGATATGAGCAATTTAGCTGGGTGCAATATCTGCACGTTTAAAAAAAAACAGCAGCAATGCTGTTGTGCTTGCAAAGGCTCGCACTGTTAACCTACCTGATAAAAAACAGCAGGACACAAATTAGTACCAGTGAAGCAACGACTGTGGTGATGAACACAGGTAAGGGTATTCCATCTGAAAAACAAGATGGAATACTGAGATATAATTCTGTTAGGACTTATTAAAATTACTCAATGTTTTTTGTTTGGGCTGGAGAACATGACTACTTTCATTAATGCAAAATGCTTTTTACAGTGGTCTGAAGGTTTTTATGAATCTCTTTGTCAATGGTTATACTTAGGGAAATCTTTCAAAATAACATGCTGAATAAGCTCACTATAAATGACGGGAAATTAAGTGATTCAACATGTCCAAGACCAAGATGTAAAACTTAATTTCTCTAACCTACCACTTTCTCTAAAGACTAAAGAAGTTAAGAATCAGCTATACACAGTGGTGGGGACCATATCAGAGGTGCCCAAGTCCAGTCCCCGACAGCCACTACCCTGCAACTTTTAGAGCATACCTTCTCAACACACCTGAATCAAATGGCTGAATTTCCTATGCACATGTCATTCAGCTGTGCAGAAGCCTGGTATCGAGACATTCACTTGATTCAGGTGTGTTGGAGGGGGATACATCTAAAAGTTACAGGATAGTAGCTCTTGAGGACTGGACTTGGGCACCACTGATAGAGAGGCATCACAATATTAGCATATTAGCATAAAATTGGCGTAATAAAGCTGAGAAATGCAGTGATCAATTTTAATGTAAAAGAACACTTGTATTGGTAACTGGCTGCTGGTCTCTATTTTATTTCTTCTACTGTCATAATTTCAAATGAGATTTTCATAGATTTCACTTCACTTTCCCTTTATAATCAGTCATTACTGAGGTACTGAATTGAAAAATGCATTTAGTTGACAAATAACAATTACAGTAACAGATGGGACAGACCTCGTTTTTGTGCTGAAAGTGAAAACTGTTGAAGAGCTGATCCCACAGAGTTGAAGCTGTGACAGAGCAAGGTGAGATCTGTGTTCTGTGGTTGATTCACAGTGATGATGCTCCTCAGACTTGTGTTAGTTAGAGACTCAGTGATGACTGTCAACTTGCTGGATTGACTGACAAGTTGTCCATCCAGATACCAATGCAAAGTCGGAGAAGGGTTTCCCACAGTCTCACAGGAACAGTTAACCTGGCTTGGAGTTTTGGTGCAGTCAGATGAAGGCAGGATCTGAGGAGGACCTGTAATGGAAGAAAAAGAGCTGACTGAGGCCATGTACATGTCTTCATGACCACTAATTGCTTAACAGCCAACAATCTCCATGCTACCAAATCCCTCTGTTAGTGGATCACAGAGACTAGAAGAATGTACACATTCTCTTTCTGTTCATACTGTACTGTATATCTTTCTAAAGAGATAATACATTACAATGACTTTTGTATGCGGTATTCGGGAGTTGCCAAGTTGAAACTAAGAAGCAACACTTCTTGCAAGTCAACAATAGAATGAAGGAAGTTGTGAGCCTAAACAGTTTCATGAGTGATATATCTGTGAAAATTAGTGCAGACAATTTCCAGCAATGCAGCACTGGTGACATACAATAACAAACAATGAAATCT
>JALJCO010003881.1:0-47295 GCA_023101725.1 Atherinomorus stipes | reverse complement strand
GCTCTTTTTTTTATTTTTTTATAAATAAACAAAAAGTCAGTCATTCTTGTTCTTTAGGGTGATAGTTGCTGGCAGGAATAGATTCCTGTATCTCTCCGTCCTACAGCGAACTTGACGCAGCCTCCCACTGAACACACTCTCTTGATTCTTCACTGTGTTGTGGAGAGGATGGGAAGTGTCCTCCATCATCTTCATCAGCTTGTGCAGCAAGCTGATGAAAATGACTGTATATATAAATATTAAATATTTTATTAAAAATGACTGTTTTTAATATTGTTCCAGACTCAAAAATATGCTTTCCATCCATTTTTTGAAGAAAGCCTTTTAAAAAACATCTTTTTGGTTACTATTTGTGTATTTTTTTTACTTATGAATTGTGAAAAAATGAAACTAAATCCTCCTCAACCTGGCATGAAAGGTAAACTAGAAATATTTTTTGAACCAGGCTGTAAAGATGTTTATTTCTGCTGTTATTAGATTTACTTTAAATAGTCTGTTTTGGAGCCCCTAGTGGATGGAGAAAGAATTTCAATTTTTGTGCAATGCGGACGCGGGCTCACTGTTTTCCAAACCCTTCTCCATTTAGTATTTTCTGGGAGTGACGACACATGCGACACGGCAAGATGGCGACGGTGGAAACGCCCGACTCTATTCACTTCGCCCTATTCAGACGTGACCGGATATTACATCGTGTTTGTTTGTTTTTTTCTTACAGTCTTTGGTTCAGATTCTATCTATAAAGTTGGAGTTATTTTCTTATAATTGGTCATTGAATCTGAGTGAGGGGTTTTGACTTTGGGAGATGAGTTCCCAACCTTCTGTTCAACTTGTATGCTCCCTTTGGGCCAAAAATGGCAGAACTTTAACATTAACTATCACATCTACAACTTGACTGTCTTCTTCACTGGACTTGCTTACCCATCAACTCCCCTGGTCCACCCCCCCAGCAGAGGAAAGTGTGCAAAGACAGACATTTTTAGTTGTGTAGTAAATCTCATTCAACTGGAATCAATAGAACCAACCACAACTGTAAATTAATTAGGCATATTTATACATCCATTGATGCTTTGGTTCATCATTCAAGAAACGACTGCTCAAGCTAATATTAGGATATTACAGTATAATTTATTATAACTATTTATAAAATGGCCCTTCAGTCTTAATGAAGACAGTATCTCATTGGAGGTTGAACTATAATGTGTGCAGTAATAATAACATGTTTAAGTTACTTACCTCTGCTCCTGGACTCATGTTGCTGCTGGTGTTACTCTCCTCCTCAGCCATCTTTGAGTTGATCTGGTATAATTTCATAAAACAATCAGCTGGTAAAATTTCACAAAACCAATCTCCAAAATGCAACAGTATAGCAGCAATGAAATAATACAGAGCAACATCAGAAAGCTTCAATAACAGATTAAATTAGACCTATTTAGCTTGTGCATCTTTTAAATAACTGGTTTTGTCTTTACTCAGGAAAAGAAAAAACAAGAAAAATAGTAAAATAAAGAGTAACTGCTACAGTCAGTTTTTATCCTACCGTGTAAGCCTACGTGGGAATGATTTCCAACAGACTTCTGCAGGTTTCTGGGTGTCTTCACACAGATCAGAAGATCAAATGTTTGAAAAATGCACTGATGGTTTCTACGACAGCCAAACTGGGATGCAATTCAAAACATATCCATTCCATAACTGTTTGAAAAACAATCATGTTGTACTTTTCAGGTGAATGAACCAAAGATACAGCTGTGTGAAAAAGTTTTTGCCCCCTTCCTATTTTCTTACTTTTTTGCATGTTTGTCACACTTAAATGTTTCAGATCATCAAACACATTTTAATGTGAGTCTAAGATAACACAAGTAAACAGAAAATGCAGTTTTTGAATGAAGATTTTTATTGGGGGGGGGGGGGGGGGGGGGGGGGGGTTGCTGCAATCCCCCCAAAAAATCAGTTAAAAAAATGATAAAATTGAGAGATCTATGAGTCTGGAAAAGGTTCCAAAGCCATTTCTAAAGCTTTGGGACTCCAGAGAACCACAGTGAGAGCCATTATCCACAAATGGTGAAAACATGGAACAGTGGTGAACCTTCCCAGGAGCGGCCGGCCAACCAAAATTACCCCAGGAGCACAGCGATGGTCACAAAGACCCCAGAACAACATCCAAGAACTGCAGGCCTCACTTGCCTCAATTAAGGTCAGTGTTCATGACTCCACCATCAGAAAGAGACTGGGGGGCAAAAATGGCTGCATGGCAGAGTTCCAAGACCAAAACCACTGCTGAGCAAAAAGAACATAAAGGCTCGTCTCAGTTTAGCCAGAAAGTATCTTGATGATCCCAAAGACTTTTGGAAAAATACTCTGTGGACTGATGAGACAAAAGTTGAACTTTTTGGAAGGTGTAGGTCCCATTACATCTGGCGTAAAAGTAACATGGCATTTCAGAAAAGGAACATCATACCAAAAGTAAAATATGGTGGTTTTAGTGTGATGGTCTGGGGCTGTTTTGCTGCTTCAGGACCTGGAAGACTTGCTGTGGTAAATGGAACCATGAATTCTGCTGTCTACCAAAAAATCCTGAAGGATAATGTCCGGCCATCTGTTGGTGACCTCAAGCTGAAGCGCACTTGGGTTCTGCAGCAGAACAATGATCCAGAACACACCAGCAAGTCCACCTCTGAATGGCTTAAGAACAACAAAATGAAGACTTTGGTATGGTCTAGTATAGTCTTTTTATGGTATGGTCAAAGTCCTGACCTGAATCTAATAGAGATGCTGTGGCATGACCTTAAAAAGGCGGTTCATGCTGGAAAAGCCTCCAATGTGGCTGAATTACAACAATTCTGCAAAGATGAGTGGAACAAAATTCCTCCACAGTGCTGCAGAAGACTCACTGCCAGTTATTACAAACACTTGATTGCAGTTGTTGCTGCTAAGGGTGGCCCAACCAGTTATTAGGTTTAGGGGGCAATCACTTTTTCATGCATTTAAAGGTTGAATATGGCAATGGCGTAATTTCCACGGGGGATAGGGGGTTTGACCCCCAATAATCAGAGCCAGGTGATATAACCCCCCTAAAAAAATAACACAACCGATTTAATAATAACATTACTGATCTTTTATGAACATATTGTTAATTCTTTTTATTAGCTACAATATTTTCTAGCAAAACAACAGCACCTTTGATCATCTGGTATTGTAACGCACCCCCTCCCTCTTCCCCCGCCGTTTATTTGGTATTACCCATACCAGCCGCTTTCTATCTTATTGCTGTGTTTGATGGATGGAGGGAAACAGAAGACCAACAGTAATGTAATGATTCATTGATGATCGACATCAACCTTAATAAAAAAGAACTGATTGGCCAAAGAGAGAGTAAATACACGCACATGAGAGGTAAATACACGCACATGAGAGGTAAATACACGCACATGAGAGGTAAATACCCGCACATGAGAGGTAAAACACGCACATGAGAGGTAAATACACGCACATGAGAGGTAAATACACGCACATGAGAGGAAATACACGCACATGAGGGGAAAACACGCACATGAGGGAGAAAACACACATGTTCGTCTTCATCTGTGCACTCCATCAGCGCGCGGACAGAGCGCACGTCGGAAAACACAGTAACCGCTTAAAAGCAGACACACACAAGTATTAGGCTACTCTCTACCAGAGACCAGGATGTGGTCAGGTGTATTTTAGAAGAACTGAAGCTCCCCAAAGTTTTGGAATATTGATTTCATTATTGACTTTCTAACAAAGCCCACATGCTAGTTAGCCCTGTTAGGCAGATGCAAGACTGTTATTTCCCAGCTGTATCTGAACGCAGCACAACCGCAGTTGAAAGTTTCACCGTTTCTGATCGCCTTCCTGTCCTGGTCGCGTGCTCATGGATGTAAACTGGTTCAGTGCAGGATCCATCTGAGGTTAGAAAGCAGGCAAAAGCCCCAAAGGGTGCTTGTTTTTTGTTTTTTTAATGCTGTGACGTCTTCACCTATATTTTACTCTGATCCAGCACCAGTCCTCACTATCTGTGAGCGCGGTTTACTTCTGTATGAACTTTAAAGCGCGGCTCACACGTCAGTTGCATATATTATTAGTTTATTAATTATAATAATTAATTAGTTTTATATCATGTGTCAGAAGGGGAGGTACCTGTTACAGGTGCAAACACTCTCACTTTAAGTGTTCATGCATTCTAGCTTTTTAAATAAATGTATAATAATATTAATATTATAGGCACTTGTAGCACAGACATTATCCACTACCCATCTCTATTTCAGCACAAGGGCACTGCCGTCATTCTCACACCCCCAAAAACATAGGCACTTAAACCCATATAAAGGGCAGCCAATGATATTATCATTACAATTTTACTTCACAACATAACAAATTTGGCTCAGAGAAAACATGACCTTGTATCATATTTATATATTTAAAGAGGAGACAAGCAGAAAAACAGTATTTTTGCATACTGCATATGAAAACTCCAAAGAAAAAAACGCATTTTTCGGATTGTTTTGACGCCAGACCTCACTTCCTCATAACAGTTGGGTCCGGGAGAATAGCACCCGGAGACCACGTACTTCATTTTATTGCTACACCTTATTCCTATACCTTATTGAAACTAGGCAGCTCATCGAGTTGCAAAGGCAACTCTAGCAACAGGCAGTCAGACAGACCACCACATTTAAAAAAAAAAACACAGAAACAAGGGGGCCCCCTCCCTCAGTGTTCTCAAAGTTTTCTTTTAAACCATTTAAAACACCTCTCCACCCCCCGAGAGCGCGGGGGCCCCCCCAGGAACTTTGCTTCTCACTCTGGACATTCACATGCCTCCTCAGTGCACAACAGATAATATTATACACCCAAAACCCCAGAAAAGTGAAATTTGATGTCATGGCACCTTTAATAAATGTTAAAAGAAAGAATGCAAAACATATTTGTTTAGAAGCTGTTTAATGCTCTTCTGCATGGCTGTCTTTGATGTGTTTGACTTCATAGGAAAGTTTCACAGATTTTACAATTCAAGTTTTAATTAAAAAGAGCCCGGCCAGCAGAGAAATATATCTCTGTTCACTGTCCTGCAATGGCGGCGTGATTATAGTGGTGATAGACGTAAATAACAATGTCACTATTTATCCAACCCGGCAAAGGAAAATTATCACAATTACTCATCCTTTTATAATATTTATTATTTAATACAATCTCCCCCATACCTCCCCTATTTTTTTAATTTTAACATCATTCATAGCCTAAACAACTTGAGACTTGATCTTATTCAGCTGTTCCAATTTCAGTTTATATTGTTTGGACTTGATCTAAATACTACTTTATTCATTACTAAAAATTTAATGGTTTTATGTTTTACATTTTATGAGTCTTTATTCTTTAATCTACCCCAGATGTACAGCATTTTGTTCAAGCCATGGCTGCTTGGTTTTAGAACAATCCACCATCTTAACATAATGGCATATATCCCCCCAAAAAACAAAACCCCACCCCCGAAACATATTGAAATACTGAAATATTACAATACTTTATGCTGTGATCATATTGACACTGAAAAACGCTCTATCGATCTATTTTACAAATTAAATCTTGTGATATTTAATCATTCTGTTACAAAATCTCACAAGAATTGATGGAAATTTTGCGATATCTTAATATGCTGATATCATAATGACATTTAAAAACGCAATATCAATCTGTTTTAGTATTGAAATCTTGCGATATTTCATCATTCTGTTATGAAATCTCGTGAGAATTCACAAAATATTGTGAGATTTTGTAACAGAACGATGAAATCTTGCAAGATTTTGTAAGTAAAATAGATGACTGCTTATTTTTTTCAGCTTCAATATCGGTATCAATATCGGTTATCGGCCACATGAGTTTTAAAATATCGGCATAAATTCCAAAATTGTGCATCCCTACTTATTGGCCTATTTGGGTGGAGAAAAGGTCAGATGCATAAACTTCGGATGTCAAATTTCAGCGCAAAAAAGTGTCACTTACCTCTGCTTCATTACCGAAAAAACTGCTTCATAGAGTCCTCATTGAGCAGTACCTATCACCACAAGTGATGGAATATGTCAGGAAAGACACATGAGACTGATATGCATGCACTTAAATAAAGCAGTGATGCTCAAACACTCTTTTCAACTGGTGTCGGTAAAAAGGCAACATTTAGCCAGGAAACCTTTTCAGAGTTATTTTTACAAACGCTCTTGAATAAAAAATTTTAATTCAATGAATTGTGACTTCTGGATGCTACTAAATACCTTTACACATGTTAGTAAACCATGTTTAAATCGGAACATAAACTATCTTTTTTCACATTTTTACCATTATGGTAGTGTTGCCATGTGGCAACAAACCTATAATACTTTAAAAAATAAAGATGAAATTGAAATGTCTTCAAATTATGTTTATTTGGTCTATTTTCAGCCATAAAAAGAATCCAAATATTCCCCCCCCCTCATATCATGGCATCATGTGTACCGTTGAGGGTTAAACAGGCCTTTAATTTCAGACGTCATTTGTTTACTGGCGTACTCTAATTGGGTGATGTCAATTTTTGACGGGGTGTAGGTGCAAATATGATTATTAATATGTGTTTGTGGATGAAATTAATTATTCTTGGGCTGAAATTGAGGTTGCAACATAAGATTTATCGCCTGTTTGAAAAACTCAACCATCGCTAGCGGTTGGCTAAAAATGGCGTCGGCTACGGTCACGACAAAGGCAAACTTTCCCTTGTTCGGAGAGTAGTTTTTACATGGACTGATTTCGAGATTTTTAATATGGCTCTGGTGAAATGTTTTATTCTATTCACTATTTCAGCAACTTTCACGTGTTTCTATTGATTTTATAACGTGAAACTTGGCTCGCCTTCCACGTTTGGGCAAGTTGAACAGGAGGAGCGATCGGCGGCAGCGGTCGTGGGCGGAGACTGAATTTTTTTTTTGGGGTGGTTTAAAGAATTTGTAACTGGAACTTAAATTACTACCAGGAATGCGTCGGTTTGGGTAAGTTGACAAGGTTGGCCTAACTTTATTTACTCAAGTTTGCCAAAAACACAATTCGAGCATTAGGTTAACGGAAAAATCTCCCCGTTTGTTGAACACGCAAACGCAACTGTGCTAGCTAAGTTACGAGCGACGATGTTGCGTTCGCGTGTTTTGTTTGTAGTTCGCTCACGTTGTGTTCAGTCGTGCCTATTGTATCAGATGTGTTGTTCACGTTTTTTTGCACATCAAATTGGACATTTTCAAATAGGAGGGTAACGTAGAAATATAAACGAGGCTAGCTAGTTTCCCATCTGAACGTTAGTTTATTTATAATTGGGTTTAGAAATGATAACGTTATCGTTGCTGGAGAGTATGGGCGATTGGTGTGTTATTGACCAGATTTTCACATATTTTATGCAATGTAGATTTACAGTTTCAATCTTTTATCTAATTTTATGTAGGTATTGATCGTTGTCTGTCTAGACACGGATAAAGTTGACTTTCTTGCTCATTGTTGTGGTATTGTCTCCACTCTTGGCCATCACGATGTGTTCAACGTACGGGTCCATCTTTGCTTCGTTATTTGACCATTGCTGTGAAGGCGCTTCCTTTCTTTTTATTGGCTAGAAATTTACCCGCTCTAACCTGATTGGTGAGAAGTAACGTCTTCTCCTATTGGGCCACAATTTGTTGCGTTCATGTCTATTCAGTGAAAAAAGCTAGTACAAAAGGTAGTTTGCGATTTTAAGACTGAAAACGTGTCTACTGTTTTTATTGGGTTTGTATTATTTCACGCTTTAAGTGGAAAAAAGTATCCGTGGGCTACCAAGTAAAAATGGGAGTAACCATAAATAAATTGGCGAATCTATGAGTTAATTTACTTAGGCCTGGCATGTGAGTTGTGATTGTGAATTGAACGGGTTCACTTGAATGCACCATTTTCCCGGGAAAGTCGAGGTTGAGCCTCATCGGTTCAACACGGTCCCCTCGACACATGGCAACAACTAATATAACTTAATCCGACTTTTAAATGGACTTTTAATCGTCTGAAATACTTTTTCAAGTCCGCAAGAGGAAAAGTAGTTTAAGTGAATGAAAAATTCATGGGATGTCAATAGATATAGTTAGTACTTTTTAAAATATTCTCTCCAAATGTACCGTAAGTACGTTGTTTTGACTAATTCAGGAAAATAACCTTCATGCCTGCTATATAGACGAGGATTTTCATTTGCCTCACTTTATAAATACATCGTTATGCTTTGTGTTTTGCCTGTGGATTGTGCACAACCTCATACACACTTGCTGCTTTCTGTTTTTAAAGCTGTTTCAAGGTGTTTTTAATCCAAAAAACCCCACAATTGTTAGGTTTATAGGCCCCTTTTCTAAATGAGGCATAAGGGTTAATACAAAATGAATCGGCTGACTTTTCATCAGCATCAACTTGAGCCACTACCATGATGTGACATCAAGATGGTTCATTCACAAAGTTCAAACCCCAATTCATTAGTTTTCTAAAATTTGGTGGACACTTAAACCAACTCCACTTCTTTGTACTGAAGCCGTTAAATTATTTGAATATTTCATCATCTAGCAAATTAACACTTGGTTGGAACAAGCTGTCATGAGTTCTGATATCCACAGATCTGATGAAATTGTTGCTGCAAACTTTATGTCTTGGAAAATGAGTAAAAACTTGTTTTCATTGGAAACTTAAAAGTATTTTCACTTTGGAAAAAGTTCTCACTTCACACACATTGTTTTGTCCATTCAGGGACACCGTAGTGAAAATGGTGGAACAAATATGGCAGCCTCCATATGTGCACCGCCCAGCAAGTAGATATAAATGACTCATTCTAAGAACATAAACACATACCAGCTATTCTAGTGAAACAATTACACACCAGTAGAAACATAGTTTTGAATTATATATCACATTTTTCTGCCATTGACCTTTGATTTTTTTTTACATACTGTACCTTTAACATGCAGTTCTCTTTGCCTAATCAGTTCTTTGGTACTGGCAAGTCTGGGTTTCACAGCTGATTGATTTTTCCTTCCTCATTTCAGTTTTGCTGTATCCAATAATCAAATAACTTTCATTTAGATCTTTCTTTTAGATCCAGCTGACCCTTCATCGCACCTCCATCACTAGAATCAGCGCTTCACGGTGGATACGGACGGCAACACAATGGATGATTTGAAAAAGGATAAAGATGTGATTTTACTGATATCAGATGATGAAGACGAGGTGGAGTTTGTGTCAGAGGATCAGGACGTTGACATGGTGGTGAAGGAGGAGCGTGTTCAGTCACAACGGACGGTGGAAGAAACAGAATCGGAACCGGCGGCGGACGTGGAGAGTCTAAGGAATGTTTTCTGCCGCAGCGATTTATCAGATTTTATCAGAAAATACAACTGTGATGAAGCTGAAGCGGCTTTCCCCGCAGATGTTATCCAGGCTGTTTCACACACACCTTACTGCCTGTACCTGTATGTGGGGGTGGAGCTGGATGAAGGGCAGAGGACGAGCCTCGTGCTGATTGGTTATTTCGATCAGAGCTCGGGTGTTCGGGTGGTCAGGCTGCTGCACGCTATTCAGATGAGCTGTGACCGTGCTGATCCTCAAATCTCAGCCAACACTAAGAATCCGACGCTTGCAGC
Organism: Atherinomorus stipes; assembly: GCA_023101725.1. Classification (NCBI taxonomy): domain Eukaryota; kingdom Metazoa; phylum Chordata; class Actinopteri; order Atheriniformes; family Atherinidae; genus Atherinomorus; species Atherinomorus stipes. The sequence goes on along the minus strand of JALJCO010003881.1, from coordinate 37,618 downwards.
AGATTCAGACGCACGCCTTCTGATCGAGGTGCTGACGAAACATAACCTCCCGTGGTCCAACCTCGCCATGTTTTACTGTTCCGCCCCAGCTGTGAGCCGGGCGTTTGTCCCCCAGCTCCAGGCTTTCAACCCCAAACTGGTTTCCCTCTGCGGCCTGCCGGGGATAGGGGGAAGAACCTGCCAGGCTGGACTCATGGCTTCATTTAGCCCCGTGGTCGACCTGATCAGAGAGATCCACCAACACTACTCCACCTGTCCCTCCGTTAATGACGGTCTGAAAGAGCTGTTTTCTGACACCCATCCGTACGACCCATCCCAGCCCGTTTCTGCACACTACTTATTCATCATCCACACCGTGCAGAAGATGGTCAACTGCTGGCAGGATCTGCTGGAGTATTTTAAATCGCTGACTCAGACGGAGGATACGAGACGAATTGAGACCAAGCTGCTGGATGATAAACTCAAGCTGCGTTTCCTGTTCCTCTCACACTCCTTAGAGCCCCTCAAAGCCCTCCATGAGTCCGGCGCAGCAGACGTGGCTGCGACGCTTCAGTCGGCGTCCACGTTGGTTTACTCCTACTTAACCAGCATCCTCCGGCCATCTGCAGCCGAGCGCTTTCTGAGGAGGCGAGACGTGTATCTGCTTCAGTGTGAGAGGGAGTTCCTCCCCACAGCTGAGGTGAACATAGGAGCCCGCGCCAGATACTTCATGTCGGCCGCTGTCGTGGATCTCACGATTGGGGACAAGAGCTGCTTCCTGAAGGATGCGCAGTCCTTCTACAAAGCAGCTCTCCAGACTTTGTTGCAAAGCCTACCTCAGCACCTCGGGAACACGTTGCTCAGGAATATCGGACTGATGCTGAAAGATCCCAAAAACACTTGTGTAAGAATTTTTTTTTTCTGTCACTTCCTTCCATTTTTTTTATTTATGTCCCCTAAGATTGAATCAACGCACAACGCTGTAAAATTGGAGGCTATTTGTTGCGATAGAAGAGCTGCTCCTGCCATAAAATATCCACCACATAACTTCCAAATAAAACATTAAATTCAGCTCCGGTTTAGGCAGGTTTAAGAGAGCAGATGTGTTTGTTGAGAAATGACCCCCAGACAAGACTTTACACTGCAAAAACTCAAATCTCACCAAGTGTATTTTTCTAATTTCTAGTTAAAATATCTCATCACACTCAAAATAAGACAAAATTTCCTAAAGAGAAACATTTCGGTGAGATATAGGAACTCGTTTTAAAGGCATATGCTACCTCTGGATAAAATTGAGCCTCCCCCACAGTCCCCTGGGTTGGACAAGTGAGCAGAAGCGTTTTCTAGCCGACCCAGTCATTCTCAAAATCTGGCAGCACTGACTTTAGCTTAGCTTAGCACAGTCACTGTAATCTGTCGGTTCCAACTAGCACCACTTGGCAAAAGTGAACTAATTAACTCTAGATTTTTCCAATTACATTTTGTGACCCGCACATTCTGATCGAGTACAGTCGAGAAGCTGATTTCACATCAAAGGACTAACTAGGTGGCATTCACTAGTGGAACTATTTTCCGCGGAAGTACAGGCCAATCACAGGGGGAAACACCGCGGATAGTAGCAAAGGCAGCACGCATGCGCAGCATCCCCAATTTCCGTAAACAGGGTTGCCACCGGATGCTGCACATCTATCATCTAGAGATGGTTGTGTATGAAAATCCCAGTAAATAGTCAGACCAGCAACCACACAGCATTCAAACTTTCTTAAATCCCCTTTCTTCCTCATTTTGATGCTCAATTTTAAACTCAACAAATCATTTTCATATCTACATGACTAGATGTGTTGCTGCCATGTGATTGGCTGATTATTTGTGAAAAGCAGTTGAACAGGTGGAGCTGATAAAGTGAACAGTGAGTTCTCGTCCATGATCAGTCTGCTTTTTAAGGCGTATGAAAGGGAATTAATACCTCTTGTTCCGATGCTTGTAGCTTGTTGTAACATTTTCTTCATTTCTTCATCAGGCCAACAAAGTCTCTGATCATGTGCTGGCAGAGTTGGGGGTTCAGCTTGGTCTGTGCACTGCTGGGTCTCCACAGACACACCAGCTGCTGTGTGACTACCTCAGTTTCATTCAGACAGTTCAGGAGGAACAGAGCTGGAAGGAGAACGTCACTGCTGGGCAAAGGTAAGCATATGATGTAGATATCAGATGATTAAAAAAGACACATTTCTGATGCCATAGAAGGTTTTAGCTTTGATCCAACACTCGCCTTCAGTTCTGAGTAGTGAGGAGATCACTACCTACCCAGGAAATCAGAAATATGCATTTTAAACTCAGTTTAATTTGATTTAGCTTTATTTGTACAATATTAATGCAAAACAAAGTCATCTCAAATCACTTTTATAGACATAATCCAATTTATTGTAGTCCAATTCTGTATTCCAATTAATACAAAGTCATTAAATGATCCACATTAGTTCATTTTACAGTAACTGTGCTCATATAAACCAATTTATAAAAATATCGTCCTAGCTAAAGAAGCCAACAGATTGCCTCAATTCTTCTCTTTGACTCAATCCGACATCCTGAGCTGCATCAGTCAACAGTGGAGAGGAAAACCTCCGGGAGAACCAGAACCAGGAAGGATGTCCATCTTCCTGGTCCGGTTAGGAGTGGAGAGGACAGGAAAGAGGAGTCAACAAGAACCATAAGTCTAAGCCAGGGGTACCTGCTGATAAAGATAAAGAGAAACCCCAGTTAGTGACAACAATAGGGTCCTGTTGCATCATGGGACACATCCCAGCAGTCTCGGCCTAGAGCAGCAGAACCAAAGAGGCTGATAAGAGTCACCACGCCAGACCTGTTGATCAGATCTACCAGGAAGGGAGAGTTTGATGCTTGATCATAAAGTTAGAGTGGATGTCTGCTCCCTGAAACCAAACTGGGAGCTGTTTCCATAGTTTGGTCTGATAGCTGAAAGTTGCTGTAAAATATTTACGATGATGCAGTTTTGTCTCTCTGATCTTCTGACTGTTCATCTGTTTGTAATTAGCAGTTTTGATTTGCCAATTTCCCACATGATTTTTGTATGCCAGACTATCTGTATGTAGGCTTTCTGTTTGGTTTTTAATGCTCCTGCCTCTGAGCCTGACCTTTTTTATTTATTTTAATCTTCCTCTTTTCCTCTTCCTCTCATCATTACTCTATGGTTTACTCAGTGCAGAAAACTGTTAATTATCTAACAAACTGTTGTTGAATATCGAATACGTTTTTTCTGTCGTCTGTACAGATAATACAAAGAATGAGGCCGTACGCGACTCTTCATAGACTTTTTCTGACCCTCCTGGCCCTGCCAAGCTCTCTAAACAGGTCGCAGGTGTTTGCTGAGGTGAGTATGAAAAGCTGCATTTGCTACAGAGTAAATAACCTTCTCCTTAACTAGGGATGGGTACCAAATTCTGTACTTTTATTGGTACCTACTGAACTCCGTTGGTACAGCTGAGTGCTGATTCACGTAAAATCAAACGGTACCATGTTTCGGTACCTAAATGCATCCTTTTTACTGCGAGGGAGTGGAAGAGTTGGTGATTTCTATGCCGCACGTGAAGGTCACATCGCACGCATGACATCAGCCGCTGCTTGTTCAGTCAGAACAAGCAGATGATTGAAAGCATTTTTCTGGCTCCACATCTCTGAAATATCAAGCTTGCTGCAATATTTGCCATGCAAAATGCAAGATAAGCGGTGTAAATACGTCTAATCTGAGAAAGCAGCTAATTAAACACAATGTTATTCTCAAAGCTCCGTTCCGGCGCATCATCTGCAGCCAGCTGAGGAGAAGAAAAGGCAGTCAAGAACTTAATATTGTGTAAATGCTTACTGAGTTTGCCATCAACCAACACAGTTAATCAGTTCAGAGGCCGATGTGCAGGTTACGTATCTCCTTACTTCCTTCGCATCGCACATCTAATTAAACTCATTATGACAGCAGAGTTTCTGCATGTGAGCTGTTGCACCAGCCACAACACTTAAATCTGTCATGAAGTCTGCGTCTCTCCCTGAAGAAGCTTGTTTGGTTAATCCAGTTAGGGAAAAACTGTCTGCACCAAGTTCGTACTCTGCGAAAACGCAAATCTTAGCAAGTATATTTTTCTAATTTCTCATCAAAATATCTCATCACACTCAAAATTTACCTAAAGAGAAACATTTTAGTGAGAAATAAGATCTTGTTTTTAGACAGTGCATCTTATTTCAAGAGAGCTTTTCAAGAAAATTTTGCTTGTTCTATTGGCAGAATTATTTTGCTTATTACAATGAAATCTTTGAAAGAGTGGCCAAGATTTTTTTTTTTTGCTTGTATAAGAAAAAAAATTCTGCCAATGTAACAAACAAAATTTTCTTGATAAGATTTGTTGAAATAAGGTGCATTGTCTTAAAACAAGTTCCTAAATCTCACTGAAATGTTTCTCTTTAAGTAATTTTGTCTTATTTTAAGTGTGATGAGACATTTTAACCAGAAATAAGAAAAATATTCTTGGTAAGATTTGAGTTTTTGCAGTGTAAACTGGGCTTGATCATTGCTGCAGGAGGCTCACAGCCTCCGTCCTCTGCGCAAAATGGCACGACAGAATCAGTTTAGTGTCAGATAACATTCCATCTTTTTTCTCATTAAATTATTCCATCATTAAGTTTCCCTCTGTGTACCAGAGAGCTCAAAAACAGCTGGATTTTGCTTTAATATATTGGTTGAAAACAATATGAGAATAAGAAATAAATCTGTTATTGCCATACAAACACACACAAAAGTACTGAAAACTGGTACCGTTGTGTAACGGTTCCAATCCCTATCCTTAAAAGATAACTTTTTTTTTTTTTTCCCAACCTGGACCTTATTTCTAGGAGTATATAACGTGCATTTACTCAACGGTAAAATTTCTGCATCACTTTGACTCCTTTGGAAGATATTACGTTAAGTCGCCCTTCAGTTTACATCCAGTATAATGGCAGAGACGGGGCAGCCTCTATATAAAGCATTATCTGCAGTGAACGAATGAACAAACGAATGCATACTATTGTCCTGTGAGTCCAGATTTAGCTTTCCGTTAGTTATCAGCGTGTTTTACACACTTTTTGGGGCTGCGTGTTTACGATGCACGCTTACGTTGTACAGCTGAGAAGAGCAGCTGCTACCCAGACAACAACAACAAAAAAACCCACAATTTGCGAAACTGAACTCACAGGCTAATAGTACTTGTTCGTTTGCTTATTTTACTTAAAGCATTGATGAAATCAATGAGGTTTTGCTGCAGATAATGTCTTATATAGAGGCTGCTCCGTCTCTGCCATCATGTAGATGAACATCGAAGGGAGACTACGTAATATCTTCCAAAGGAGTCAAAGTGATGCAGAAATTTTACTGGTGAGTAAATGCACGTATAAACTCCTAGAAATAAGGTCCAGGTAGAAAAAAAAAAGAAAGTTGTCCTTTAAAAGAAAAGAACTAAGGAGTTAGTTATTTGCTTCAGGAAAAACAACACATCTACTCCTCCCACAGTAACAAACAGGCCAAAAACGTTATTCATGACTCATCACATCCAGGCCTTTGCCTTTGCCAGCTGCTGCCATCAGGGAGGAGATCCAGAGTCATGAAACCAGAACAAACTGGTTTAAAAAACAGCTTCTACCTGAAAGCAATCATGGCGAGACTGATCTGAACACATCAATGCGCAATAGGAGAGTTACACAAACTAACTTATGTGTGTCAGCTGGGATTCATACATGTCATTGGTTCATCTCAGTCCAATGCAAACAGAGCTCCAGCTGGGGGGGGTTTAAAGTGGAAATGCAACGCTCAACCAACCTAACTTTATTTAATAGACTGAGTCCTGGTGTTATCAATAATTATATACCAAATGTGAAAAATAGAAGCATTAGAAAGAAAAACGTTGCCTAGTTTGACGTTTTTAGGACAAGAGCGCCGCCATCTTGCAGTACTCTAAGCTCTGACATCACCGGGTTGGTTAGTCCTGCAGTCCTGAATGAGAGTCCTCTGGTCCGGTCCACAATTATAAAGATAACAGCTGAATGACGGAGACTGGTGAGCCAAAGGAGAAGAAAAGACAAAAGGGGGACCACTACTGTATCCTCCTGGTCTAAAAGCAAGTTTTCAAAAGTTGCATCTCTCCCATCGTATCCCTGTCTCGCCATAGCATTTATTTTATTTTACATTAAACCACCAGTAACTATCGTTAGCTTAGTTAGCCTACCTGCTGTTTTCCTGGACGCTCCCGTGTCTCCGCCCGGATCTCCTTCAGGGACAGCACCGCCTCCAAAACGTCCACCTCCCAGTACAGTAATCCATGCGTGTAATCCAAATTGTTATACAAAAACTCTCCACGCATGACCTGGTCCATGTGGACCTGACAGCAGACAGCCTCCAGCTTCGCTGAACCGCAGCCACTCCTACAGGTGCTGCCAACCCCCCCCTCCCGACACCAGGACCGGCGTCTCCTACTCTCTCCTCATTCATACGGTGTAATGGCTGGAAAGCATCAGTACAGGATCTGGACGCTGGACTGGCCTCCCAGCTTCACTTTCCATCATATTAATTTTTTAAAACGTGTTCCAGCTTGTTAATCATAGTGCAGCGTAGCTGCTGATTTCTATTGATTTAATGCGGAGTCAGAGGGGAAACCAACCCGGTGACGTCAGAGCTTAGAGTACTGCAAGATGGCGGCGCTCTTGTCCTAAAAACGTCAAACTTTGCAATGTTTTTCTCTTATATGCTTCTATTTTTCACGTTTGGTATATAATTATTGATAAGACCAGGACTCAGTCTGGTAAATAAAGTTAGGTTGGTTGACTGTTGCATTTCCACTTTAAGTCTCAACCACATGACAACAGTCAGTTCTGATGTAGAAACTTAGATCTTATCTTGTCTTTTAAATCTTGTCACAAGGGGTTTAAAAAGAGGAAGGATGCTCGAGACATGGAGGAAACCCCCAAAGCTTCACCTGAAGCGGCCCGGTGGGCTGGAAGACCCTCTACGTACAAACGGAAACACCCCGTTCAGGCTGGTTACGGAGGTAAGAAGAGAGAAGGAGACAGTTCATCAGAGGATGGCGACAGTATCGGGGCAAAACCTGGATTACGTAATCCTCCTGGTCGCTACGGGAGTCTGGAGGATACGGACTACACAGATAATTCCTCTGGTGAGAGTGAAAGTTTGCAAACATGCATCTGTGATTTATTTAGTCTGCAGCCTCAACAGCACATTAAACCGCGACTAACCCATGTCGCTGTTGTTACCAGATGTGGTCGATATCACCGACAACCCGAATCTACCTCAGACCAACCGAATGCTGACGGCAAATAGTAAGACATGTCATTTTATGTGGATTTAGACAGTAATTACATATATTGTTCCTTTTATCTGCATTAATGGAAATGATATTTGAATTTTCTTAGTTTTTGTTTTGTTTAAATTTGTCTTTTTTCCTCTAAAAAGTTTTGTAATTGGCTATTTAAGCTCACTAGTTGCATTTATGACCTCATTGTTCAGCAGCCTACTCAGTGTTTGACTCAAACCTAAATGCAAGTAATCATAAAAACAGGAATTCTCTCTCCTTTTTGTCAATTTGATGAAAACAAGAAAAAAAGTGTTTGGTAATTCTGTTTTATGCTATGTATATACAGTCATCCTCAATTATTCATACCCTCTAATTAATGAAGGAAAAAAATCAGATGTCAGTGAAATAAGTTGAAATTGACCAAAAGTAATAATAAACAAAAATTCTATGAAAATCATGACACTAATTTTGAATTTTGGTTTGAAAGAAATATTAAAAACAAACACACAAAAGATAAAATAAGTTAACAAGCAAGATGGGGTTCCGAAGCTAAAATTTTGTTGAGCAACACTTTGAGGCAATCATTGCAATCAGGTGTTTTCTCTAATGTTCAAAAAGACGTCTGCACCTGTTGACAGGTATGTTGGTCCACTGTTCAAGCGAAAGGTGCGCAATGGGCTATATGCACGGTTCACTACTTCCTGAACTTCAGACAGCACCTTTGCTTTCTGTCTTTCATTATTGGACAAACTGATTAATCCAGGTGTGTCTGATCTCAATAACTGGCCAAACACAGCTGGATTAATCAGTTTGTCCAATAATGAAAGACAGAAAGCAAAGGTGCTGTCTCAAGTTCAGGAAGTAGTGGAACCGTGCATATAGCCCATTGCGTCTGGGACAGTTTTGTTTGTTTGATATTTTTTTTATTTTTTAAAGTTATTCTTTCCAACCACAATTCAAAAGCATCATTTTATTTCATCAAAATATATTTTTGGTAATTTTTATTTATTAGTTTCTTAAGTTATTTGAATTACTTTTGTGAATTTAGACTTTTCTTTAATTGGAGGGTATGAATAATTTTGAGTATGACTGTATAGGGAAAATAAAAAAATCAGATTTCAGCGGCTTGTTTGTTTTACAGCTCCAAAAGTTCAGCAGGGAGATTATGTGTTCATTGTGACCAGTGATGAGGAGGAGGACAGGTTGGATCCAGCAGCCACACCACCTACTTCTAGAAGATTCCTGCAAGAACCCATTAAAAGATTTTGTCCGGTAAACAGTTTTAAAACCTGTTACTTCGTTATTTCAGTTCATCATTTTATTAACAGACAGAAATGGGTTTTAAGCTGAGTGTATGGAAACACATAAGCACCGTCCATTTACCATTCTGCATTTATACCTCGGTTGGAACCAGTGCTTATTTGGTTTCCTGTTGTGAGAGACGGTTGTATCTGAAAATCCCAGTAGATCAGCAGTTTCTGAAATACTGGGACCAACAACCATGCCACGTTCAGTCACTTAGATCCCCTTTCTTCCTCGTTCTGATGCTCAGTTTGAACTTCAGCAAGTCGTCTTCACCACATCTACATGACTAGATGTGATTGGCTGCTTAGATATTTGTATAAACTGATGGACCTGTTAAAGTGGACGGTGAGGATGTTTTGATGAGCAGGTCTGATTTGGTCCAAAATATTTGGCATTCTAGGTTTTGGATTGATAGATTTTAAAGCTTGGTATTAGATGTTGGAAGCAAAAGTCAAATTAAATGTTGACAGTTGGAGCTATTCACTGTGTTTTTTTTGTACTTGCGTTGAGTTAGATATGTAAGTATGTTGTGATTTATCCAAAGGGGGAACTGGTCTGGGGCAAGATACAGGGCTTCTCTCCCTGGCCAGGCATCATCGTACCCTACAGGAAGGAGGGGATCCCAGAGAAGAGGATGGTGGAGTGGTACGGGCAACGAATGTCCTCTCAGGTGAGTTAGCTGTGAGCTGCAGGACTGATAAAATAATCTGGTGAACTGAAGCCAGAAGTTTCCAGTATAATTGCAGTTGGCCTCATCAGCTAGGAGCTGGTGTGTGGATCAGAGGCTTCAGGAAGAAGGAGCATCAGGCTGAGGATTTCCTGAACATGTTCATCAGTTAGTTGTGCTCAGAATCAGACCCAGTATTCTCCTCTGCTGCCTCCATCCACACAGACCTAAGAACTGCCTGCACCAAGGCTGTAATAGTTTTGGATATTTAATTAGTTTCAGTTTTTATTTAGTTTTGTTTTTTTTAAATGCTTAGTTTTAGTTTAGTATTTATTAGTTTCAGTGTTTAGTTTTAGGTTTGTGTTTTTTTTTTAGTAAATTATACAGATTTGTTCAGTGTGGCATTCAAAATCATCAGAAAGTCACTCGAGGTTAAACCAGTAAAACAAAGTAAATAGACTAAATAGAAATACATTTCATGTCAACCCCCTTATGCATTAAACAAATTTACAAAGACTAAAACTAAGAATGTTTTTGCAACAATTTTAGTTTTTGTTTTGTAAAGACACAATACAGTTTCAGTTATCATTTTTTTTAAAAACTGGCTTTTTTATTTTTATGTCAGTTAACGAAAATGTTTTTTCAATTTTAGTTTTCATTTTTTTGGGGGGGGTTAGTTTTAGTTGACCATAATAACCTTGCCCTGCACCTCAGTCATGGCTCTTTTCACCTTCTTTGTTAAATGACTTCAAACCAGTTATCCTAACATTCCACATCATGCTTAGTGCATCACAGGATGTTGCATTTGCACATAAAGGTGTTACGGTCACAGATCTGCTCTGATTCAGCAGTTTGATAAATGCCTGAAACAAAAAGAAGAATCCAAGGGAAAAAAGCCCAATGTCTGTAGTCTAATACACAAAAAAATTGAATCGCCCAAAATGTTCTTAGTGACACTCTCAGCACATTTTAATCCATCATTGTATGTATGTGGAGAGAGAGAGAGAGATTTATGTATTAGAGTGCAGCCTCAGGTAGTCTACCTTTCGATACAGACCTTTTTTTTTCTTCTTAAATTTAACCTTTATTATTATTATTATTGTTGCCATTGATATTTATAACCAGGCAAGATGAATTAAGAACAAATTTTTATTTACAGCTACTGGATGAGTACACAACTCACCAGTTTAGCAGCACTTCACTGGTTCCAAGTTGATTTTAGGATTCATTTTGAAGTCCAGGTCTTTAAACTCTGTTGAATCTTTGACAATTTAGTTCAAACAAGCTTTTAACTGGATGACAGGGGTTTTTATGACAGTTCCTTTTCATTTGTATGTGGAAATCTGTTTTACTTCTTTTAATGATACGTCACTGTGAGACCCTTTATGATTCTTTCCATGAAAAGTGTTGCATGAATTAACTTTACTGACTTGCCAACCCTTTGTCTGTGGTCTACAACTTATTAGCATGCTGAGAAACAAAACTGAAACCTGGCCTTGTTGATATAACTGACATCAGACGGACCTGTCCGACCTCATCCATATTGCCACTCCTTCCCGTTCTCTCAGGTCCTCCTCCTCCCTTCACCTCACCGTCCCTCCCGCCCGCCTCAGCACCACCAAAACTCTGAAACTCTCTGCCCCCAGATCTCAGAAACATCGACAGCTTCTCCCTTTTCAAATCCCGACTGAAAACCCACCTGTTTAAAACTGCATATAATCTTTAACACCATCTGGTCGCATTATTGCTTTTAATTTGTTCTTTTTATCACCTTTTTATACCTTGCCTTCAACTTTGCTTTTGTGTTTTATTGTTGCTTTGTAAAGCATCCCTGGGTGCCATGAAAGGCGCTATGAAATAAAATGTATTATTATTATCAACTCCATTTAACAAACTGTTAAAATATTGAATAGCATTGAATCTTTAAACATGTATAAGCTTTTCTCATTTTCTTGCCTCTGGTTCCAGTCCAGTCTGCAGGATCTGGCACCCTTTGATGACTTCGGTCAGAAGTTTTGCGCCAATTCCTTCGCCACCCTCGTCACCTACCGAGAGGCCGTCTTCTTGTCACTGCAGGTTTGTTTGTCAGTACTTCTTGTGATGAAGGATAAGTGGTATCGCGATAAGATGTACGTTTACCTCCCTGGTGCTTCTGTCTGTCAGGAGGCAGCTCTGCGTTGCCAGAAGGACTTTCCTTTATCTCTGGAGGACAGAGAGGAACTGCTTCCACAGATGCTTGACTGGGCTTTTGGAGGCTTTTTACCAACTGGGCCAGACGGATTCAAACCAAAAGCTTTTGTAAATGGTATGGTATAATAATGGATACACTGCAAGTGTTTTGAGTGGCCAGCAGTGAAGCCATTATGAATATAATCCTTTATTATGTTTTATTTTTAAATTTATTTAGTCTATTTCTTGCTTTTAAACAAAAAAGGATTGATTGCAGCAATTCTTTTGTCTTCTTATTCATATTTTTATTTTAAAGGTACAGTATGTAACAAAATCAAAGGTCAATGGCAGAAAAATGTGATGTATAATTCAAAACTTTGTTTCAATTGATGTGTAATTGCTGCACTAGAAAACATCTTTTCTTTCAAATACCCATCTTTACCACTAGACGTGAGTAATTCTTACATACTGTACCTTTTTAAAAGGCTTATTTATAGAAATTTAACATTCTGGACTTTGGGAAACAGAAAAAATAGGTAAAAATGAAAACACAAAAAAGGGAACAGGGACCAAAGGGTGTGGGTCGAAAAGAGCTCAAAACGTATTGACTGATTCATGTGTGATTTTCTCCTCTGCAGGAGTACCTAGAACAAACACCAGACCACGGGTGAAGAAGAAGCTCTTCCGGAAAACCACCTCCTCTCTTGACGTCTCCAGTCTCCAGAATGGAAACCTCAGCTTTAAGATCAGAGAAGTCGCCGTGACGCTCAACAAACTGTCATGTGATTCCTTTCGTCAGTCCTCCCAGTCCAACGTCGCAGTGAAAAAAGGATTTGATTTTGAGGAACAACGCCGCAAAACACTGATGAGAGACGAGAGACAAGGGAAGAGGGGATGGGAGGAGGAGAGGGATGAGTGGGGCAGAGAATGGGAGAAGGTGAAAGGCGGATGGGGAAAGAAGAGGGGAAGGCCAAGTTTGACAGGAGGCAGGAATCAAAAGAAGATGTCCAGTATGTTCGATGGATTTGATGACGACATGTCGCCGGACTTCGTGCCGAATCGGAGGAGGAGCTACAACAAGCAATACAATAAGGTCAACCAGACGACCAGCGTGTACACACAGCCTGACCAGAAACTCCGAGGTAGGAAACACAATCTTATCCATCCATCCGTCCGTCCATCTGTTCATCCATCTATCCATCCATCCATTTCTTTACGTGATAAAGTGCAGGGTGTATAAACAGATAGACAAAGGGAGGAGGAAAAAATGTTAAAGGTGTCACAACTTAGTGTTTTACGTACACAATCCTTCTTAAATTATCTTCAAATGAGTTTTTAATTATAGTTGGGTGGGAGGAAAATTTAATGAGCTCATTTTAACCTCTTTTTATCCCCAACTTTTGTTTGTCGTGAGGATACGTACAAGAATGAGACCCGTTTGTAAGCGTGTTCACGAGGCAAGCGTCAAAGCCAAAGCAACGTTTTATCAGGACAGACCAAATGATGCCCCAACAGAGAACAACGTGATAAAAATGTAACGGTGCGGCTGATAGAGAGAATCCGTGGAGTAAAACGGCTGGACTCTGATGAATATAAGGAGCGGACGTCTGGTGTGAAGTTACTCAAACAGCAACAACTGTGTTAGCTTTTGTAGCTACATTAGCAGCTTGTCCCTTCGTCTACCATCGTTTACTGGCCTCTTACACAAAAGATAATAAGTTACACAAGCAGCAACACTTACCGACTGCACATCTTCACTGAATACATATAATCCTCTGGTCCCTGGTCGATTTAGTCCACTGTTACAGCACTGAAAACTGCTGAATTTCTGCCGAAGCAGCTCAGCACAGTGGATTTTTTTCCACCTCGTCATCATCTTCTTCTCTGACAAAGCTGGTCATTAATTGCTACTCCACGGCAGGTAATCAGCTGATTTCAAGTGGTGCTAAAGAGGCTAGCTTAGCAGCTAGCAGTCTTTGTGGTAGGGATGGGCGATATGGACTAAAAAATGTAACACGATAATTTCTCTTCAAACTATCAGCAAAATATTTTGTATTATAAATCTGTCACTAAATTCTGTCTTGAAAGCCCTACAAAATACTAGAAGCAACTAAACTATATCAATTCAGTGAAAGTAGTGCACCTGTATTGCAAAACTGTGGTGACACCAATCAAACGAGTCTGAAATATGAGAGACCAAATTCCACATTTATTTAAACGGTGCAAATGGCAAAACTAACTTGGCTTATAAAAAAAACAAAGTAGTGCAAATGCAAACACAACCTGATAAATTGTCATCTCACGATAAAAATGATAAATTCAGATTGTTATTGTGGGGAATTTCTTTGACGATATATCGCACACGATAAAATATTGCTCTGTGGATCACGTCATCTCAAGAGAAAAACAAAATCGCGTACTGTTGAGAGTGCACTCTTATGGCCGATTCTGGCGTGAAGAGAGAACCCGCACTCAAAGACGAAGCCACTTTCACTCTCAGGAGTTTCTGGCACGTTTTAACTGAGGTCCTGTTCCAATACACATGTTTTAACATGAAAAAGTGGGATTTCTGGGTGATAACTCCTTTAATAAAAGAAAGAAAGAAAAAAAAAAAAGGGAGGCAGGTACATGTTTGGTTTGGGGATATGTTATAATTGTATTTAAATAAATCAAGAAGGAAAAAAAGGGCAGAAAAACGGAGAGCAGTAGGACCAGAGAAATAAAAATCACTAAAAATTCACCTAGAAATTAATAACAAATAAAGCAGTAAGGATGTAGGCTCAGCTTGCCAGGGATAATTGGATGCTGGCTCTGGTGTGGAGTTGGTCTATGTGGCATCCGCCATCCATCCATTTTCAAATGGGCTCCAACAACGAATCGATAAGATCAATAAAAATTGCTTTTTAAAATCGTTGGAAAGTAATTTCATACCAAATTCGTTGTGTCAAGTGATTTGTGTCACTCACTGGTCGCGGTGCCGTTTATGTCACTAACTTTGTCAACGCTGGCTGACAGAAAATAAAGTTTGAAAAGAAAAGACTCCAGCATCACCTTTCAGCTGCAGATACAGCTGTAGATGTTTACCTCTGCTCCATGAACAAGACTGAAAATGAAGCTCAGAGCTGCTTCTGATCGTCAGATATTATTGCTTCTTAGTTTACACTGCTTAATTATAAAGAATGTTACATATAAAGCTGTCTTAGTTTTCAGGGGTTTTTTAAATTTAATTTTCATGTTAATTTGTTGTTTCTAATGCCTCAGGTCACTTTAAGCAACAAAAACTCTTTAACTTTATGCATAACTTTATGAAACTCTCTGCAAAACAATTACACACACATTTCTGTGTTTTTATGTTGGTTTATGACAAATTTGTTCTTACAGTACTTTGATAAAGCAAAGCCATTTAAATTTTTTTAAAATGGTTTATTATTTGATATTTCAACAGCCGTAGGACATTTGAAGTGAGAACATGTTTTCAAATAATGTTCTGTTGTTATATCAAATGATGGAAGGAGAGAAAAAGTGTTTTTCTGACACTTTTAAAAAATTTCCACAATAATCCAATTAATCAATTAATTGAGTCGAGACCTCATCAGATTCATTGATGATCCAATTAATTGTTTGTTGCAGCTCTAATTTTAAAACCATTTTAATTTGAAACTGAATGAAACACCTGAAACCCAGACTAATTAAAGGGACTACAGGCAAGATTAGCTTCAGGTAACTGCAGCCACGAGCAAAGCCATCACGGGAGCGTGCACAAACTGAAGCTATAATGTTGTTTACTACCCTTTTTCTTCATAGTTACACTTTTTAGTGTCTTTCAGTTGGTCTGGATCGTTTGCTGACGGCAGAAGAATCCATAACTATCGCTTACAATGTTTGAATTTACTGCGACCGTCTGCTTCCTGCATCAAAACTGCGGATGTAGCTTCATTTAACGTCACGTCCGCAGGGCAGCGCGGGAAATTCGGCCACCGAATTGCAGCGCTTTATGCAGCACACAGCCTATTCAAGGCGACAGAGAAAGACGTTGGTGGAAACGTTCTTTTTGTTTTTTAACGCTTCATCACCCATTAGTATTAAAAAAACGGGACATGCTTGTTTATTCTTTTGTAATTCCTGCCTCTAATCCCTTTAAATCAGAGCGGATGCTGCCAGTAGGTTGCCAGTAGGTCACAAAATACAACTTTGGTTTGTTTATAATTCCTACAGCGCAAAGTATTTGGCACAAAAATTGACAAGTAAAAAGAGGGAAATCTTTAGTTAGTGATGTATATTTAACGTATGTTTATCTCTTACAGAGGAGACCATTCGCAGGATCATGGACATGAATCTGGACATTGAGGGTAACTTTTTGAGTCAAAATGTCATGATGATGATGATAATCTTTCACAATATGAACATTGTTGATGATTTATGTTGATAAAGCGCAGTCTGCTGGAACGGTTTACTTCTATACAGTATGTGTTTGTATGAGTATTTATATCAGCTGATTTCCACTGTGCTTTTGTGTTCTGTCTGCAGGTTTCTGTTTGTGTTGTGGGACTGAAGAAGTTGTGATTTTCCACCCCTCTTTTTAAAGGCAGCCTCTGAAGTGTAAAGTAAGGAACTGTTGACCATTTTGTTTTGTATCTGATGATGATGATGACCACAGGATGAATATGTGAAAGGACAAATGATGAGGTCATCAGTGCATTTCTTAAATTGACCACAGGCAACTCACTTTTGATTCATTTACACATCCTCATAAACATTTAAGTAAGTTGTTATGACTCCACGACACATTCAGTTCAGCTTCTTTTACACTTCCGTTAATGCAAAAGTAATCTCAGTGCACTTTTACAGACACAGACAATCCTATCTTGTTCATTGTAGTGCAGTTATAATTAAATAGTTGCCTTGGCTTTATTGCACCGCACAACACAATAAACTGCTGCTACATAAAACCATCAGCCACACAAATCATAAATATACTGTATTTTTCAATACCCATTTGGGATAGAATTAGAAGAACATCAAAAATAAAAAAGAATAAAATAAGATGCTATTGCACAGCCCCAAAAGAAATATAATAAAAGACACTATTTCAATTAATTAAAATCCATTTCATTACCCACATTAGACCGATTTTAATAACTGTGTTCATATAAACTAATTCGGTGAAAAGGACAGGAAGGAGGGATCAGCAATCACCACATCTATAAGCCAGGGGTGAATGCTGAGGAAGAAGAGAAACACAAATCAATGACGACTGTTTTGGATATTTCAAATCAATCTTTAATTCAGACACAAAAAAATAGGTGTCAAGTTTTCCCTCTTTCCACTGCTTTGCAATGGTTTTTTATATTCCCAAACTTGAAAGGGAAAGGGACATCTGCTTGGATGTTTTAAACTGGATTTCACTCAAACGATCAGGCGACAAACAGTTATTTTCTTTCCATCTTTCTTCCTTTTTGTTCCTTTTTATTCCAAGTTTTCAGTGTTTTCAGTCTTCAGGTGAAAAAAAAAAAAAAAAAAAAAAAAAAAAAAAAAAAAAAAAAAAAAAAAAAAAAAAAAAAAAAAAAAAAAAAAAAAAAAAAAAAAAAAAAAAAAAAAAAAAAAAAAAAAAAAAAAAAAAAAAAAAAAAAAAAAAAAAAAAAAAAAAAAAAAAAAAAAAAAAAAAAAAAAAAAAAAAAAAAAAAAAAAAAAAAAAAAAAAAAAAAAAAAAAATAAAAAAAAATAAAAAAATTTTTTTTTTTTTTTTTTTTTTTTTCTTTTTTTTTTTTTTTTTTAAATTTTTTTTATTAATATTTTTTTCTTTTTCTTTTTTTCCTTCCCTTCCTCCCCCACCCCCCCTTCCTTCCCCCTTTTCTTCCTTTTTTTTTTTTTTTTCTCCTTTTTCCTCTTTTTTCTTTCCTTTCTTTCCCCCCCCTTTTTTTTTTTCTCCCCCCCCTCCCCCCCCTTTCCCCCCCTCCCCCCCCCTCTCTCTTTTTTCTTTCCCCCTCCCTTCCCCCCCTGTTTTCCTTTTTTTCCCCTTTTCCCCTTCTCCCCTTTTTTCTTCCCCCCCCCCTCTTCTCCCCCCCTTCCTTCCCTCCCTCTTTTTGTTCTTCTTTTTTTCTCCTTCCTCTTTCCCCCCTTCCTCTTCCTCCCCCTTCTTTTCCCCCCCTCTTTTTTCCTCCCCCCCTCCTTCCTCCCCCCTCCTCTTTTTTCTTTTTTCTCCTCTTCCTTTTTTCTTTTCTTTTCCTCCCTCCCCCCCCCCCTCCCCTCCCTCCCCCCCCCCCCCCCCCCCCCCCCCTTAAAACCAAACAAAACCAAAAGAAAAGAAAGATCTCAATTCTTAATCTTAACTGTTCACACAAACACTTTTTTACCATGTTAACCTCACCAAACCTCAACAGTGTACAACTATATTTTGACAAATTAATCCTAAATTTAATACCCATAATATAAATTTAACACCTACTTTTAAATCTCTATAGGAAAATATGCACAATGTATAATAAATAAATAAGTCCCTATAGAGAAATATGCACATACCACACCACAGTAAATATATTACACCTTTCACCATTCAACATAACGGAATGGACATTAAAGTAACATATTTAATTGACCAGAAACTCATACATCCCGCTCTGTGCTTAATTCTGTGCTTATTTCCAAACACCCCCACTCGAGTCCAAACAAAAGAAAGTTCCTGGACGCTTATGGCGCGCTGCGAGTGTTTCTGTCCGTGAGATCGCTCTTAAACAGTAAAAACATCCACTTGAAGCATCCTCTTACCAGCTGCCCCTCTAGTCTTTGCAGATGTCTTATTTCAGATGCCTTAATAGTCCATTAAACGGCGTGATGAAATATTTGCCAGCGTCCTTCTCTCCACAGATCAGCTGTTCGGTGTCAGCTGCGGCGCATGTGAAGTCATATATATGCACTCCCCTGCCGCACTTTCGGAAATTAATTATTTTCATTCCTTACATAAAGTTTGACTCAACAATAGGTCCATATGAAAAATAATTAAACAACATATTAGACAGGTTAAAAAACACACACACACCTAAAATACATACAACCACGATTAATAACTTCATGTTTGGAGTTTTCTAACCTCACCATAAAATTAAACATAAAATTCCTGAGTACAGCATCTAATGCATAGAGAGTAAAGAGAGCAGACAGGAGCCCAGTGCATCATGGGATGCCTCCCAGCAGCCTCGGTGTGTACAGCCTTTCACGGCCTACATCAAAGTGACGTCGCCGCTGTCACTTATATGTTCCGCTTTTTCCCTAAAAGCAATGCAACGAATCATCGTAACACATCAGAACGAGTGTAACAGCAGCTGCATTGCAAATATTTTTCGTTAGCTTAAACTTACCAGCCATGCAGGTGCAGTTTGCTGGTAAAATGGTTTTGTTTTCACGATTGACGATGATCCAGGCCTCATACGTGTCATTCTTCTTGCTTTGACCTGACACTGCAAAACTTCCCAACACAGCACACAAAAATCCAAACGTAGATTGATGTGTTTCATAATTAAAACGTGTCGTGACCATTTCTGATATAGCTGTAGCATCCAGCTGTTTCTATGCTCTGAATCTCTCTTTGTTGGACACACATTGTGTTTCAATAAGATGTCCAGTCACTCCACCGACTGCAGCGCAGGAGATCTCATCCTCTCCTGTAATGTGTCTGGATCAATAAGCCTGCTTCCATCTGCTAGCGTTAATTTACAGCTGTCATGGTCCATAGAGTAAGCGTCTGGCCATATTCCCATAGTTCCGAGGCTGAAACTCTGGTTTGAAAACTCCATTTACGAAAAAGCCACCAAAACCTGCTAGCTGCTCTCATTGTTTTTTGTTTTTTTTTTACTGCTCACATTGTTAACAAAGCGTCTAGAGCTGCTTTTGCCTCCAGGCTAAGCCCCGCCCACCAAAAAACATCACCGTGTTTGTAAACTTCCATAGCAGCAGAACACATGGTTCTTCCAGGGTCTTAAAAAGTCTAAAAATGTCTAAAATTCCAAAGTTTAAATTAAAAGCCTTAAAATGTCTAAAAACAGACAGCTTTTCATCCAAGGTCTTAAATTTGAGTTAGATGAGTCTTAATTTTTTACTTTTATTCATCCAGAGAAGCATTGGTCGCTTAATGCCGTGTAATTCCTGCGTAATTTGGGGGAGTGGGTAGCATTGTGGTTAATGTCACGGGCTTTGCCGAAGCAGACCCGGGTTTGCGTCCCTGGCACAACACTCAGGTAAACCACTGTGGACCCTTGAGTAAGGTCGTTAACCCCCACCAACCGCTCCCCGGGCGCTTTAATTAGCAGCCCACTGCTCTCTGGTTCGACCTGAGATGGGTTAAATGCAGAGAACGAATTTCCTAATTGGCTCTATAATTGGGATTAATAAAGTATATCCTTTTTTTTCTTTAATATTCTGAATAAAACGCAGGAATCAGAAGTTGGTCTGGTCCATCTTTTTTGTAAACAAACAAAAAAACCCAACTTTTTACAAAAACAACTATTTTTTTTTAACTGCTTAAATGTTTCTCTCTGTTTTTTTTTTTTCTAATAAAAATCTCATCATGTCTGACAGCCTCAGTATTACAGCAGGACGGATATTAGTGTTGGGAAAGTTACTTTGGTTAAGTAGGTACAGTTTTGATATCAGTTCAAGTACTGAATTGTTTTCGTCTCTTTTTTTAATGCAAGAACATTTTTACTTAAGTTAATTAAAAAAGGTTTTGAATTTCTGGGGTCATTTAATGCATCATGTTGGTCTTCAATTTGAATCATTAAGGTCTTAAAATGTCTTTTTAAAAGGTCTTAAATGTAACCTGCACGAACCCTGAGAACATACAGGGCTTCTCATGCACACAGATCTGCACTCCATGCAGCGGTGCATGTTGGCCTTGAGCATTGGCTCACTTTAGTCCAGGTTTAACTGCTACCAGTGAACCAGGGTTTCGCCACGCAGCTGTTCTGATGACGACGTGGATCAGTTTGTGTCAGCTGTTATATCATCGACCAAGAAGAAGAACAGGCGACTAACTCTATCATGCAGACATGAGTCATCTGCAGAACTAGTTGTGGACTGACAGAAAGTTTCCTAAACTCTTTCACCAACTGTGATGCTGTCTGTTTCTAAAGGATAACTTTACAGAAACTCTGTGTCGCTACGATGAAGATGGGTATCAGTCCTACTGTACAATCTGCTGCTATGGGATGGAGGTCATCCTGTGTGGGAACGACAGCTGCTGCAGGTTAGTTCTGCTCATTTATCTTTATACATGTCAATCAAATCGAGGCCAGATATTTGTATAATCATCATGTTTCCACTCCTCTTTCCCCCCTTCTCTTCCTGTCTTACCGTCCATCTGCAGATCTTACTGCGAGGACTGTCTGAACATCCTCGTCGGCTCAGGAACATTTGCTTCCTTGAAGGTGTTGGATCCATGGATCTGCTACTTGTGTCAGCCTCATCAACCTCACGGTGCTTTGGTTCCCCGGGAGGATTGGAGCATTCGTGTTCAGGAGTTATTTGCAAACAACAGTGCCATGGAGTTTGTGAGTAAAAGCCGATTTAAGTTATTTTAATAACTGTGGGAACTCGGCTGCTCTCCCAGTACCTGTAAATATTTGGGATGTCGTGTTCTGGAGCTTTTAAGTTCAGCAGATTGCTTTGGATTTTTCTTTTTGGGCTTTTCTGTTTTTGTTTCTTAAAGAATGTTTGAATTTCTCACTTTGGGGTTATATGCTGTAGGCTTCACACAGATCTTTTGATCCGGCCATTCTCTTTTGCTTTACCCAAGATCAAGACATGATCACAGCAGGTTCAGGAGGGAGACCCGAACATCTCCTCCTATGATTATCTGGCTCTGCATTTCTGCAATTGCCAAACAAACAGATTATCAATTAGACGCGCCTCGGGAGGAGCCCCTCCTTTTTTCTTTTTCCTTTCACCGGTCTGTCTGCACAATGACTGATGCAGTAGAGAGAGTCGGCCATTGACTTTGCATGTAAACCTGACGCCCTTGATGCCCAAATCGCGTTTGGTGTGTACGCACCTTTAAATTTGAACTGTTTTAGTGCCGCAGTAAAGCTTAACAGTTTATTTTGTGATATCTTTTATTTACAGTAAATAAGCATATTTATGTAATTCTTCAAATACAGAGAAATTGCAGAACAGCTGGACACATAGTTTATTTTGGATACATTTGTTATTTTATGCCTTATTTAATGTACAAAGTATAGTTATTCATTTTATGTTATATACAATGCAAAATACATATTTGTAGCCTATATTTATTTTCAATTTGAACATTTTGTGTAAATTATCAATAACAAAGTCTCTTTTGACAAAGAGAAACACTAAATAAATGCATCATGTAACTAGGAAATAATTGTTTAGATAATCGGGATTTCAATATAGACCAAAATAATCGTGATAATAATTTCTTCCAGAATTGAGCAGCGCTACTGTGTTGGATTAAACTGACTTTTCCTCCCTTTCTTTGTTCCCGTTTCCCCAGGAGACTCATCGTGTTTACCCGTCTATCCCTGCCAACCTGCGGAGACCACTTCGGGTTCTCTCGCTGTTCGATGGCATTGCAACCGGTACAGACCATCGTCTTTCCTTCTCTGCTTCTTTTTGAATATATTTTCCTGTGTCGCCGTCCACATGAATATCCGTCTGTCTGTCCATCCTCAGGCTACCTGGTGCTGAAGGATCTGGGCTTCAAAGTAGAGAAATATGTCGCCTCTGAGGTCTGTGACGATTCCATCGCTGTCGCAACCATCAATCATGATGGGAAGATCATTCATGTTGGTGATGTTCGAGTCATCACGGATGAGCTGGTATGTTTACACTACTTTTCTTTTTCAGGAAATTAATAACCTCAAAACTCAAAGAATCCATAGAATACCGGGACTGGGTTGAGAGATCCAGCCAAAGTCTGCAATAGACCAAAGCTACAAGACGTTAACACTTTGTAAACGTAGGGCTCGCCTGGGATGAGAGATCTTTTCTTTTCTTTTTTTTTTTTTTTCTTTTCTTTTCTTTTCTTTTCTCTCTCTTCAGTGACAGGCATTGACAATAACAGATAAGACTCCTCATATATCAGAAAATAAGTTAATATTTACGTGTATGTGAGGCTCCTCCCGATTGTCTTATTCAGAACAGATTGTTCTTTAATGAAAAAAATAAAAAAGAAGAAATGTTCAGATCCATTATTAATCCACCTTTCCAACATTGTTTACTGTTTTTCAGCTCTCAGTAGCTCCTGCTTGTAATTAGCCTGTTGTAGCAGTTGTAGTGCTGTAGTGGGCAGGGCTTCATTCGAATATTTCCCATCATGCTTTGTGGCTTTCCCTGTATCATTCTGAGCTGTGAGTTAAGTGTATGATCCTTGATGTTCTCCTGGTGACGCATCATCAGTGTGATGTGGCGAGTCTATCAATAATCTTAGTGAATGCAACAGAATAACAAGATTACTAAAAACTTGCGTTGTTAAGACCATTAGACAGTTACCACGGGAATACAATCCCGTCATCACTTTGCCATGTGTCTGGCAGGAAAAGCCAGGGTCTCCAAAAAGGGATGTAAATGCATCTCGCTCTTTCAAATAACAGAGGGTTTGTCGCGGCTCGCTTTAATTGCAGTTAATATTATTAGAGGGGTTTGAAAACTAACGCAATCCAGGACCAGTTCCGAAAACAGAGCCAGAAATTTTTGAGGAGGTGAGAAATGTATGACGACAATTTCCTTGATCAATCAGTGGGACAGCCGTCAGTTACGTCTATTTTGTGTAGGTTCAGAACGATTAGAGCTAGCTCTGAAACGGGTGCAGGTTTTCCCAGAGGAAACACAAATAAAGCGTGCCGTGTAGAAGGGCTGCGAAAATGTGCAGTGGAAAAGGCACATATGGGTGCATTCATACCTAAAAGTCTGCTGGACTCGGTGCAACTGGGGGTTGCAACATTCCTCTGGTGTGGTCTTTACATGTCAGCAGTTTTAATGTTGACATGTAAAAGCTCATGTAACCCCGGTTACATGATGTTTTTTAGTTCGGAATTAATTATTCCAAATTAAATAATTCGGAATTCAATTATTGTCATTCGTGTTTACATGGAAATAATAATTCTGAATTAAGGTTTACATTGAAAACATGTTTATCTTATTCCGCTTCAGCCATTACAACAGGACAAGGGAAGAAGCATGCTCAGAATGACAGGAATTAACTTGGACCGGAATAAACGGTTACATGTCGATGGAATTATTTTATTTGGAATTAAAAGCAGAATACTGTAAACCAGCCACTTAGTTGGGAATGAAGTTTATTCAGAATTAGATTTTTATTCAGAATTAGGGGGTTTACATGGTCTTATTTTTCAACTTCTTAAAGTGGAAGTAACTTTAATTCGGAATTAAAGAGGAATTAAGACTGAGCCTCACTATCAGACTACGGTCATCAGTCATGACTTAAAGCAGCTCATCGTCTCTGTTTTCCCTACCAGATTCAGTCCTGGGGTCCGTTTGATTTGCTGATCGGCGGCAGCCCCTGCAATGACCTGTCCATCGTAAATCCATTAAGGAAAGGCCTCTACGGTACGTAACTTTTTTTGCTTTCACTTCAGACATATTATTTCCTTCACACTTTTCTGATGTATTGATCTCATCGTTCTGTTACAAAATCTCATGGGAATTCACGAAATATCGTGAGATTTTGGAACAGAATGTTGAAATCTTGTGAGAGTTTGTAAGTAAAATGATCGATCGATGAACATATAGCGATATTTCAGTGTATTGACATTTCTTCCCACCCTTTTATTTTAAAGTGTCAGAAACAGATAAAAAAAAAACTATTTGCAGTAACAGCTTATTTTTTTCTGCTTTAATATTGGTATCGATATCTGTTATCGGCCACATGAGTTTTAAAATACCGGCATATTGGATATCGGCCAAAATTCCAATATCGTGTATCCCTAGTAATGAATTCTTCTGTCTGGCAGAGGGCACCGGCCGGCTTTTCTTCGACTACTACAGAATCCTCCAGCTGCTGAAGCCCAGAGAAAACGACCCCCGGCCGTTCTTCTGGCTCTACGAGAACGTAGTCTTCATGAACACGCACGACAAAGTCAACATCTGCCGCTTCCTTGAGGTTTGTCAGATTTATTTTTAGTTCTCCTGTCTTGTCCAGCCTCTTTTCTTTGCCACATATTTCCACATTTCTTTGAACTGTAAGCTGAAAGTTGTTGCTCTTACAGTGTAATCCAGTTCTAGTGGATGCAGTCAAAGTAAGCCCCGCCCACAGAGCCCGCTACTTCTGGGGAAACATACCAGGGATGAGCAGGTGAGACATTTCCATCCTGTTCTTCATGGATGTGGTTGTCCTCCAGCTGGAAGACAGTAATTCTAAAAATGAATTTTTCTGGCTGCTCGTGTCTCATCAGGCCAATTACCGCCTCCCAGAAGGACAAGCTGAGTCTCCAGGAGTGTTTAGAGATTGGTCGACAAGCGAGGGTGAGTGCCCGAGTCTGCTGTTGAAAATGACTGTGTGTTTCAGATGATTATGGAAATAATCAATACAAAATGACACTTTTTGTTCCAGATGACCAAAGTGAGAACAATCACCACCAACTCCAATTCTCTGAAGCAGGGAAAAGTCTCTCTGCTGCCTGTCCTGCAGAACGGACGAGAGGACAACCTGTGGATCACTGAACTGGAAAAGTAGGTCCAGTTTGTGGAGAAATTACGCACCAGTTTATTCATGCAGCTCTTTAAAAACAGCAGCGAGGCTGTCGGCTAACCATTGCTGTCCTGAACCGTCCCGAGGCTGAGAAACCTCAGGATGTTTCACTTTATGGCACCGCGTCACACACCAGCAACTGGGTCTGGGTCGGGTTGAGCAGGTTTTGGTACAGTTATGTTGATTTCACGTTCTGTCCCCACAGCAAACTGTCCCCTTACCCTGGAGGCGGAGTATTAACCGGATAGCGCTGCTACATGATCGCGTGACATCATCGCAGTGCAATGCCTTTTAACCAAAGCACCACATGAGACAGAAACAAAGGGATCATTCGTGTTTTTCAACCAATCAACGGATTGCAGTGTGTTCAGCTTAGCGATGGGCGACACCTAAATTTTTCCCGTCGATATGATACCAGTAGTTTATGGTACTTTTACTGATGTCGTTTTTTCAGGAACAAAAAATATGATTAAACACTGTGCATTAATATGTTGAATGCAAGCGTAATATTAGATATAAGTAAAACTTGAGAACAGAAGTACTGGAAATAAATAATTTTGAATTATATTGATGAGTAAATTTAACAAAAATAAGATTAAAAACTTCTTTAAATTATCAAATAACTTGAGAACAGGTTAACATTATTTAAATTTATTCAGTGGGAAATATTCAAATATAAAATGTAACAGTAATCTAAATTTACGAAAAACATAATGTACAATAGCCTGCATTAAAGTACTGAAAAATACCAAAACATCATCTTCATCACTAAAATCATCAGCATCATCATGACATCTGATGGGCTACCACCGTCATGTGACACAGAAGTTAAAATCTGGCTGCTTTCATCTTTTAATTGCCTAAAACTCTCAGAAGTGCAAACAGATTGCATATCTGTACAGTGGTATCGCGATACTCAAAGTATCGATTCCGATATTTTGTCTGGCTGGTATCGCAGTGTCGACTCCAGGGTATCAATATGCCCATCCCTTGTTAAGCTCCACCTTCTTGGTCCGGATCAGTTGGATCAGTACTACAGAACGCTACCAAAAAGTAGAATGGATCGGGTCGTACATAATTGTACCGGTCCCAGTTTTTATCTGTGGAGACGCAAAAAAAAATGTGGACTGACCCGACCCAGACCCGCTGGTTGAAATGGGGCTAGAGTGAGAGAGGAGACAAGAGTCAACATCAGACTGACTTTTACTGGCTGGAGAGATCTCAGAGAAGAGACAGGATGAAGACAGATGCTTGATCAGCTGTCGTCCGGCAGAAAATCTGCCAAAATTCAGTCGTTCACAGTCCAACTGTGGAACTCGCACCCACTATAGAGGAACAATGAAGAATTTCTGATATTTGTAAATTATAGATATTTTTTTATCAAATAAGAATAATCATATCTCTGGTTTTCTATCTGATAAGGTGCATCAGAAACTGAGATTCAGATCTGAGCGTATCCGTGAAGCTGGCAGCAGGTCCAGGTGACCTACTGCTTTGTTGTTATGGCGATGTTAAGTTGTGATGTGGTTGGATCACGGCAGCTTGATGACAGAGTGCAAGGCAGCGCTGATAAAGCTGCACTAACTAGCTGGTCCGCAAGATATTTTTCAGATGAAATAGTTTGTTCTCACTTGTTTTACAGTTTGTGTGTGAGAAGGGGAGATGTTAACCTTCAGGGGGTCTGTGGTCGGCATGATCCGATCATTTCCCTAACAGCATAACAAAAAAAGTAGGTCACATTACTGCCAGCTTCACAGGAAAGTTCAAATCTGAAATTGGCTTTACGTTAATGGACCACAGAACACAGAGATGTACTACTCACAGAAAGTCAGAATGCACCTAAAATCCACGATAACCTTTCCTGCATAACAAGTTCTCTAAACAAGTTAATTAACCAGCAAAAAGTCCAAAATAATACGAATAATGAGTCATATATAGTATGTTTTTCAGTTCAAATTTGATGATTTTTGTGTATTTTGGGCCCCAATATGGTAATAAAACTGGCTGAAGTAAAAAAAAATAATTATCAGATAATAGGGTTGAAGTTCTGTTGGATAAAAATAATTTTTATTTCTTATTTAAACAACCAGAATAGTCTCAGGCTTCTCCGGACTGACGGGTCACCCTTGAGTTGTGATATAGTTTAAACGATAAGCCTCTTTACAGTAGCTGTGTTTACATGGAGCCAAATATACCGATTGCTTTCTGTTTAAAAGCTTTATCTGAATGAAAATGCTCCATGTAAGCACCTCTTTCTGAATGAGAAGTGCCAAACCGAAAGATTTTTTACTCAGTTTAACGGGGGTGGAATATTCCTTTTCCCAAACTGATTGTGGTATCATATAAACCCTGACTTGGAAAGTTGTGAGGTTGCGTTCTTACAGCGCATGCTTCTACTTGCCATCAACGTGCAATGAGTGACGTTTCCTCACTTTGACAGAGGGTGGTAAACAACATAATTCCCTGGACAGTGACAGAAAGTTTGTTTTTAATTCAAACTTTGTCTCTGCACCTTTTTCTCTTGTTTTTTTGCAGTAGGAGCGCTTGAGTATCAGCTGCTGCTGGATCAAAGTCCTGCAGAAACCACAACAACCATGATGATCAGTTTTTAGACCTCCGTCTTAAATGAATAACATCATGTAACATCAATCTGCGCATATCAGACAGGATTATTCCGTTTAGATGTTGCCGCATTCTCGTGTAAACAGCTGCCCTGGAATCTTATTTCAGAATGATTTCAGTCCGAAAGGGGAAAAAGTCCCCATGTAAACGTGGATAGTGATGGCTCTTATTCTCATTGGGAGCAAATCCATTTCTGTCTGAAGTCTGGTGGAGAACAGTCGGTCTCTTCTGCTGTATTTTATTGTCCGTTGTAAGGATGGTACTTGGAGAGCTCATATCTTCTCAGGTTGTTGATGTAAAGCATTTGACAACCAGCACTCCTGAATTGCTCAACAGAATAAAGTTTGGTTAATCTTGCTTTGCCAAATGATCACAGCTCCTAACATGAAGCTGTTTATTTATATTGTACTGTACATAGAGTTGTCCTCAGAATTATTCATACCCTCCAATTAATAGAAAAGCTAAATTAAAAACAGTAATTCAAATAACAAGAAACTAAAGAAACTAATAATAAATAAAAATTTACTAAATTATAATTTAGTGAAATAAAATATTGCTTTTTGAATTGTAGTTGGAAATAATAATTAAAATAAATAAATAAATAAACAAAACTGTCACAGACACATTACAGCACCTTTCACATGAACAGTGGATCAAAAATACCTGTCAGCAGGTGTAAAAGTCTTTTTGAACTTTAGAGAAAACACCGGATTTTAGTGATTACTCAGTGTTGTTCAACAAAATTTTAGCTTCGGAGCCCCATAATGATTGTTTAAATGTCTTATTTTTTATGTGTTTGTTTTTACTATTTCTTTCAAACACAATTCAAAATCAATGTCATGATTTTCTTAGTATTTTTAACTATTATTACTTTTGTCAATTTCAATTTATTTCACTGACAGATGATTTTTTTTCCTTCTTTAATGGGGGATTATCACGCTTACCGGAAGTTGCCGGCTTTTGACACTTCCTCTTCCGGGCCATGTTAACGACAGCCGTTCCTGCTCTGTTATACTGTTTAAATCGGATAAACTCCAAACATATTTAAGTTTTCATTCTAGACTGAAGTGATACTGGATCAAAAGCT
Organism: Atherinomorus stipes; assembly: GCA_023101725.1. Lineage (NCBI taxonomy): Eukaryota > Metazoa > Chordata > Actinopteri > Atheriniformes > Atherinidae > Atherinomorus > Atherinomorus stipes. The sequence goes on along the minus strand of JALJCO010003881.1, from coordinate 8,717 downwards.
GGATCAAAGCGATCGATTCGCCGCGGTGAAGGGCCGAACTTTATAATAAAACACACGTTTGTTTGTCGCCGGTGGGGCACACCACCGGCACTTCACAGCATGCTAGCATTAGCCAGCTAGCGTTTACTGACGTGCTTAACATTGTGCGTCTTAAAACACACAAACATCTGAAAATCGGGTCTGTACCCCCCCGTTTCCAGTGGAACAACTGGGGACTGCCAAGAAAGGAGACGCTTTCAGATTGTGTGTTTTCAGCCGCACAAAGTTAGGCACGTCATCAAGCTGGCTAATGCTAACCTGCTAACACGACTGCGCAGTCTGCCGGCCACAAACAAACGTGTGTCGTTTTATTATAAAGTTCGGTCCTTCACCGCGGCGAATCGGTCGTTTTAATCCACTTCTTCCTCAGCATCACCCTCAGTCTGGAATGAAAACTTGGCATTGGCGTTTATCCGATTTACAAAGTTTAACAGAGTAGTAGCTGAGCGGACTTTTGTTAGCAGGTTAGCATTAGCCAGCTTGATGGCGTGCCTAACTGTGTGCGGCTGAAAACACACAAGCATCTGAAAGCGTCTCCTTTCTTGGCAGTCCCCAGTTGTTCCACTGGAAACAGGGAGGTACAGACCCGATTTTCAGATGTTTGTGTGTTTTAAGACGCACAATGTTAAGCACGTCAGTAAACGTTAGCTGGCTAATGCTAGCATGCTGTGAAGTGCCGGTGTTGTGCCCCACCGGGGACAAACAAACGTGTGTTTTATTATAAAGTTCGGCCCTTCACCGCGGCAAATCGATCGCTTTGATCCAGCTTTTGATCCAGTATCACTTCAGTCTAGAATGAAAACTTAAATATGTTTGGAGTTTATCCGATTTAAACAGTATAACAGAGCAGGAACGGCTGTCGTTAACATGGCCCGGAAGAGGGAGGAGTGCCAAATGTTTCAACTTCCGGAAACCGGAACGCGGAAATGTGATAATCCCCTATTGGAGGGTATTTATTTAAATATTTTTAATTTTCAAATGTTATTTATTTGTTTTTTCTCCCACCAGAATCTTCGGTTTCCCCAAACATTACACCGACGTGAGGAACATGAACCGGCAGCAGAGGCAGAAGGTTCTGGGGAAGGCATGGAGCGTGCCCGTCATCCGCCACCTCTTCGCTCCCCTGAAGGATTATTTTGCTTTCGAGGAGCTGCCGTCTCTGACCACGCCCTGCTCGATCCCCACCTCCTCCACCTCCCCATCCTCCCCCGCCTCCCCAGACGTGCAGCAGCTCAGATAGTTGAGCTTGCTTCTATAGTCTGTATCATGTTTGTGCTCATGAGAAGAGCCTTTTTAGGACAGAAAAGTTTCTGCACGGGTCTGTTTTACTGTCTCAAAAATCCCTGCCAGTTGAGTACCAATTATTCTACAGATAGTGGATGGTTTGATAGATAAATGGTTCCTGAAATGTTCTCTTGTTCAGAAATATAAAGATCTGGTGGGGAAAATAACATCTATTGACCGAAAATGGCTGTGGAGAGAAATCCTTCGGTTCCTTTTATATTTACACTGAAATATTAAAACACTGAGACACTTTCATTCATCAGGCAAATCCCTCAGCAGGTAAATGAAGATAAATCTTTCTTAAACTCTTTAAAATTGTTCCTTTGTATTTAAAATCTTGCTTAAAGACAGAAAATAGCTCCATTGTTCTTAAAAATGAGCAGAACAGGAAAACATTTCGTGTCTCTTACGACTTTATTGGACTATGCTGTCTAAATCACACAAGTTGAGGAAATCATGTTGAGTGAAAAAATATAGTTTTTTCAGATTTGTGTATTTACAAAATGTGAATGATGATAAACTGGGAAATTTCCTGCTGTTTTACTGGGAGATTTAGATCATGGTGGCTTTTAGAAGGGGAAAATGGTCTGATCCTGAAGTTTTTAAGTATTATTCTGAGTTTTCCTTGAAATTTTTAGCAATATTCCAACTGAAATTTCCTTTTCTTTTTTGTATTTTAATGGTTTTGGATATTCCTGTAGATTTTTTAATGGGCAAGTAGCTGGTTGTATGTTAGCGTTGTGTGTTTTCCGGGCGTTCCTGCACTGATTTTTGGTTATCAGACGGAGGCCGTTAAGTCAAAGCCACGAACAAACTGCTATTCTGTAAACTTTGAAATGTAAATATGGATGTTTTTGAGTTTCTAGCAGCATACAAGCTAGCTGGAGCGTTTTCACTGGAGGCAGTGATATCTAAGCAAGACTTGATGCCTGTAGCATATAAATGGATATTTTCCTACGCATGCACTGCAGAGCTCGCTGTAAATGTTTTCTGTGAGGGTGTTTGTGAGCTTTCAGACTTTCAGGTGAATATCTGTCAAACTTTGGGAATGTTTCCTCCCCCATGGAAGTCTGAATGTTTGTTCTTAATCTTCCAAATTACAGGGAAAATGTATCGATCAGAAAACGGTAATAATGACCCTGAATGGTTACACGTTTGAGGGATTATTTTATTCTTTTTAATGAAAACTCAGGGTTTGTTTTTGTTTATTGTTTTCTCTTTTTTTTTTCCCCATTTTAGGGTTATTTTTTTTAATCATTTCCTGACTGCTGTTATTGTAAACCTTAGCTGTAACTGACGTTTTTTTTAAACTCTGTGTATGAAATACTGATTGATATTATGAATGATCTGACTACTTCTGTTTTTCTGGATTTTAGGAATAAAAACATTTTTGCACATAACTCTGAGGTAGAAGATGCTGAAATGTGGAGAATAACTATAAATGTGTGAAGGTCTTCTTACATTGTTTTTTATCTGCTTGACTCACTTTATGATGTCATTGTTTTATTATCAAAGAAGATTGAGTTACAGAATTAGTTTTTGTTTTTTTCCCCAGGATTATTGTCAAAAGCAATGAAAATAATTGATTAAAAATGTTTTCAGTTATTGTCTCTTCTTTGTTTTTCTGTCTTCTAAACTGTTTTTTTCTGTTATTTTTCATTCAAACAATATGGCTTTTGGATATGTAAATGAAGTTACTAATAACCTACAAAACAAAAGATATAGAATCTAAATGGATAATGGACAGCAAACTTACATTGCATGAAAAAATATATGTAAAAGATTATAGTTTAAAAAAAGCTCATGAAATAATATACAGATGAACATCGGCTAGTCTTTACATTTTTAATTTAATCATTTTTAAATAAGAATGGGTGGTCTTGACGAACTAATCAAATTACAGTATTACTGTCAAAATCATTTCAGCAAAATAGCAACTTCTGATTGTCAGCAACTGAATATGGTAAATCTGGCAAATCATGTACAGTGGCATACAAAAATTTCCATACACTCCCATTAAAGACAGAGAAAAAATGTCAATGAAATAAGTTGAAATTGACCAAAGTAAAATAAAGTTTTTGTAAAAAAAATCATGACATTGATTTTGAATTGTGGTCCAACAGAAATATTAAAAACAAAATATAAAACAAGCAAGTGTGACGGGGCTCCTGAACTAAAACTTCATTGAGCAACACTTTCACCAACACAATCACCACAATCAGGTTTTTTCTGTGTAACGTCCAATCAGACGTCTGCACCTGTTGACAAGGATGTTGGTCCAATGTTCATGAGCAAGATGCTCTGATTTGTCTGGGACAGTTATATTTGCTTATTTTTTAAATTAAAACTACAATCCTTGTTCTTTGAATTACTATTGTGAATTTAACCTTTTCTTTAATAGGAGTGCATAAAAAGTTTTGTATGCCACTATAGGTGTATTTTTAATCTATCATTTACTTTTTTTTTCTAGCAAAAACACTGTTTTTGTGCATATAAGAGTTGAAAAAAATTAGAAAAATACAAAAATATGAAAAACCTTATGTATAAAAACCCTGACAGTAATACTGGAATGGCAGTGCTACAGGAAAACTTAAGTTAGGAGAATCAAATATCAATATGTGGTTGGAAACAAATGGAAGAATGGTTTGGAATACATTTATCTGAAAACAAACAAACAAACAAAAAACACCAGGTTTAATCCCAACATATAATTTTGTGTTGTTGACTTCTCTTGGAAATGTGTCTGAGTGTTGGTGGATTTATTTCTGAACAGGGAATTCAGTTCATTTAATCTGGCGTATTTCAACAACAACAAAAAATGTGAATGAATGATTTTTTATGTTTTGTTTTGTTTTTGTTTTATTTTGTTTTTACAAAAAAGTACAAAAAGAGCAGATATAATTTTATGTTGTAAATATTACTTGGAAATTCCAGAGGTTGGTAGATTTATTTCCGTACTGACAGGCTTTTCAACAAAAACTTGTGATTTAATTTAATTTAATTTAATTTAATTTAATTTAATTTAATTTAATTTAATTTAATTTAATTTAATTTAATTTAATTTAATTTAATTTAATTTAATTTTCTGTCTGTTCATGGACGTACATTCCCGTTCAGTAGATGGCGGTAGCGCGCCTTTCAGCTGGTTGCCAAGCAACAATAAACCTTCCAAATAGTAGAGAAAGACCGTTTCTTCCGCTACCGGTATCGTGAACGGGAACTGACAAGAAGAGAAGGAAAAGCAGAAGTTGAAACGTCGGTAAAACAACATAAATACGCTTTTCCAGGATACGGAACTAAAACTTAAAGAAAAACTGAAATAAAACCGCCGTGTCCAGGAGCAGCGGGAGCTAAATAGCTTAAGGTAGGTTAAATATGTCGCACGATGTTATGAACAAGCAAATGAGGCAGCTAAGATGTTAGCCGCTGCTCAGCGGAACGGGACAGAACTGGGATGGGAGTGTTTTTCTTTTTTTACCAGCTAACCCGGGCCAAACTTAACACGTAACACACCCTAGAAAACCTTCATCTGAACGCGGTTGCTTTTCGGACCCCATTTCTGAGGTGTTTCTGTTTAAGGCTCCAAATGAACCGAGGCTAACTAGGCGGTGTTCAGGGGGGTTTAGGGCGGGGAAACCGTCTGGTCATCGCTGGTTTAGCCGGTGACAGAGCGCGGCTAACGTCGACTCACGGTTCTGATTAACAGTTAATCAGTTGGATGATGACCTAATCAAATGAGAGCTGGATTATAACTGCTGAAGTCCAGCAGGGTGGTTAAAACGGCGAACTGCAGATCATTGTTCTAACGTTTGCTTTCAAGTTAGTGAAGGCTAACGTGTTGCTAACTGTTGCTCTCATCCAAACCTTAACCGTTTTAACGGAGCGGAAGAAAATATGGAAAACATCTTTGAAGATATCAGACAAACAAAATACTGGGAGCGTAGTTGCTGTGAGGGATCAAACAGTTATTAATCGACTATTTAGCATTTCCTTTCCTATAAGTTCATAGGCCAGGAGCAGTCAATTAATAATACATGCATTTTATCTCTCTCATGTCTGCTAGAATTTTACTAAAAACAGGACGGCAAAATCATTTTTCCACAGGGATATTTTGATTTATATAGACTTTATTCAGTCTCTTTTATTCTAGCTGATTTTTGTTTTTGTGAAAAAGGAGGAAAAGTAAACCTCGCTGGTTATGATGGTAGGCGACACACCTACATGTGTCTGTTGTGCTTTAAGCACAAAGCAGTGAAGAATCCGCCCTTATTCCCTTAACCCCAATTAACTGTCATTTTTCAGCAGATGTGGATTCCTCCAGCTGTTAACCCTCATAACTGTGGCCCAATAAGTAACCCATGATAACACCATTGTTTATCACATTTCCGAAATAGAGATTATCACAACTATGTTGCTAAGAGACCTTGAATTTGGACAGAAAATGATGATAAAGCCACTTTCTGTCAAAAAAAAAAAAAAAAAAATTCCACCAATCAGAAAGCTTAAATTGACAGCAATGTCCAATCATGAGCAGCTAAGGTCAACAAGCGAGCAGAAAGTGTATTTCTGAGAATCAAAAATCGTCCTCTATGGCTGGAATAAAGCCAAGAAGATGTTTCTGATACATGTTTGTGACAAAAACCAGTTGAGATGGTTTTGTGAGGTTAGTAGGTCAGTGGTAGCATGAATTACTGGAAATGAGGAAAAAGTGTAAATAGTTCCTGTTGTGTTTTTGTGTTTCAATGCCAGTATTTTTTCTCCTGAAAGAATGGTATTTCTACAAATTACTCTTAGTTATATATTGTGTTTTTTTGTTTTGGTTGGCCTTTACAGTGCTATATCTATCAATGCATTCATTTTACATCATTATAGTCTTATAGTCTGACAACTGACAATCTGTCAGCTACTTTGGTTTTCATGTTTATGATCCTGCTGGTAAACTGTTGTGGACAAAAGAACGTATCAAACTGAACTGTGAATTGTTTGTATTATTGCACCCCTAATAAATACGTTAAAAAACCAAACCAAAAAAACAGAAATATCGCAATAGCGATACCACAGACAATGTTGATGGTTACACAAGTCGTCACTTTTGTAGTTTGGTTTGTATTAATGAACACTACTTTTTGATCTTTTAAAGCTTTCTTGATCTGTCACGCTTCGTCGTTCACTCATTCCGTGAAGCTCCACTGTGATGTCGCATGATGTCACAATATTACATTTTCTGCCGATGCAAAAAAATATACCATACTATTAGTATAGTATATACCAGTATTGCAATACGATATAAACACAATATGGCGCACCCCTAGTCTGGATGGTGATTGGGATTAAAAGAGATGAGCATTTTACATAAGAAAATGAACAGGTAGACCAAAAATAGGAAAAAGATTGGCTTGGAGTTTCAATGGAAAGCTGATAGTACTTGTTGGTGTTAGGGTGATTGATAAGATTGTTTATTTGTATAAGGAGAAGCTGATCAGAGGATGAATTCAAGTGTATAAAATGATGAATAGTAAATAAACGGCAAGAAGCTGCTCTAAAAGTTTAGTCGTTCTCAGTAACAAAGCAACTCTTTGTCCTTTTCATATGTTTTTCTCCTCAGCAGAGCAAAGTTAAAGCACCAGCATGATGAAGAGCCACAGCTCAGATTGTCCCACAAATCTGATAATAAATCACAGGAAGCTGTAGGCAGCAGACCCTGTGACAGGAAGCTGCCTTGGCTCCAGCTGACTTTCTGTTAGCCGATCGATATTCATTTATTGTTGAGTGTTGTCTTGAAAGCTGACATGCTGTTACATTTTAGCTTTCTCCTGATTGTCAGCAGGTAACCGACGATGGCCGTGAACGTATACGCAACCTCAGTGACCAGTGACAATTTAAGTCGTCATGACATGCTGGTCTGGATCAATGAATCTCTACAGATGAACCTCACCAAGATAGAAATGTTGTGTACAGGTAAGGAACACAAGGATTTTTTTTTTTTTTTATAAAAGAAATGGTTGTGTTTGCTTTTGTTTGTTTTGAGAGTCAGGATGATGGAGGGTGTGTGATATCCATCATTAGGTGGGGCATTATGATGTTAAATATGCTGATAAAAATGAGAACGCCGTTGTTTGTGATGAGTTATCTATTTTTTCTGTGTGGTGTGTTGCAGGTGCCGCTTACTGCCAGTTCATGGACATGCTGTTCCCCAACTCTGTGCCTCTGAAGAAAGTCAAATTTGGTGCCAAACTGGAGCATGAATACATCCATAACTTCAAGCTTCTGCAAGTCGGCTTCAAAAAGATGGGAGTCGACAAAGTGAGTTGAGATTTTGACCTTCAGGTGGATCAAAGGAAAATGAAAAACAGTAAAAACTAATTTTTCCTGTTTTGAATGAATAATCAGAGGATGAACCCCTATCTATTTTCTGATTGTGATTAGAATAAAAGTGGACAAATCAGACAAGAAACCATCTTGCTAATATCAAGGGAGGCAAGGCAAGTTTACTTGTATAGCATAATTCATGTACAAGACAATAAAGACTAATATCTGGGAGTTGAACTGTCATCTCCTCTGAAGATGGAGGAAACTGATGTCCACCCATAAACTATCAATCCAGCTGCTCCACATCTACAGATACAGTGGAAACAAGAACATTTTTGTTGTTCATTTTCTTGAAAGTCATGTGCAACAAAGTGGAAATATTTCCACCAGGATGGATTCATACAGACTACAGAACACATTTAAAGATATGACAATCCATTTGGTCCTCCACCTACGAGTAAACGATAAGCTTCAACAACAGAAGAGTGGTGGTATGTTCATTGTGTTCGTTAATATACAATTTATCCCTTTTTAGATAAATATTAATGCAAACTGCTTCTTTTGCACAACCAGTGTTTGACATACTGGTGGGAATTTTAGCAATATGTTGAAGGAAAATCTCTCCTTTGTGTTTTTACCGTATCAGACCCTGTTCTGAACGTTATTGTAAAACTGGCCAGTATGTACGTATATCAACATAAACAAATTAAAGGGACATTTTGTAAGTTCTCCTGGTATCTATTCACAAAAATTGATTTTGTTCAAAATTGTTTTTCCATTCATCAGTAACAAACCGAAGTGCTCCTGGAAGTGCTGAATTTGCCGTTCGTATCATTCATATCTACATGGAACCGCCAGGCTCGGTGGTGGCTGCCATCCTATGCGATGTTTTTACGTTCAGTAGGAGCGTAACGCTAAGAAGCCACGGAAGCTCACACTGCAGGAGTCAGCTGTGGTGCAGTGAGGAAGAACATTACTCTGACGCTGCATTCATGTGCAGTTGGGCAAACGGCCATCGGTAACAAACCACATGTCATTTTGATTTTAATCAGAAGCTGAGAAAAAGACAGTAAAACATGGGTTTG
>JALJCO010003880.1:80000-190311 GCA_023101725.1 Atherinomorus stipes | reverse complement strand
CAGCATCAGCGTAACGCTGGTTCCTCAAAACTGATGCACCTGAACGCAGCATCATTGTGACGCTGGTTCCACCTCACTGATGCACCTGAACGCAGCATCAGAGTAACGCTGGTTCCTCATCACTGATTCACCTGAACGCAGCATCCAGTGTAACGCTGATTCCTCATCACTGATGCACCTGAACGCAGCATCAGAGTAACGCTGGATTTCCTCCTCACTGACGCACCTGAACGCAGCATCAGAGTGACGCTGGTTCCTCCTCACTGATGCACCTGAACGCAGCATCAGAGTAACTCTGGTTCCTCCTCACTGACGCACCTGAACGCAGCATCAGAGTAACGCTGGTTCCTCCTCACTGACGCACCTGAACGCAGCATCAGAGTAGCGCTGTACCTCCTCACTGACGCACCTGAACGCAGCATCAGTGTAACGCTGGTTCCTCCTCACTGACGCACCTGAACGCAGCATCAGAGTAACGCTGGTTCCTCCTCACTGACGCACCTGAACGCAGCATCAGAGTAACGCTGGTTCCTCCTCACTGACGCACCTGAACGCAGCATCAGAGTGACGCTGGTTCCTCCTCTCTGACGCACCTGAACGCAGCATCAGAGTAACGCCGGTTCCTCCTCACTGATGCACCTGAACGCAGCATCAGAGTAACGCTGGTTCCACCTCACTGACGCACCTGAACGCAGCATCAGTGTAACACTGGTTCCTCCTCACTGATGCACCTGAACGCAGCATCAGAGTAACGCTGGTTCCTCCTCACTGATGCACCTGAACGCCCCCAGCATCAGAGTAACGCTGGTTCCTCCTCACTGATGCACCTGAACGCAGCATCAGAGTAACGCTAGTTCCTCCTCACTGATGCACCTGAACGCAGCATCAGAGTAACGCTGGTTCCTCCTCACTGATGCACCTGAACGCAGCATCAGAGTGACGCTGGTTCTTCCTCACTGATGCACCTGAACGCAGCATCAGTGTAACGCTGGTTCCTCCTCACTGATGCACCTGAACGCAGCATCAGAGTAACGCTGGTTCCTCCTTACTGATGCACCTGAACGCAGCATCAGAGTAACGCTGGTTCCTCCTCACTGACGCACCTGAACGCAGCATCAGAGTAACGCTGGTTCCTCCTCACTGATGCACCTGAATGCAGCATCAGAGTAACGCTGGTTCCTCCTCACTGACGCACCTGAACGCAGCATCAGTGTAACGCTGGTTCCTCCTCACTGACGCACCTGAACGCAGCATCAGAGTAACGCTGGTTCCTCCTCACTGACGCACCTGAACGCAGCATCAGAGTGACGCTGGTTCCTCCTCACTGATGCACCTGAACGCAGCATCAGAGTAACTCTGGTTCCTCCTCACTGACGCACCTGAACGCAGCATCAGAGTAACGCTGGTTCCTCCTCACTGACGCACCTGAACGCAGCATCAGAGTAGCGCTGGTTCCTCCTCACTGACGCACCTGAACGCAGCATCAGTGTAACGCTGGTTCCTCCTCACTGACGCACCTGAACGCAGCATCAGAGTGACGCTGGTTCCTCCTCACTGACGCACCTGAACGCAGCATCAGAGTGACGCTGGTTCCTCCTCACTGATGCACCTGAACGCAGCATCAGAGTAACGCTGGTTCCTCCTCACTGACGCACCTGAACGCAGCATCAGAGTGACGCTGGTTCCTCCTCACTGATGCACCTGAACGCAGCATCAGAGTAACGCCGGTTCCTCCTCACTGATGCACCTGAACGCAGCATCAGAGTAACGCTGGTTCCTCCTTACTGATGCACCTGAACGCAGCATCAGAGTAACGCTGGTTCCTCCTCACTGATGCACCTGAACGCAGCATCAGAGTAACGCTGGTTCCTCCTCACTGATGCACCTGAATGCAGCATCAGAGTAACGCTGGTTCCTCCTCACTGACGCACCTGAACGCAGCATCAGAGTAACGCTGGTTCCTCCTCACTGACGCACCTGAACGCAGCATCAGAGTAACGCTGGTTCCTCCTCACTGACGCACCTGAACGCAGCATCAGAGTGACGCTGGTTCCTCCTCACTGATGCACCTGAACGCAGCATCAGAGTGACGCTGGTTCCTCCTCACTGATGCACCTGAACGCAGCATCAGTGTAACGCTGGTTCCTCCTCACTGATGCACCTGAACGCAGCATCAGAGTAACGCTGGTTCCTCCTTACTGATGCACCTGAACGCAGCATCAGAGTAACGCTGGTTCCTCCTCACTGATGCACCTGAACGCAGCATCAGAGTAACGCTGGTTCCTCCTCACTGATGCACCTGAATGCAGCATCAGAGTAACGCTGGTTCCTCCTCACTGACGCACCTGAACGCAGCATCAGAGTAACGCTGGTTCCTCCTCACTGACGCACCTGAACGCAGCATCAGAGTAACGCTGGTTCCTCCTCACTGATGCACCTGAACGCAGCATCAGAGTGACGCTGGTTCCTCCTCACTGATGCACCTGAACGCAGCATCAGAGTAACGCTGGTTCCTCCTCACTGATGCACCTGAACGCAGCATCAGAGTAACGCTGGTTCCTCCTCACTGACGCACCTGAACGCAGCATCAGAGTGACGCTGGTTCCTCCTCACTGATGCACCTGAACGCAGCATCAGAGTAACTCTGGTTCCTCCTCACTGACGCACCTGAACGCAGCATCAGAGTAACGCTGGTTCCTCCTCACTGACGCACCTGAACGCAGCATCAGAGTAGCGCTGGTTCCTCCTCACTGACGCACCTGAACGCAGCATCAGTGTAACGCTGGTTCCTCCTCACTGATGCACCTGAACGCAGCATCAGAGTAACGCTGGTTCCTCCTCACTGACGCACCTGAACGCAGCATCAGAGTAACGCTGGTTCCTCCTCACTGACGCACCTGAACGCAGCATCAGAGTAGCGCTGGTTCCTCCTCACTGACGCACCTGAACGCAGCATCAGAGTAACGCTGGTTCCTCCTCACTGACGCACCTGAACGCAGCATCAGAGTGACGCTGGTTCCTCCTCACTGATGCACCTGAACGCAGCATCAGAGTAACGCTGGTTCCTCCTCACTGACGCACCTGAACGCAGCATCAGAGTGACGCTGGTTCCTCCTCACTGATGCACCTGAACGCAGCATCAGAGTAACGCCGGTTCCTCCTCACTGATGCACCTGAACGCAGCATCAGAGTAACGCTGGTTCCTCCTCACTGATGCACCTGAACGCAGCATCACAGTAACGCTGGTTCCTCCTCACTGATGCACCTGAACGCAGCATCACAGTAACGCTGGTTCCTCCTCACTGATGCACCTGAACGCAGCATCAGAGTAACGCTGGTTCCTCCTCACTGATGCACCTGAATGCAGCATCACAGTGATGCTGGTTCCTCCTTACTGATGCACCTGAACGCAGCATCAGAGTAACGCTGGTTCCTCCTCACTGATGCACCTGAACGCAGCATCAGAGTAACGCTGGTTCCTCCTCACTGATGCACCTGAATGCAGCATCACAGTGATGCTGGTTCCTCCTTACTGATGCACCTGAACGCAGCATCAGAGTAACGCTGGTTCCTCCTCACTGATGCACCTGAACGCAGCATCAGAGTGACGCTGGTTCCTCCTCACTGATGCACCTGAACGCAGCATCAGAGTAACGCTGGTTCCTCCTCACTGATGCACCTGAACGCAGCATCAGAGTAACGCTGGTTCCTCCTCACTGACGCACCTGAACGCAGCATCAGAGTGACGCTGGTTCCTCCTCACTGATGCACCTGAACGCAGCATCAGAGTAACTCTGGTTCCTCCTCACTGACGCACCTGAACGCAGCATCAGAGTAACGCTGGTTCCTCCTCACTGACGCACCTGAACGCAGCATCAGAGTAGCGCTGGTTCCTCCTCACTGACGCACCTGAACGCAGCATCAGTGTAACGCTGGTTCCTCCTCACTGACGCACCTGAACGCAGCATCAGAGTAACGCTGGTTCCTCCTCACTGACGCACCTGAACGCAGCATCAGAGTGACGCTGGTTCCTCCTCACTGATGCACCTGAACGCAGCATCAGAGTAACGCTGGTTCCTCCTCACTGACGCACCTGAACGCAGCATCAGAGTGACGCTGGTTCCTCCTCACTGATGCACCTGAACGCAGCATCAGAGTAACGCCGGTTCCTCCTCACTGATGCACCTGAACGCAGCATCAGAGTAACGCTGGTTCCACCTCACTGACGCACCTGAACGCAGCATCAGTGTAACGCTGGTTCCTCCTCACTGATGCACCTGAACGCAGCATCAGAGTAACGCTGGTTCCTCCTCACTGATGCACCTGAACGCAGCATCAGAGTAACGCTGGTTCCTCCTCACTGATGCACCTGAACGCAGCATCAGAGTAACGCTGGTTCCTCCTCACTGATGCACCTGAACGCAGCATCAGAGTAACGCTGGTTCCTCCTCACTGATGCACCTGAACGCAGCATCAGAGTGACGCTGGTTCCTCCTCACTGATGCACCTGAACGCAGCATCAGTGTAACGCTGGTTCCTCCTCACTGATGCACCTGAACGCAGCATCAGAGTAACGCTGGTTCCTCCTTACTGATGCACCTGAACGCAGCATCAGAGTAACGCTGGTTCCTCCTCACTGATGCACCTGAACGCAGCATCAGAGTAACGCTGGTTCCTCCTCACTGATGCACCTGAATGCAGCATCAGAGTAACGCTGGTTCCTCCTCACTGACGCACCTGAACGCAGCATCAGAGTAACGCTGGTTCCTCCTCACTGACGCACCTGAACGCAGCATCAGAGTAACGCTGGTTCCTCCTCACTGACGCACCTGAACACAGCATCAGAGTGACGCTGGTTCCTCCTCACTGATGCACCTGAACGCAGCATCAGAGTAACGCTGGTTCCTCCTCACTGATGCACCTGAACGCAGCATCAGAGTAACGCTGGTTCCTCCTCACTGACGCACCTGAACGCAGCATCAGAGTAACGCTGGTTCCTCCTCACTGACGCACCTGAACGCAGCATCAGAGTAACGCCGGTTCCTCCTCACTGATGCACCTGAACGCAGCATCAGAGTAACGCCGGTTCCTCCTCACTGATGCACCTGAACGCAGCATCAGAGTGACGCCGGTTCCTCCTCACTGACGCACCTGAACGCAGCATCAGAGTAACGCCGGTTCCTCCTCACTGATGCACCTGAACGCAGCATCAGAGTAACGCCGGTTCCTCCTCACTGATGCACCTGAACGCAGCATCAGAGTGACGCCGGTTCCTCCTCACTGACGCACCTGAACGCAGCATCAGAGTAACGCTGGTTCCTCCTCACTGATGCACCTGAACGCAGCATCAGTGTAACGCTGGTTCCTCCTCACTGACGCACCTGAACGCAGCATCAGAGTAACGCCGGTTCCTCCTCACTGATGCACCTGAATGCAGCATCAGAGTGACGCTGGTTCCTCCTCACTGATGCACCTGAACGCAGCATCAGAGTAACGCTGGTTCCTCCTCACTGCGCCCTACCCACAGGTAACGCTGGTTCCTCCTCACTGACGCACCTGAACGCAGCATCAGAGTAACGCTGGTTCCTCCTCACTGATGCACCTGAACGCAGCATCAGAGTGACGCTGGTTCCTCCTCACTGATGCACCTGAACGCAGCATCAGAGTGACGCTGGTTCGGAGACGCTCAGAGACGTTTGGGGACGTTCCGGGACACTCAGAGACGTTCGGGGACGCTCAGAGACGCTCAGAGACGTTTGGGGACGCTCAGAGATGTTCAGAGACGTTCAGAGACGTTTGGGGACGCTCAGAGACGTTTGGGGACGCTCAGAGACGTTCGGGGACGCTCAGAGACGTTTGGGGACGCTCAGAGACGTTCGGGGACGCTCAGAGACGTTCGGGGACGTTCATCCGGCCTCCTTCTGTCTGCAGCTTCTCTTCATCTGTTCAGGCAGATAAACGCTTCGGCCATGAACGCCTCACAGCTGCTGCTTCCTCCACCAGCACAGACCGGTTTTTTGGGGGGGCTCCTCCGTTCCTTCCATCCTCTTCCTCACTCCCATCACTTCACCCCTCCTGCAGAACAACCCCTCCTTCTTCTTCTTCTGTGGTTTTCATGCGTCTCCATCATAACACACACAGGCGAAGAGGAAGAGGAGGGAGTCGCTCTCTGAATTCCTCCTCACATCTGGAAACCATCTCCCCCCCCTCCTCTCTCTCTCTCCCTCCCTCCCTCCCTCCCTCGCTCTGCTGGAACGTAAACAACCCTGTAATCAAACCCCCGCCTGACTAACTGGGTGGTGTTTGTCTGAGACCAAAAGCAGGAAGGCCGAACTCGCTTCTTCTTCTTCTTTCTCTCTGTTTCAGGTCCCAGCTGAGTTTTATGGGGCGATAAAAACAATCCACTTTCCTTCGACTCCACTTGCTCGTTCTCGTATAACTGCTGTGTGTCAAAGTGAAGCTGAGCGAGCCAACCTGAACACCACCGATGGAAACCAACCTGAACGCCACCAATGGAAACCAACCTGAACTCCACCAACGGAAACCAACCTGAACTCCACCAACGGAAACCAACCTGAACTCCACCGATGGAAACCAACCTGAACTCCACCAACGGAAACCAACCTGAACTCCACCGATGGAAACCAACCTGAACTCCACCGATGGAAACCAACCTGAACTCCACCGATGGAAACCAACCTGAACGCCACCGACGGAAACCAACCTGAACTCCACCGATTGAAACCAACCTGAACTCCACCGACGGAAACCAACCTGAACTCCACCGATTGAAACCAACCTGAACTCCACCGATGGAAACCAACCTGAACTCCACCGACGGAAACCAACCTGAACGCCACTGACGGAAACCAACCTGAACTCCACCGATGGAAACCAACCTGAACTCCACCGATGGAAACCAACCTGAACTCCACCGACGGAAACCAACCTGAACGCCACTGACGGAAACCAACCTGAACTCCACCGACGGAAACCAACCTGAACTCCACCGACGGAAACCAACCTGAACGCCACCGACGGAAACCAACCTGAACTCCACCGATGGAAACCAACCTGAACTCCACCGACGGAAACCAACCTGAACGCCACCGATGGAAACCAACCTGAACTCCACCGATGGAAACCAACCTGAACTCCACTGATGGAAACCAACCTGAACTCCACCGATGGAAACCAACCTGAACTCCACTGATGGAAACCAACCTGAACTCCACCGATGGAAACCAACCTGAACTCCACCGATGGAAACCAACCTGAACTCCACCGATGGAAACCAACCTGAACTCCACCGATTGAAACCAACCTGAACGCCACCGATGGAAACCAACCTGAACTCCACCGATGGAAACCAACCTGAACGCCACCGATGGAAACCAACCTGAACGCCACCGATGGAAACCAACCTGAACTCCACCGATGGAAACCAACCTGAACTCCACCGACGGAAACCAACCTGAACTCCACCGATGGAAACCAACCTGAACTCCACCGATGGAAACCAACCTGAACTCCACCGACGGAAACCAACCTGAACTCCACCGACGGAAACCAACCTGAACTCCACCGATGGAAACCAACCTGAACTCCACCGATGGAAACCAACCTGAACTCCACCGATGGAAACCAACCTGAACTCCACCGACGGAAACCAACCTGAACTCCACCGACGGAAACCAACCTGAACTCCACCGACGGAAACCAACCTGAACTCCACCGACGGAAACCAACCTGAACTCCACCGACGGAAACCAACCTGAACTCCACCGATGGAAACCAACCTGAACTCCACCGACGGAAACCAACCTGAACTCCACCAACGGAAACCAACCTGAACTCCACCAACGGAAACCAACCTGAACTCCACCGATGGAAACCAACCTGAACTCCACCCATGGAAACCAACCTGAACTCCACCGACGGAAACCAACCTGAACTCCACCGACGGAAACCAACCTGAACGCCACCGACGGAAACCAACCTGAACTCCACCGATGGAAACCAACCTGAACTCCACCGACGGAAACCAACCTGAACTCCACCGACGGAAACCAACCTGAACTCCACCGACGGAAACCAACCTGAACTCCACCGACGGAAACCAACCTGAACGCCACCGATGGAAACCAACCTGAACTCCACCCATGGAAACCAACCTGAACTCCACCGACGGAAACCAACCTGAACTCCACCGACGGAAACCAACCTGAACTCCACCGACGGAAACCAACCTGAACGCCACCGACGGAAACCAACCTGAACTCCACCGATGGAAACCAACCTGAACTCCACCGACGGAAACCAACCTGAACTCCACCGACGGAAACCAACCTGAACTCCACCGACGGAAACCAACCTGAACTCCACCGACGGAAACTAACCTGAACTCCACCGACGGAAACCAACCTGAACTCCACCGACGGAAACCAACCTGAACTCCACCGACGGAAACCAACCTGAACTCCACCGACGGAAACCAACCTGAACGCCACCGATGGAAACCAACCTGAACTCCACCGATGGAAACCAACCTGAACGCCACCAACGGAAACCAACCTGAACTCCACCTACGGAAACCAACCTGAACTCCACCAACGGAAACCAACCTGAACTCCACCGATGGAAACCAACCTGAACTCCACCGACGGAAACCAACCTGAACTCCACCGACGGAAACCAACCTGAACTCCACCGACGGAAACCAACCTGAACGCCACCGACGGAAACCAACCTGAACTCCACCGGCGGAAACCAACCTGAACGCCACCGACGGAAACCAACCTGAACTCCACCGACGGAAACCAACCTGAACTCCACCGATGGAAACCAACCTGAACTCCACCGATGGAAACCAACCTAACTCCACCGATGGAAACCAACCTGAACTCCACCGATGGAAACCAACCTGAACTCCACCGATGGAAACCAACCTGAACTCCACCGACGGAAACCAACCTGAACGCCACCGACGGAAACCAACCTGAACTCCACCGATGGAAACCAACCTGAACTCCACCGATGGAAACCAACCTGAACTCCACCGATGGAAACCAACCTGAACTCCACCGATGGAAACCAACCTGAACTCCACCGATGGAAACCAACCTCAACTCCACCGACGGAAAGCAACCTGAACGCCACCGACGGAAACCAACCTGAACTCCACCGATGGAAACCAACCTGAACTCCACCGACGGAAACCAACCTGAACTCCACCGATGGAAACCAACCTGAACTCCACGGACGGAAACCAACCTGAACTCCACCAATGGAAACCAACCTGAACTCCACCGACGGAAACCAACCTGAACGCCACCGATGGAAACCAACCTGAACTCCACCGATGGAAACCAACCTGAACTCCACCGATGGAAACCAACCTGAACTCCACCGATGGAAACCAACCTGAACTCCACCGATGGAAACCAACCTGAACTCCACCAATGGAAACCAACCGGAACGCCACCGATGGAAGCCAACCTGAACTCCACCGACGGAAACCAACCTGAACTCCACCGACGGAAACCAACCTGAACGTCACTGATGGAAACCAATCTGAACTCCACCGATGGAAACCAACCTGAACTCCACCGACGGAAACCAACCTGAACTCCACCAATGGAAACCAACCTGAACTCCACCGATGGAAACCAACCGGAACGCCACCGATGGAAGCCAACCTGAACTCCACCGACGGAAACCAACCTGAACTCCACCGACGGAAACCAACCTGAACGTCACTGATGGAAACCAACCTGAACTCCACCGATGGAAACCAACCTGAACTCCACCGACGGAAACCAACCTGAACTCCACCAACGGAAACCAACCTGAACGTCACCAATGGAAACCAACCTGAACTCCACCGACGGAAACCAACCTGAACTCCACCGACGGAAACCAACCTGAACTCCACCGACGGAAACCAACCTGAACTCCACCGATGGAAACCAACCTGAACTCCACCGATGGAAACCAACCTGAACTCCACCGACGGAAACCAACCTGAACTCCACCGATGGAAACCAACCTGAACTCCACCGACGGAAACCAACCTGAACTCCACCGACGGAAACCAACCTGAACGTCACTGATGGAAACCAACCTGAACTCCACCGACGGAAACCAACCTGAACGTCACTGATGGAAACCAACCTGAACTCCACCCATGGAAACCAACCTGAACTCCACCGACGGAAACCAACCTGAACTCCACCGACGGAAACCAACCTGAACGTCACTGATGGAAACCAACCTGAACTCCACCGACGGAAACCAACCTGAACTCCACCGACGGAAACCAACCTGAACGTCACTGATGGAAACCAACCTGAACTCCACCCATGGAAACCAACCTGAACTCCACCGACGGAAACCAACCTGAACTCCACCAACGGAAACCAACCTGAACGTCACCAATGGAAACCAACCTGAACTCCACCGACGGAAACCAACCTGAACGTCACTGATGGAAACCAACCTGAACTCCACCCATGGAAACCAACCTGAACTCCACCGACGGAAACCAACCTGAACGTCACCGATGGAAACCAACCTGAACTCCACCGATGGAAACCAACCTGAACTCCACCCATGGAAACCAACCTGAACGCCACCGATGGAAACCAACCTGAACGCCACCGATGAAACGAAGCGTGCGGAGCTGGAAAACCTGAAGCAGGATCAAACGATCCGTGCTGGAACCCTCCCCTAGTAAATCCTGAGGAACACCGATGCTTCCATTAAAACCACTTTAACAGAGCCACAGTTACCCAGCACGTCCAGCGGGGGGGGGGGGGGGGTGCTGCAGAGTTCAGCGTTTACCTACAAGTTAGTAAGCCAGTTTCAGACAACAGTAACCATGGCAACGGTGGAGGTCATGATAACCTAAACTACCAGCCAGAGGTTTCAACACTTGCTCGTTTGATTTAAAGGTCGTTGCCACCATCTGCGTCGCTGCTGCTTCTTCATTCCTTTCATGGTGGCAGATCAGCGACGATGCTGCCCCCACCATGAGGAGAACGAGGAAAGATGGAGAGACTGGACCATTCGTGGAACCAGACCTTCCATGGAGTCAACCTTCCTCGGAGCCGGAACATCCGTGGAACCGGACTTTCTCTGGAACCGGACCTTCAGTGGAACCGGACCTTCAGTGGAACCGGACCACTCGTGGAACCGGACCTTCTCTGGAACCAGACCCTCTCTGGAACCAGACCACTCGTGGAACTGGACATTCCGTGGAACCGGACCACTCGTGGAACAGGACATTCCGTGGAACCGGACCACTCGTGGAACTGGACATTCCGTGGAACCGGACCCTCTCTGGAACCGGACCACTCGTGGAACCGGACATTCCGTGGAACCGGACCCTCTCTGGAACCGGACCACTCGTGGAACTGGACATTCCGTGGAACCGGACCCTCTCTGGAACCGTAACCACTCGTGGAACCGGACATTCCGTGGAACCGGACCATCCGTGGAACCGGACCATCCGTGTAACCGGACCACTCGTGGAACTGGACCCTCTCTGGAACCGGACCACTCGTGGAACCGGACATTCCGTGGAACCGGACCCTCTCTGGAACCCGACCATCCGTGGAACCGGACCCTCTCTGCAACCGGACCACTCGTGGAACCGGACCCTCTCTGGAACCGGACCATCCGTGGAACCGGACCCTCTCTGGAACCGGACCCTCCGTGGAACCGGACCCTCTGTGGAACCGGACCATCCGTGGAACCGGACCCTCTCTGGAACCGGACCATCCGTGGAACCGGACCCTCTCTGGAACCGGACCCTCCGTGGAACCGGACCACTCATGGAACCGGACCATCCGTGGAACCGGACCATCCGTGGAACTGGACCACTCATGGAACCGGACCATCCGTGGAACCGGACCCTCCGTGGAACCGGACCACTCGTGGAACCGGACCCTCTCTGCAACCGGACCACTCGTGGAACCGGACCCTCTCTGGAACCGGACCATCCGTGGAACCGGACCCTCTCTGGAACCGGACCCTCCGTGGAACCGGACCCTCTCTGGAACCGGACCCTCCGTGGAACCGGACCATCCGTGGAACCGGACCCTCTCTGGAACCGGACCCTCCGTGGAACCGGACCATCCGTGGAACCGGACCATCCGTGGAACTGGACCACTCATGGAACCGGACCATCCGTGGAACCGGACCCTCCGTGGAACCGGACCACTCGTGGAACCGGACCCTCTCTGCAACCGGACCACTCGTGGAACCGGACCCTCTCTGGAACCGGCCAATCCGTGGAACCGGACCCTCTCTGGAACCGGACCCTCCGTGGAACCGGACCATCCGTGGAACCGGACCCTCTCTGGAACCGGACCATCCGTGGAACCGGACCACTCATGGAACCGGACCAAACAGCCAGAGTGTGAACGGAGCCTAAAACGGCGGCGCATACGGAACGTTGCTGCACACGGACTCTGCATCCGTGTGCAGCAACGTAATGATTCAGTCAGAAAACGTGTAAATTATCGGCGGCGCATCAGCGAGCAGCTGAAAGATTCACGTTTTAGCTGCGAAATGCGACCGTTTGATCGCAGAGTGGAGCTCCGTATCTGTGGGGAACGTCGTAGGCTGCTACATCCTCCCCCAGGAGCCAGGACGTTCTTCTCGGGGGCTCCGAGACGTAACGTGTGATTGGTCGGACATTTGAGGTGGGCGGGGTTAAAGCAGAGAGGTGTCACCTCATTTCTGCAGAGGCCACGTTAAACAGCTGATGGAGGTGGTGAGAACGTACGAACATGTAAACTACACACGAGGCGTTCAAATACACGGACACCAACCCGTCCTGCCACGGACGAGGTTTACTGTAGATGTATATCGGTGTAGATGAACACCGTCACCCTCCCACCCCCACCCCAACAACAACAGATAAACAACAACAACAACTGAGACAAACAATAACAGATAAACAACAACAACAGATAAACAACAACAACAGAAACAAACAACAACAGACAAACAACAGATAAACAACAACAGAGACAAACAACAACATAAACAACAACAATGGAATAGATCGATACCACGTTTTTTAAATATAGATATGATATCAGCATATGAAAATATCTTGATATTTCAGTGTATCGATATTTTTTCCCACCCCGATTGTCTGGAAGACGATCCTCCCGAGACCAGCATCTATCTGTAATCACGTGGATCTAACAAACATCTGTAACCGTCTCTGCAGCGATACTTTACGATAAACATGTTTCCGAACTAAAAACAGATGTTTGATATGAAATGAAACTTTCAGACAGATTAGGGTAAAAATATCGGATATCTCGTATATGGTCATGTAAAATAAACGTGATGCGATATTCGGTCCGTATCGCCCAGCGCTCCCGCGTTTACCGTATGTCAGGAACGGTGGTGTGCGACTCGGCCGCGTAGCGATTCGGTGCTGAATCGGATGGTATCGTTCTAAATGAACCGATATCATCCATGAATCGTGATATGAGCTGAACCACCGCTAACGGACTCCTGATTGTTAACCCTTTACGTGATCGCCTGCGCTTCCATCCCGTCCGGTGGAGCCGCTCGATTACGGAAAAAATCATTATCACCATTATTTTGATCAGTTTTGAAATCGTGATTATTTAAACGATTATTTTTCGTTACACGACGCATTTATTCAACACTTCATTGATAAATTATGCAAAACATTGAAATGGAAAATAAATATTAGCTGCAAATATGTTCCCATGCAGCTGTTCTGCAGTTTGTCTTTATTTGAAGAACAAATGTTCTTATTTTAGAAAAACATCGCAAAGAAACTTGAGTTCAGTGCTGAAGATGGAACATTGTTATCGATGATGCGGAACGTCGGCGGGAACGAACGTCAGAACAACGTCCGGAAACCGCGGAGAGAAAAATGGCTTCCGCTCCATCATCCAGGTTCAATGAACTGCCCCCCCCCGTCAGCTGGTCCACCATCCAGCCCCCGAATGGGTCGTTTATCCTCAGACTGTCTGCTAAACCCGGTTACATTAACCAGTATTCAGATTACAGCAGCCAAAGGATCGTAACTACACGTAACTACCAACCAGACTAGTCACAGTCAGTCTGATCCATGATGACACCATCATCATCACACCTTCATCACAACATCACCATCACTGCTGTTGCTAGGAGACCTCTGTTTACACCTGGACGGGATGATGAGGACGCTTCCTGTCCAACTTTCCACCAATCAGAGAGCTTAAACTGACGGTAACGTCCAATCAGGAGCCGCCAAAGATCAACAAGTGAGCAGGAAGTTAAATAATGATCCTGTACGTGACCGAAGCTGGTTAGGGTTAGCTAGTTACCGTAGGTTAGTTAGTGGGCTGGTTAGGGTTAGCTAGTTACCATAGGTTAGTTAATGAGCTGGTTAGGGTTAGCTAGTTACCGCAGGTTAGTTAGTGAGCTGGTTAGGGTTAGCTAGTTACCGTAGGTTAGTTAGTGAGCTGGTTAGGGTTAGCTAGTTACCGTAGGTTAGTTAGTGAGCTGGTTAGGGTTAGCTAGTTACCGTAGGTTAGTTAATGAGCTGGTTAGGATAACTTAGTTACCGTAGGTTAGTTAATGAGCTGGTTAGGGTTAGCTAGTTACCGTAGGTTAGTTAGTGAGCTGGTTAGGGTTAGCTAGTTACCGTAGGTTAGTTAGTGAGCTGGTTAGGATTAGTTAGTTACCGTAGGTTAGTTAATGAACTGGTTAGGATAACTTAGTTACCGTAGGTTAGTTAGTGAGCTGGTTAGGGTTAGCTAGTTACCGTAGGTTAGTTAGTGAGCTGGTTAGGGTTAGCTAGTTACCATAGGTTAGTTAGTGAGCTGGTTAGGGTTAGCTAGTTACCGTAGGTTAGTTAGTGAGCTGGTTAGGGTTAGCTAGTTGCCGTAGGTTAGTTAATGAGCTGGTTAGGATAACTTAGTTACCGTAGGTTTGTTAATGAGCTGGTTAGGATAACTTAGTTACCGTAGGTTAGTTAATGAGCTGGTTAGGCTTAGTTAGTGCGTTCATTTTACACCATTTTAGCTGAAAATACACCCATACATCAGCCGGCCGATATTTGTGGTTTTTGCTGGTATCAAAATCAGCCAATACATCAGGTACGTCGGCCGACCCCCTCCCCCCACATAATTTACAGAACAGCAGCAGTGTTTTTCTTATTAAGTTTAAAGTTCCTTAATTTATTTGAAGTGCTTCGTTTCTTTTTTCTTTTTTTTTTAATCATAAAAGATTTTTCAAAATGAGTTTTCATCGCGTCCATTATGTTAATTTTGGGGTCAAATGCAGTATCGGCCCCCAATATCGGCCCTAAATATAATCAAGCTGTATCGTCCATCATAATATCGATTAAGATGAGAAAATATCTGTATCGGCCTTAATAAATCTGTATCGGTTGATCCCTAATTTTAGCCCGATGATCTGGCCGTTAGCATACGATGGTAACTGAAGGTTCGGCTTCGGCGTGTAAATGTAGCACGTAGGCGCGGAAACAAAGACGCAGTCATCGCAGACAACAGTTCTGGTCTGTTTCCGACATTTTGAAAAACAGGAGTGGAAAAAATATCAATACAGTGAAATATCGCGATATTTTCATATACCAATAGCAAATCGATATTTAAAAACGTGGCATCGATCTTTTTTACTTACAAAAATCTTGTGAGATTTCATCGTTTTGTTTCAAAATCAAGATATTTCATGAAAACTCTGCGACGATGAAATATCGTGAGATTTCGTCAGAAAAATAGATCGATACTGCGTTTTTAAACGTCAGTATGATATCAGCATATGAAAATGTCAGTGTATCGATATTTTTTCCACCCCTAGTCTTTAAAAGTTTTAAAGTCTAAAAAAGAAGTTTTTTTTTTTACTTTAGAAACAGCAGGCTGATTGATTAAATATCGTTTAAATATCTGTTAAATATCGGTGGGGTGGCCGATGTCCGATACTCAGTTTTAAGGCCGATACCGATAGGGGCCGATTATATGGTGCGTTCCTACCAAACCCTGCAGAAACACGCTGATGTGAATGTGAGTCTGAATAAGTCGGAACAAACTGATCGGATCAGCTGATCGGCTTCGGTCGCGCGCGCAGCAGCTGCGGAGGAAAGTGAAGCTTTTGTTTCCCATCAGCAGACTTCAGAAATAAACATGAGTGAAGGAGAAAAGACCCCCCCCAGCACCAGCGTTCATGACCCAAACAGAAACGCACGTTTACACCCCCACTCCGCTCATGCTCTGACGTCAGCAGACCACTCAGCTCCGCTGTATCACCCACAAGTATCGGTTCCGATCAGGAACCACGTCTCCGCGCTGAACTAGTCAAAGTTGCTCCCAGGCAGCGGGAAGCGGCTGGAAAGCGGCAGAGACGCGGCGCAGACGCGGCTGGGAGGCGGGAAACTCACCGTGTGTGCTGGAGCTCGAACGGCGTCAGGGTGAAGTCATCCCTCAGAGCCCGGAACCAAGACATCAGCCCCGCTGGTGCACCGATGATCGGATTATTGTCTCAGTCCTGCGCTGCGTCCGAGCCTCTGCGGCGCTGCGTTCACGGGCGCCACGGAAACTCCGTGTTCCACTCTGATCCTGTCAGTTTGGAGGGAACTACCGATACCAGGACAGTTTCTGTAAATACGTGTGTTTATGGGGACATTTGATGCTGTTTGGTCGCATCAGTTACAGACAATAAACCGTGTTTTTGGTTATCAATAATCCAGCTGCTCATTTTTCAGGTTCCAGCCAGGCGGAGAGTTCATCTGGAAACGGAAACCTTATTTAGTTTCTTTATTCTGCCTGGAGGATTTTCAGGGTGGACGCACACGCACACACACATACACATATACATTTATATATATATATATATATATATATATATATATATATATATATATATATATATATATATATATATATATATATATACACTACTCACAAAAAGTTAGGGATATTCAACTTTCAGTTTTTGGAGAACAGAACGATGTAGAATAAATATTTAACCATTGAACAATGTTCATGTGCATCTAAAAATTTAGAGAAAGTTTAATTCAGTTCACTTGGACAAGTTGCTGTGGATTTTAGGTTCATTCTGACATCAGACAAAAAACAAATATCCTTACATTTTTGTGAGAAGTCTGTATATGTATATATATATATATATATATATAATATATATATATATATACATACACACACACATGTATGTATATATATGTATATATATAAATATGTATATATATATATATGTACCGTCATCCTCAAAATTATTTATACCCTCCAGTTAAAGAAAAGTAAATGTACATCAGAAAT
The DNA here is from genome assembly GCA_023101725.1 of Atherinomorus stipes. Lineage (NCBI taxonomy): Eukaryota > Metazoa > Chordata > Actinopteri > Atheriniformes > Atherinidae > Atherinomorus > Atherinomorus stipes. The sequence goes on along the minus strand of JALJCO010003880.1, from coordinate 172,975 downwards.
TCAAATAACAGGAAACTAAAGAAACTAATAATAAATAAAAATTCACAAAATTATACTTTAGTTAAATAAAATATTGCTTTTGAATTGTGGTTGGAAATAATAATTTTAAAAAACTGTCTCAGACACATCAGAGCATCTTTCCCATGAACATGGACCACCACACCTGTCCGCAGGTGCAGACGTGTGATTGGACGTTACAGAAACACCTGATTGCAGCGATTGGCTCAGTGTTGCTCAGTAACATTTTAGCTTCGGAGCTCCATCATGCTTGTTTACATGTTTGTTTTTAATATTTCTGTTGAACCATGATTCAGAATCAACGTCCTGGTTTTAACAGAAGTTTTATTTTTATAACTTTTGTCAGTTTCATCTTGTTTCACTGACGGCTGAAGAAGACGTCCTTCATGTCTCCTGCAGCTGCGTCAGTCTGAGGAGCTCTCATTTCCTCTTTTCCCAGACTGCACTGAACGCAGCATGAACACAAAGCTGAGCGCCGCCCAGCTAACTAACTTCAGATGAGATAAGAGACTGAAGTCTTCTGCAAGAGCCAACAGTTTAATCCTGGATCAGTCCAGATCGTCACGGGAACAGCTCAAACCTCCGAGCGCCAGTAAACGCGCCTCAGGAGGGAAATCCGCTCATCACAGCTCACTTTTAGCTTTCAGCAGTTACCGTCATGTCTGTGAGCCACAAGTACCTGATTTAAACCCTTACAATAAAACACAAATGTAATTTTCACACGTTTTTCAGTTTGAAATTTCAGCTGTTCAAAGTTTAAATTTAAAGATAAAAAATTAATGAATAAATCAAATATAAGAGGATAAAAATTCAGGTTCGACATCCAGGACAGAGAAGTAAGCAGTGGACTTTCTTCCACGTCATTTCGGACTAAATCATTCTCATCAAATAATCATTTAAACTATTTTAAATGGAAATATTAAAGGTGCAGTCTGTAAAAAATGGTCAGTGGCAGAAAAATGTGATATATAATTCAAAACTGTGTTTCTATTGATGTGTAATCGCTGCACTAGAACAGCTGTTATATGTTTGTTTTCTATATCTACTTGCTGGGGGGTGCACATATGGAGGCTGCCATTTTTACTACGGTGTCCCTAAGTGGACAAAACAATGTGTGTGAACTTTCAAACTGTAGCAGCTTTGTTTAATGGCAGTTAGAGACTGTTTGGGATCAGAAATGTCTTAAAAGACATAAAAATAGTTCCTCATAGTTCAGTCACAGCTGCACCTGAGACCCCTGATCCACTCATGAAAACATCTTTAAGTCTGAGAATTTTGGCCGCTAACGGCCACCGTACATTCACAGCAGAGCTGGAATATGATGTCATTTGAAAGGAAACATCTTTCTGTCAAATACCACCTTTACCACCAGATGGCAGTAAATCAAACGTAATTTTACTGCCTGAAACTGTGAAAGTTTGGATTGAAAACGGATAAAATTCCAGTTCTGACGAGACGTTTACTTCGGCACGTTTGTGCCGTCAGCAGCGATGATGGTGCCATAACTTTACCGACGACCCCCCCCCCATCATAAATGCTGGAGAAGCCAGCCTTCAAATTTAACACCAACATGATGCATTTTTAGAAACATTCAAATAATCCCAGAAATTCAAACTGGGGTTGGAAAATGGAAAAACAGGGTTTGTAATTCATAACAATAATCAACCCAAAAAGATTAACAGTCACAGAAATGAATATTAACTCAAGCGCTCAATAAAATATTGTATTTAAACTCTTTTAAAAATGAAAAAGAAATTGAAAGTTTCCCTCGTAGCGATCTGAACCTTTCAGAAAGACGGACAGAACAACCTCTGATACATTATGCAGCGTATTCGGTCAGCCATGGATAAAAGTAGAAAATGAAGACTTGTCTACATCAAATTTAAGACGCTGGATGAAAAAATGGCACTTTTAAAGACCTTTTAAGGCCTTACACTTAAAATAAAGCATTTTAGACATTTTTAAGACCCTGCATGAACCCTGTTTGTTTATCCCATTGGGGAAGTTCAATTGCCCTCGTAGTCACCCCTAAAACGCTCTGTGTCGAATAATAAACCTAATAAAATCATACGAACCAGCCGGCAGATGAAGTAAAAACACTCTAAGAAGCTAAATGAATAGATAATAAAACTGCATTTGTGAAGATAAAAGAAGATAAAATATTGCCCTCCAAGCCAACTAGAAATGCTCGTTTTGCCTTAAATGCTGTTTTAATGTTTTGATTCCTTGTTGCAACGTTTACCTGATGATCTAGAAAGAAACTGGCAGATTCAGACGTCATGAAGTCCTCCAGGTCAGTAAAAGCATCCAACACCGCCACCTGGTGGTGTAGAGTAAAACTACAGGCAGTCACCTCAGAAAACTCCAGACTGGACATCAGTTAGCAGGACCTGCACCCCCCCCCCCCCAAGGAAATATCAAGATATCACCAAAAGAAGAATTTAACTGAGTTTTTACAAGTTTCTTAAAACAACAAGAGGTCATTGAATGCAACGTGGGAATTCAGTAGAAAAACTGACTTTATTTCAGTCGACAATCAAACACGTGAAAAACAAACTGAGGGTTTAAAAATGCTTCTTCCAACATGATGAACCCGAGATGAAACGAATCTGATCAGTTATTAAAAACAAGCACCAAAGAAGCCGATCAGGAACCAGCTGATGACGAAACTGGCAGCTAAAGCAGCACCGTGCACGCCGCCGTCCCGGACGCCGCCGTCCCGGACGCTCCTGCACGCCGCCGTCCAGGACGCTCCTGCAACCGCCGTCCAGACGCTCCTGCACGCCGCCGTCCAAGACGCTCCTGCACGCCGCCGTCCAAGACGCTCCTGCACGCCGCGTCGTCCCGGACGCTCCGTCGTCCCGGACGCTCCGTCGTCCAAGACGCTCCTGCACGCCGCCGTCCCAGACGCTCCTGCACGCCGCCGTCCAGGACGAAACAGCGTGCGGGACAGAAGCTGCCTTCGTCCCCGACGCCGCTTCGTCCCGGATGCTCCGTCATCCCGGACGCCGCTTCGTCCCGGACGCTCCGTCATCCCGGACGCTCCGTCGTCCCGGACGCTCCGTCGTCCCGGACGCTCCATCGTCCCGGACGCCGCTTCGTCCCGGACGCTCCGCCGCCCCGGACGCGCGCCGCGTCCCGGACGCCCGCTTCGCCCCGGACGCTCCGTCGCTCCCGAGCGCCGCCCGCTCCGGACGCTCCGTCGTCCCGGACGCCGCCGCGCCCCGAGCGCTCCTCGCCCCGGACGCTCCTTCGCCCTGGACGCCGCGCCGTCCCGGACGCTCCGCCATCCCGGGCGCCCGCCGCCCCGACGCTCCGCCGTCCCCGACGCCGCCCCGTCCCGGACGCTCCGCCGCCCCGACGCCTCCGTCGCCCCGGGCGCTCCCGTCCCGAGCGCTCCCGCCGTCCCGGACGCTGCTTCGTCCCGGACACTCCGTCAGCCCGGACGCTGCTTCGTCCCGGACGCCGCGTCGCCCCGGACGCCGCTTCGTCCCGGACGCTCCGTCGTCCCGGACGCCGCTTCGTCCCGGACGCCGCGTCGTCCCGGACGCCGCGTCATCCCGGACGCTCCGTCGTCCCGGACGCTCCGTCGTCCCGGACGCCGCTTCGTCCCGGACGCCGCATCGTCCCGGACGCCGCTTCGTCCCGGACGCTCCGTCGTCCCGGACGCCGCGTCGTCCCGGACGCCGCGTCGTCCCGGACGCTCCGTCGTCCCGGACGCCGCTTCGTCCCGGACGCTCCGTCGTCCCGGACGCCGCGTCGTCCCGGACGCCGCTTCGTCCCGGACGCTCCGTCGTCCCGGACGCCGCTTCGTCCCGGACGCTCCGTCGTCCCGGACGCTCCGTCCCGGACGCTCCGCTACAGCCTCCCCGCCTCCCGGAACCGGTCCAGCAGCCCGTCGTCCGCCCTCAGCGGGCAGAACAGCGTCCGGGTTCTGTAGTAGCCCGGGTCGGACCGGAGGTTCTGGATGACGTCTGACAGGAGGTGGGCGCGCTCCACGCAGCAGCCCGGCGCCTCGTAGCCCAGCTTGGTGAAGTGCACGTGGAGGTGGTAGTAGGAGGGCTGGTAGTGCAGGTAGACCCGCAGCTTGCTGGCGGGAAGGTTGTATCGCTGCAGGACGGCATCCTGAAGCACAATCACACACGTGTTAGCCTGTTTCCGCCGCGTCGCCATCCAGACCACCCCCTCAGCAGGAAAACCCACCTTCCCTTTCTGGAGGATGTTCTGCAGCAGCGGCAGGTGCTCCGGCCTCAGGTCACGAAGACTCTTGATGTCCCGCTGGTGTGTGATCGCGATCAGGTACAAGTTGTCGAGCTGAGAGAGAAAGGGAGGACACGTGAGACTCGCCTGGTAGCAGCTTCCTCAAACAAAGGTCTAAAGTTTCTACGTTTGATGCTCTCAGGAGGGCTGGGAATGCCGATACCCTGGAGACGATACTTTGATACCAGACAGACAAAATATCAGATTCAATGCTTTTTTGAGTACTAACATACCCCACAGATACAAAGCATGCGGGTGTTTTGTGTCACATGATGGTGGTAGCCTATCAGATTCTAGCTTCTGTGTCACATGATGGTGGTAGCCTATCAGATTCTAGCTTCTGTGTCACATGATGGTGGTAGCCTATCAGATTCTAGTTTCTGTGTCGCATGATGGTGGTAGCCTATCAGATTCTAGCTTCTGTATCACATGATGGTGGTAGCCTATCAGATTCTAGCTTCTGTATCACATGATGGTGGTAGCCTATCAGATTCTAGCTCCTGTATCTCATGATGGTGGTAGACTATCAGATTCTAGCTTCTGTATCACATGATGGTGATAGCCTATCAGATTCTAGCTTCTGTATCACATGATAGTGGTAGCCTATCAGATTCTAGCTTCTGTGTCACATGATGGTGGTAGCCTATCAGATTCTAGCTTCTGTATCACATGATGGTGGTAGCCTATCAGATTCTAGCTTCTGTATCACATGATGGTGATAGCCTATCAGATTCTAGCTTCTGTATCACATGATAGTGGTAGCCTATCAGATTCTAGCTTCTGTATCACATGATGGTGGTAGCCTATCAGATTCTAGCTTCTGTGTCACATGATGGTGGTAGCCTATCAGATTCTAGCTTCTGTATCACATGATGGTGGTAGCCTATCAGATTCTAGCTTCTGTATCACATGATGGTGGTAGCCTATCAGATTCTAGCTTCTGTATCACATGATGGTGGTAGCCTATCAGATTCTAGCTTCTGTGTCACATGATGGTGGTAGCCTATCAGATTCTAGCTTCTGTATCACATGATGGTGGTAGCCTATCAGATTCTAGCTTCTGTATCACATGATGGTGGTAGCCTATCAGATTCTAGCTTCTGTATCACATGATGGTGGTAGCCTATCAGATTCTAGCTTCTGTATCACATGATGGTGGTAGCCTATCAGATTCTAGCTTCTGTGTCACATGATGGTGGTAGCCTATCAGATTCTAGCTTCTGTGTCACATGATGGTGGTAGCCTATCAGATTCTAGCTTCTGTGTCACATGATGGTGGTAGCCTATCAGATTCTAGCTTCTGTATCACATGATGGTGGTAGCCTATCAGATTCTAGCTTCTGTGTCACATGATGGTGGTAGCCTATCAGATTCTAGCTTCTGTGTCACATGATGGTGGTAGCCTATCAGATTCTAGCTTCTGTATCACATGATGGTGGTAGCCTATCAGATTCTAGCTTCTGTATCACATGATGGTGGTAGCCTATCAGATTCTAGCTTCTGTATCACATGATGGTGGTAGCCTATCAGATTCTAGCTTCTGTGTCACATGATGGTGGTAGCCTATCAGATTCTAGCTTCTGTTCACATGATGGTGGTAGCCTATCAGATTCTAGCTTCTGTATCACATGATGGTGGTAGCCTATCAGATTCTAGCTTCTGTGTCACATGATGGTGGTAACCTATCAGATTCTAGCTTCTGTATCACATGATGGTGGTAGCCTATCAGATTCTAGCTTCTGTGTCACATGATGGTGGTAGCCTATCAGATTCTAGCTTCGTATCACATGATGGTGGTAGCCTATCAGATTCTAGCTTCTGTATCACATGATGGTGGTAACCTATCAGATTCTAGCTTCTGTGTCACATGATGGTGGTAGCCTATCAGATTCTAGCTTCTGTGTCACATGATGGTGGTAGCCTATCAGATTCTAGCTTCTGTGTCACATGATGGTGGTAGCCTATCAGATTCTAGCTTCTGTATCACATGATGGTGGTAGCCTATCAGATTGTAGCTTCTGTATCACATGATGGTGGTAGCCTATCAGATTGTAGCTTCTGTATCACATGATGGTGGTAGCCTATCAGATTGTAGCTTCTGTATCACATGATGGTGGTAGCCTATCAGATTCTAGCTTCGTATCACATGATGGTGGTAGCCTATCAGATTCTAGCTTCTGTATCACATGATGGTGGTAGCCTATCAGATTCCAGCTTCTGTATCACATGATGGTGGTAGCCTATCAGATTCTAGCTTCTGTATCACATGATGGTGGTAGCCTATCAGATTCTAGCTTCTAACATGATGGTGGTAGCCTATCAGATTCTAGCTTCTGTATCACATGATGGTGGTAGCCTATCAGATTCTAGCTTCTGTGTCACATGATGGTGGTAGCCTATCAGATTCTAGCTTCTGTATCACATGATGGTGGTAGCCTATCAGATTCTAGCTTCTGTATCACATGATGGTGGTAGCCTATCAGATTCTAGCTTCTGTATCACATGATGGTGGGAGCCTATCAGATTCTAGCTTCTGTATCACATGATGGTGGTAGCCTATCAGATTCTAGCTTCTGTGTCACATGATGGTGGTAGCCTATCAGATTCTAGCTTCTGTATCACATGATGGTGGTAGCCTATCAGATTCTAGCTTCTGTGTCACATGATGGTGGTAGCCTATCAGATTCTAGCTTCTGTATCACATGATGGTGGTAGCCTATCAGATTCTAGCTTCGTACACATGATGGTGGTAGCCTATCAGATTCTAGCTTCTGTATCACATGATGGTGGTAGCCTATCAGATTCTAGCTTCTGTATCACATGATGGTGGTAGCCTATCAGATTCTAGCTTCTGTATCACATGATGGTGGTAGCCTATCAGATTCTAGCTTCTGTGTCACATGATGGGGGTAGCCTATCAGATTCTAGCTTCTGTATCACATGATGGTGGTAGCCTATCAGATTCTAGCTTCTGTATCACATGATGGTGGTAGCCTATCAGATTCTAGCTTCTGTATCACATGATGGTGGTAGCCTATCAGATTCTAGCTTCTGTGTCACATGATGGTGGTAGCCTATCAGATTCTAGCTTCTGTGTCACATGATGGTGGTAGCCTATCAGATTCTAGCTTCTGTCTCACATGATGGTGGTAGCCTATCAGATTCTAGCTTCTGTATCACATGATGGTGGTAGCCTATCAGATTCTAGCTTCTGTATCACATGATGGTGGTAGCCTATCAGATTCTAGCTTCTGTATCACATGATGGTGGTAGCCTATCAGATTCTAGCTTCTGTGTCACATGATGGTGGTAGCCTATCAGATTCTAGCTTCTGTATCACATGATGGTGGTAGCCTATCAGATTCTAGCTTCTGTATCACATGATGGTGGTAGCCTATCAGATTCTAGCTTCTGTATCACATGATGGTGGTAGCCTATCAGATTCTAGCTTCTGTATCACATGATGGTGGTAGCCTATCAGATTCTAGCTTCTGTATCACATGATGGTGGTAGCCTATCAGATTCTAGCTTCTGTATCACATGATGGTGGTAGCCTATCAGATTCTAGCTTCTGTATCACATGATGGTGGTAGCCTATCAGATTCTAGCTTCTGTGTCACATGATGGTGGTAGCCTATCAGATTCTAGCTTCTGTGTCACATGATGGTGGTAGCCTATCAGATTCTAGCTTCTGTCTCACATGAGATATTCAGCTGCAGATATTCAGCTGCAGATATTCGGCAGCAGATATTCGGTGCAGATATTCGGTGCAGATATTCGGCTGCAGATATTCGGCTGCAGATATTCAGCAGCAGATATTCGGCAGCAGATATTCGGCAGCAGATATTCAACTCAGATATTCAGCTGCAGATATTCAGCTGCAGATATTCAGCTGCAGATATTCGGCAGCAGATATTCGGGTGCAGATATTCGGCTGCAGATATTCGGCTGCAGATATTCGGCTGCAGATATTCAGCAGCAGATATTCGGCAGCAGATATTCGGCAGCAGATATTCAGCTGCAGATATTCAGGTGCAGATATTCGGGTGCAGATATTCGGTCAGATATTCAGCAGCAGATATTCGGCAGCAGATATTCCAGCAGATATTCGGCAGCAGATATTCAGCTGCAGATATTCAGCTGCAGATATTCAGCGCAGAATTCGGCAGCAGATATTCGGCGCAGATATTCGGCTGCAGATATTCCTGCAGAACAATCCGCAACACAAAGCAGCAGAATCGGCACAATATTCAGCTGCAGATATTCAGCTGCAGATATTCAGCTGCAGATATTCGGTGCAGATATTCGGGTGCAGATACTCAGCTGCAGATATTCAGCTGCAGATATTCGGCTGCAGATATTCAGCTGCAGATATTCAGCTGCAGATATTCAGCTGCAGATACTCAGCTGCAGAATTCAGCTGCAGATATTCAGCTGCGATATTCAGTGCAGATATTCGGGTGCAGATATTCAGCTGCAGATATTCAGCTGCAGATATTCAGCTGCAGATATTCGGCTGCAGAATTCGGCTGCAAACCTCAGATATTCGGCTGCAGATATTCCAATATTCGGCTGCAGATATTCAGCTGCAGATATTCAGCTGCAATATTCAGCTGCAGATATTCAGCTGCAGATATTCACTGCAGATATTCAGCTGCAATACTCAGCTGCAGAATTCAGCTGCAGATATTCACTCCAATATTCGGCTGCAGAATTCGGCTGCAGATATTCGGCTGCAGATATTCGGCTGCAGATATTCACAGCAATATTCGGCAGCAGATATTCAGCAGATATTCAGCTGCAGATATTCAGCTGCAGATATTCAGCTGCAGATATTCAGCTGCAGATATTCGGCTGCAGATATTCAGCTGCAATCCCAATCTCAGATATTCAGCTGCAGAATTCAGCTGCAATGTGCAGAATTCGGCAGAACGGGCAGAATTCAGCTGCAGATATTCAGCTGCAATATTCGGTGCAGATATTCGGGTGCAGATATTCGGTGCAGAACTCAGCTGCAGATATTCACTCAATATTCAGCTGCAGATATTCAGCTCAATATTCGGCTGCAGATATTCAGCTGCAGATATTCAGCTGCAGATATTCAGCTGCAGATATTCGGGTGCAGATATTCTGCAGATACTCAGCTGCAGATATTCAGCTGCAGATATTCAGCTGCAGATATTCAGCTGCAGATATTCGGGCAGAATCAGCTGCAGATATTCACTCAAACACTCAAACACTCAGAATTCACTCAATCAGCTGCAGATATTCGGGTCTGAGATATTCGGCTGCAGATATTCGGCTGCAGATATTCGGCTGCAGATATTCAGCTGCAGATATTCAGCTGCAGATATTCGGGTGCAGATATTCAGCTGCAGATATTCAGCTGCAGATATTCGGCAGCAGATATTCAGCTGCAGATATTCGGCTGCAGATATTCGGCAGCAGATATTCGGCAGCAGATATTCGGCAGCAGATATTCGGCAGCAGATACTCAGCAGCAGATATTCGGCTGCAGATATTCGGCAGCAGATATTCGGCAGCAGATATTCGGCAGCAGATATTCGGCAGCAGATATTCGGCAGCAGATATTCGGCAGCAGATATTCAGCAGCAGATACTCGGCAGCAGATATTCGGGTGCAGATATTCGGCAGCAGATATTCAGCTGCAGATATTCAGCAGCAGATATTCAGCAGCAGATATTCAGCAGCAGATATTCGGCAGCAGATATTCGGCAGCAGATATTCAGCAGCAGATATTCAGCTGCAGATATTCAGCTGCAGATATTCAGCAGCAGATATTCAGCTGCAGATATTCGGCTGCAGATATTCAGCTGCAGATATTCAGCTGCAGATATTCAGCTGCAGATATTCAGAAGCAGATATTCGGCTGCAGATATTCGGCTGCAGATATTCAGCTGCAGATATTCAGCTGCAGATATTCGGGTGCAGATATTCGGCTGCAGATATTCAGCTGCAGATACTCAGCTGCAGATATTCAGCTGCAGATATTCAGCTGCAGATATTCAGATGCAGATATTCAGCTGCAGATATTCAGCTGCAGATATTCAGATGCAGATATTCAGGTGCAGATATTCAGGTGCAGATATTCAGCTGCAGATATTCAGATGCAGATATTCAGATGCAGATATTCAGCTGCAGATATTCAGCTGCAGATATTCAGATGCAGATATTCAGGTGCAGATATTCAACTGCAGATATTCGGCTGCAGATATTCAGCTGCAGATATTCAGCTGCAGATATTCAGCTGCAGATATTCGGCTGCAGATATTCGGCTGCAGATATTCAGCTGCAGATATTCAGCTGCAGATATTCAGCTGCAGATATTCAGCTGCAGATATTCAGCAGCAGATATTCAGCTGCAGATATTCGGCTGCAGATATTCAGGTGCAGATATTCAGCTGCAGATATTCGGCTGCAGATATTCAGGTGCAGATATTCAGCTGCAGATATTCAGCTGCAGATATTCAGCTGCAGATATTCAGCTGCAGATATTCAGCTGCAGATATTCGGCTGCAGATATTCAGCTGCAGATATTCAGCTGCAGATATTCAGCTGCAGATATTCAGGTGCAGATATTCAGGTCCACCTTTCTGCCTCTTTACCTGTTTCTGGTCCCATTTTAAATCAGGAAGCAGGACGAATCCCAGCTCCGGGTCTGGGTCTTCGTAAACCACCCTCTCGGTCTCCGCCTTCTTCTCCAGGATGTTGTAAACCCACTGCAGACAGAGAATGAAGGTGAGGGTCTGTGATGTGCTTTCCAGCCTGGGGGGGCTCCAGTCCACCGACCTGCAGGCTCAAACTGTGCTTCTGGATGTAGGGCAGAGAGATGGAGCGGTAATCCTCCTCCGTCTCCTCCACCAGGAAGCTCTCCTGCTGCTGGTATCGCTTCACGTGTTTCTCCGTGGCCGGATACACCACCGTGGTCTTAATCTCTGCAAAACAAACGAAGTAAAGCGCTCCGTGGCTGCAGCATGATGATGATGATCCAGCATCATCGTCTCACGGCCGTACCGTTCAGGTGAGGAGGCGCCTGCAGCCGATAGCTGCTGTAGATATCGTTCTTCATCTCCAGCCTCAGCGAGGAGCTGCTGAACAGATCGGCCAGGGTCTCCTCTCTGAAAGGAGTTTTCTCCAGGACCACCACCGCGTCCTGGTCATCAATCTGGAGATGACAGAGTTGGTAGTTTGAATTCTGCCATGAACCAATGAAGAACTGCACAGAAATGTTAAAGAAGAGAATACTGAACAAGTTTCTTCTCACAACTAACATAAGGTTTGTTTTTCCTTTTCTTTGCAACATCAGGTGTGTGTGTGTGTGTGTACATTCACACACACACACACATATATGCTGGCTAATGCTAACCTGCTAACACGACTGCGCAGACTGCCGGCCACAAACAAACGTGTGTTTTATTATAAAGTTCGGCCCTTCACCGCGGCGAATCGATCGCTTTGATCCAGCTTTTGATCCAGCATCACTTCAGTCTGGAATGAAAACTTAAGTATGTTTGGAGTTTATCCGATTTAAACAGTATAACAGAGCAGGAACGGCTGTCGTTAACATGGCCCGGAAGAGGAAGTGTCCAAATACCGGGAACTTCCGGTAAGCGTGATAATCCCCGATACATGAACGATACACACCGTTCAATACAGGCGTGTACCGAACTGTGACATCCACGTACAGAATATCAAACAATGCAGAAGCTTTCATTTAATTTATCAACTCTTCTTCTGACGATGAACTCTGTGTTGAAAACTGGTGGATCTACGTAAAACTGCTCGTTCAACCACATTAAGGTCTGCTGTTTGGAACGACTTTGGTTCTTCGTGACGGTAAGCCATTGTGGACAAAAGCAGAATGGTTAAAAAAGGCATGAAATTTATTTTGGATTGAAAAAATATTGAACTGTGACACTAAAGTATCGAACCGTGAATGTTTTTGTATCGTTGCACCTCTAATACACACACACACACACACACACACATATATATATATATATATATATATATACACATATATGAAAAATAAAAAAATATCTACTACCAAGCAGCATTTTAACAACAGAGATAATCCACCAAACATAAATGTCATCACTTTTTTCAGGATTAAACCTAATTCAGACTTTTGTTTAGAAATTTCAAACCGGAAGTGGAAACTAAACTTCCGGTTTTAAAACAACACTTTCTTTGAACGTAATCAAACACATCTCTCCTTTAACCATAACCCCCCCCCCCCCCCCCAGCTTTGTAAACGCAGCAATAATGAGCTCAGCGTTAAGCCTGGTGAACGTGTGTGACGTCAGAGAGTACCTTTCCGTGGATAAACATGATTTTCTCACGTGCAGAATCACTCAGCACTTTGGACGTTTTAAATCCCGCCAGAATGTTTTCAGTTTGGGATTCTTCCCCATCCTCTCCTCCCTGCTCCTGCTCACTTCTCGTCCTCTTCACTCCGTGAGAAAATTCACGGCTTTCGTCGCTAACAGCGTCTCGTTTCGCCGCGGTGTTCGCCATCTTTATCCGCACGAAGATCGTCTATGCGCACAAACAGGTCTCACTCCGTCTGGATCAGACGTGAACCGAGAACCTCAAGCGTTCGTGTTTGTTTCCGCTCCTCCATGTTCATCTTTTTAAAAACCTCTGCGGATGCTTAGTTTTTATTCCAGTGTTTCTTTTGCAAATTAATAAGACATCTCAAAAGAAATTCAAAGAACTTGAGAGGGAAGAACAGAGTTATTTAGCTCAAACTATCCAGTTCCAGAGTTTTTAAGCAAAAGTTCATTCTGGATACCATTTTAACCGGAACTTTGCTTTGTTGTCACATAAATTCTAATCACGATCTGTGCTTTTCACCATAGACCCGAAATAAAGAATATAGAATGATAAATGAGTGATAAATTATAGTAAATAAAGAAAAATAAATTATTATTATTAATTATTATTATTATTATTATTATTAATTTTTCAATAATAATAATAATAATGGTATTAATAATAATAATAATAATAATAATAATAATAATAATAATAATGAAAGCTTTTCACGAATGATTTGTTGATACATGAGGACGACATTTACATGGGCTCATTTACGGAAAGCAATTTTGTGAGGAGTGAGTCATCATTTCTTTCTCGTCCCTCTTCGGGATGTCATGTTAGAGGATTATCGGTGACGTTAAACGCGGTTTATTCCTCTGAAATAAACTGATGCTGAAGTTCATGAACAGTCAGATCGTGCAGGTGTCCTCTAACACCCATCAAACTGTGTTTTTATTTGTGGAACAACGTACGGGTGCCGCAAAGAGGCAAATTTGGAGGTTATCACTTGATTCAGAGGCTACAAAAATGTTTGTTTATTGTTCTGATATAGAATTGCATAAATGAGCAGGTAAATGAGAGCAACCCCTCGCGGCGGAGCGACGGTTGAACGGACCAATGAAAAGGCAGAAATCTGTTGCGTCATCTTCAGGAAGTCATTTAAACGCCACCACTGACGCGCTTTGCTTGTTTTGGCGTTAAACGCGGTCCAGCTGCGCCGTCTTCGGGAATCCGGCGCACATATCGCGTCTTTAGTCTTTCTGTCGGAGCAGAAATGTGCGGAATTATCCGTAAATGCATTTTCCTCCTCGTAATTTCCACGCAGACACTTGCTGTCGATGCGGCATCAGGTAAACTACAGTGAGTTAGTAGTTTTATTGGCGTAATTGGAGCTAAACCTGGTTTGCTTGTAGTTTTAATCTAATTTGTGCTAATTTAGTTTTGCTGAATGATTTCAGCGAAGCTGGAACTTCGTTAGCTAGAAATGCCATTAAAGGTTATTGGCGCTAATTGCTCACTAAGTGTCTCGTGCTAGCATTCGCTGTTAGTTTCACCTTAACTAGTAGTATCTGCAAGTATGCTTAAAGTATACTCATTTTAAACTTTATATAAGACAGTATACGTTCAGTTTATCGTTTATGTACTTATCAGAAATATGCTTAAAGTTCACTTTGCATTTACTAATTCACATCTAGCCCAGACTTGTATTTAAACTTTTGAACATGCTTAAATAGAAGTACATTCATAGTACATTTTCACACATACTGCTTTCTTTGTGGTGTACTTCCATCATGTTTTTAAATCCTATCTTGTCAGATTTAGGTCGCTGCACTTTGAAAACCCCAGTTTTTATTTTTTCAATAATTGATCTTAATAATGATTTTTTTTAAAATGATCTCATTAATTACTCTTACTTTTAGTATTTTTTAAAATTTTATTATTTTATCATTTTGATTATTTTTATAAAATGATCTCATTTATTTTATTAATTATTACTTTAAGTCTACTTAAAAGCGTACTTTAATATACTTGAAAGTGTACTTTCTAAAAGTAAAAGTAAGCTTGAAGTTTTGTAGGAGTAAACTAACAGTATAACAAGATTACTTTCAGTATACTTGAAAGTGTACGATTAAATACTTAAAGTGGGCCAATTTAGTCCCATGAAGTATACTTGTTAGTATGCTGCTAGTACATTGATATCAGTGTACTTGGTAAATAAAAGTACACTTGGGGGATATACTTTCCTATACTTGAGTATGTGTAGTTGCATGTACTGGAGTATGTGTAGTTGCATGTACTGGAGTATGTGTAGTTGCATGTACTGGAGTATGTGTAGTTGCATGTACTGGAGTATGTGTAGTTGCATGTACTTGTGTATGTGTAGTTGCATGTACTTGTGTAGTACCTGCGTGGCTGGGGGGGGTGGGTGTTTGGCGGTTGTGTGGCGGCGCGCGCGGTCTTTCTTTTTCTACGGTGGTATCTATGTGGACTAGCTGAAGTGAAACTGCCAGCTTCTGCTTTCTGTTTTCACGTCCGTTTTTAAACCAGGATGTTTTTGTTTCCAGGCAGGAAAAACGTTCTTTTCATCGTAGCTGATGATTTGCGGACGTCACTTGGTTGCTATGGAGACGCTCTGGTTAAATCACCCAACATTGACCAGCTGGCATCCAAAAGTCAAGTTTTTCTCAATGCATACGTTCAGGTGAGTGAGAATACCTGTCCCAACCTGCAAGGACGGCCCCAAGGGGGGGCCAGGGGTGGTCAGTCCCCCCCCGCCCAAAAAAGCAAAAAGCTAGCCACCCCTGCAAAAATATTTTTTCTTTCATTTCATCAATTTTTATGTTCTATGAACGCGACAAAGCTTTTATCTGAATGTCGCAGTCTTTATTAGCTATTAAAAATACTAATGAATACTAATGAATACTAATGAATACTAATAAATACTAATAAATAAAAATACGACAGTACAGCTTCCATTTTCTATCATTGCTCTTTTACCGTACACATCGGTGGTGGGGGGTCGGATCGGTGGTGGGGGGTCGGATCGGTGGTGGGAGGCCGGATCGGTGGTGGGGGGTCGGATCGGTGGTGGGGGGTCGGATCGTGGGGGGGGGTCGGATCGGGTGGTGGGAGGCCGGATGGTGGTGGGGGGTCGGATCGGGTGGGGGGGGGGGGGTCGGATCGGTGGTGGGGGGGCGGATCGGGTGGTGGGGCCCGGATCGGTGGTGGTGGGGGGTCGGATCGGTGGTGGGGGGCCGGATCGGTGGTGGGGGGTCGGATCGATGGTGGGGGGCCTGATCGGTGGTGGGGGTCGGATCGGTGGTGGGGGGTCGGATCGGGGGGGGGGGGGGGTCGGATCGGTGGTGGGGGGTCGGATCGGGGGGGGGCCGACGGTGGGGGGGGGTCGGGGTGGGGGGGGGGGGGGGCGGACGGGCGGGGGGCGGATCGGCGGGTCGGACAGCGGGGGGGCCGGATCAGCGGTGGGGGGTCGGACAGTGGTGGGGGCTTGGATAGTGGTGGGGGCTTGATCGGTGGATCAGTGGGAGGGGTCGGATCGGTGGTGGGGGGTCTGATCAGCGGGAGGGGTTGGATCGGTGGGCGGATCAGCGGTGAGGGGTTGGATCGGTGGTGGGGGGTTGGATCGGTGGTGGGGGGTTGGATCGGTGGTGGGGGGTCGGATCGGTGGTGATCGGTCGGATCGGTGGTGGGGGGTAGGATCATTGGTGGGGGGTAGGATCGTTGGTGGGGGCCGGATCGGTGGTGAGGGGTCGGATCGGTGGTGGGGGGTAGGATCATTGGTGGGGGGTCGGATCGGTGGTGGGGGGTAGGATCGTTGGTGGGGGGTAGGACGGTGGTGGGGGGTAGGATCGTTGCTGAGGGGTCGGATAGGTGGTGGGGGGTAGGATCATTGGTGGGGGGTAGGATCGTTGTAGGGGGTCGGATCGGTGGTGGGGGGTAGGATCATTGGTGGGGGGGTCGGATCGGTGGTGGGGGGTAGGATCTTGGTGGGGGGGTAGGATCGTTGGTAGGGGGCCGGATCGGTGGTGAGGGGTCGGATCGGTAGTGGGGGTAGGATCATTGGTGGGGGGTCGGATCGGGTGGTGGGGGGTCGGATGGGGTGGGGGGCCGGATAGTGGTGAGGGGCGGATCAGTGGTGGGGGGTCGGACAGTGTCGGATCGGTGGTGAGGGGTCGGACGGTGGTGGGGTGTAGGATCATTGGTGAGGGGTCGGATGGTGGTGAGGGGTCGGATCGGTGGTGAGGGGGCCGGATCGGTGGTGGGGGGCAGGACATTGGTGGGGGTCGGATCGGTGGTGGGGGCCGGATCGGTGGTGGGGGGGTTCGACGGTGGATCGGTGGTGAGGGGTTGGATCGGGGTGGGGGGGTTGGACGGTGGTGGGGGGTCCGATGGTGGTGGGGGGCGGATCTGTGGTGGGGGGTCGACGGTGGTGGGGGGTTGGACGGTGGTGAGGGGGTCGGATCGGTGGTGAGGGGTCGGATCGGTGGATTGGTGGTGGGGGGTTGACGGTGGTGGGGGGTTGGACGGTGGTGGGGGTCGGATCGGTGGGGGGGTCGGATCGGTGGCTGGGGCGGATCATTGGTGAGGGGTCGACATTGGTGGGGGGCGGACGGTGGTGGTGGGTAGGACGGTGGTGGTGGGTAGGATCGGTGGTGGGGGGATGATCGGGGGTGGGGGATGACGGGGGTGGGGGGTAGGACAGTGGTAGGGGGTAGGATCGGTGGTGGGGGGTAGGATCGGTGGTAGGGGGTCCGATGGTGGGAGGGGTCGGATCGGTGGTGGGGGGTAGGATCATTGTGGGGGGGCGGATGGGGTGGGGGGTCGGACGTGGTGAGGGGTCGGATCGGTGGTGGGGTGTAGGATCATTGGTGGGGGGTCGGATCGGTGGTGAGGGGTCGGATCTGTGGTGGGGGGTAGGATCATTGGTGGGGGGTCGGATCATTGGTGGGGGATCGGATCAGTGGTGAGGGGCCGGATCGGTGGTGGGGGGCCGGATCGGTGGTGGGGGGTCGGATCGGTGGTGGGGGTCGGATCGGTGGTGAGGGGTCGAATCGGTGGTGGGGGGTGGGATCGGTGGTGGGGGGGTGGATCGGTGGTGGGGGCCGGATCGGCGGTGGGGGGTCGGATCGGTGGTGAGGGGTCGGATCGGTGGATCAGTGGTGAGGGGTCGGATCGGTGGTGGGGGGTCGGATCAGCGGTGGGGGGTCAGATCGTGGTGAGGGGTCGGATCAGTGGTCGGATCAGTGGTGGGGGGTCGGATCGGTGGTGGGGGGTCGGATCATTGGTGGGGGGTCGGATCGGTGGTGAGGGGTCGGATCAGTGGTGGGGGGTCGGATCAGTGTCGTATCAGTGGTGAGGGGTCGGATTGGTGGTGGGGTGTAGGATCATTGGTGGAGGGTCGGATCAGTGGTGGGGGTAGGATCATTGGTGGGGGTCGGATCAGTGGTGAGGGGTCGGATCGGTGGTGGGGGGTCGGATCAGTGGTGAGGGGCCGGATCGGTGGTGGGGAGTAGGATCATTGGTGGGGGGTGGGATCGGTGGTGGGGGTAGGATCATTGATGGGGGGTCGGATCAGTGGTGGGGGGTCGGATCATTGGTGGGGGCTTGGATCGGGCGGTGGGGGGTAGGATCGGGCGGTGGGGGGTTTGGATCGGCGGTGGGGGCTTGGATCGGGCGGTGAGGGGTCAGATCGGGTGGTGGGGGGTGGGATCGGTGGTGAGGGGCCGGATCGGTGGTGGGGGGCGGGATCGGTGGTGGGGGGGTCGGATCGGTGATGGGGGGTCGGATCGGTGGTGAGGGGCCGGATCGGTGGTGGGGGGCGGGATCGGTGGTGGGGGGTCGGATCGGTGATGGGGGGTCGGATCGGTGGTGAGGGCTTGGATCGGTGGTGAGGGGTCGGATCGGTGGTGGGGGGTAGGATCATTGGTGAGGGGTCGGATCGGTTGTGGGGGGTGGGATCGGTGGTGAGGGGCCGGATCGGTGGTGGGGGCGGGATCGGGTGGTGGGGGGTCGGATCGGTGATGGGGGGGTCGGATCGGTGGCGAGGGCTTGGATCGGTGGTGAGGGGTCGGATCGGTGGTGGGGGGTAGGATCATTGGTGAGGGGGTCGGATCGGTGGTGGGGGGTCGGATCGGTGGTGGGGGTGGGATCGGTGGTGGGGGCGGGATCGGTGGTGAGGGGCATGATCAGTGGTGGGGGGTGGGATCGGTGGTGAGGGGCCGGATCGGTGGTGGGGGGTGGGATCGGTGGTGGGGGGTCGGATCGGTGGTGAGGGGGTCGGGATCGGTGGTGGGGGGTAGGATCATTGATGGGGGGTCGGATCGGTGGTGAGGGCTTGATCGGTGGTGAGGGCCCGGATCAGTGGTGGGGGGTCGGATCAGTGGTGGGGGTAGGATCATTGATGGGGGGTCGGATCGGTGGTGAGGGCTTGGATCGGTGGTGAGGGGCCGGATCAGTGGTGGGGGTTCGGATCAGTGGTGGGGGGTCGGATCGGGTGGTGGGGGGTCGGATCATTGGTGGGGGGTGGGATCGGCGGTGGGGGGTGGGATCGAGGGTGAGGGGTGGGATCGGCGGGGGGGTCGGATCGGTGGCTGGGGGGCGGATTATTGGTGAGGGGTTGGATCATTGGTGGGGGGTCGGATCGGTGGTGGCGGGGGGTAGGATCATTGGTGGGGGGTCGGATCGGTGGTGGGGGGTAGGATCATTGATGGGGGGTCGGATCGGTTGTGAGGGCTTGGATCGGTGGTGAGGGGCCGGATCAGTGGTGGGGGGCTCGGATCAGTGGTGGGGGGTAGGATCATTGATGGGGGGTCGGATCGGTGGTGAGGGCTTGGATCGGTGGTGAGGGGGCCGGATCGGTGGTGGGGGGTAGGATCATTGGTGGGGGTGGGATCGGTGGTGGGGGTAGGATCATTGGTGGGGGTGGGATCGGTGGTGGGGGTCGGATCATTGGTGGGGGGTGGGATCGGTGGTGGGGGTAGGATCATTGGTGGGGGGTGGGATCAGTGGTGGGGGGTGGGATCATTGGTGGGGGGTCGGATCGGGTGGTGGGGGTCGGATCATTGGTGGGGGGTCGGATCGGTGGTGAGGGCTTGGATCGGTGGTGAGGGGTCGGATCAGTGGTGGGGGGTCGGATCAGTGGTGGGGGGTAGGATCATTGATGGGGGGTCGGATCGGTGGTGAGGGCTTGGATCGGTGGTGAGGGGTCGGATCGGTGGTGGGGGGTAGGATCATTGATGGGGGGTCGGATCGGTGGTGAGGGGTCGGATCGGTGGTGGGGGGTAGGATCATTGATGGGGGGTCGGATCGGTGGTGAGGGCTTGGATCGGTGGTGAGGGGCCGGATCAGTGGTGGGGGGTCGGATCAGTGGTGGGGGGTAGGATCATTGATGGGGGGTCGGATCGGTGGTGGGGGGTAGGATCATTGATGGGGGGTCGGATCGGTGGTGAGGGCTTGGATCGGTGGTGAGGGGCCGGATCAGTGGTGGGGGGTCGGATCGGTGGTGGGGGGTAGGATCATTGATGGGGGGTCGGATCGGTGGTGAGGGCTTGGATCGGTGGTGAGGGGCCGGATCGGTGGTGAGGGGCCGGATCAGTGGTGGGGGGTCGGATCAGTGGTGGGGGGTAGGATCATTGGTGGGGGGTTGGATCGGTGGTGCGGGGTAGGATCAGTGGTGGGGGGTCGGATCATTGGTGGGGTCGGATCAGCTCATCAGTGGGCGGCTGCTGTTGTCCATGATGGAGAGCAGGTTTCTCCTGTCGGCCTCAGACTCCTCCGAGTCTTAAAAACAATCTTTATCTGCCTTAAAAAGTTCCTTTATGTCTCTGACATGTTTCTCTTTGCTGATTTTGTTTTTGAGTGTAATGAGATTTTTATTAGATATTAGAAAAATCTACGTGGTAAGATTTAAGTTTTTACAGTGTATCGTTGGAATAAAGGAGGTTTACTGCAGATAATGTCATATATAGAAGCCCCCTTCACCGCCGTATACGCGGATCTACGACTGATCTGAATAAAGGAGTCAGAGATGCAGAAATGCTGCTGGTGAGTAAATGCTCGTATAAATTCCAGAAATGAGGTCCAGGGTGAAAGAAACTAAAGTTATCCTTTAAGGGGGCGCTGCAGGTAAAAAACCCATTTCTATCACCTGTTTAATTTTGAGATTTTCATTTTTCCCTCCAACATGTTTTCTTTCAGACTCGTGTAAAAACGTCCAAAATCAGCATTTAGGAGTTTATTTCCTGATTCTCTGATGAACCAAATCTCCTCAAACTGCAGCTGAAGTTGGTGTTTTTAGCGGAGCAGCACCGTGATGCTCGTCTGAACCAGTCATGTCTGGTTTCCATGGAAACGTCTCTTTTTCCTGAACCATGTCGTCTCAACCAAACGTGATATTTGCAGCTCATGAATCTGATTGGATCTGATGTCTGTAAATAGTTTTAGAACAAAAATGTGGAGAATTTTACATCCAAAACTTTAAAGTCTGTTTTCTCTAAATGAGTTTTTTTTCTCTTATTCCGGGTAAAAAATCTCCACTTCAGCAGCACTTACAGAAACCAAACTTTCACGTTCTGATCCTGACTGGATTCTTAAAGTTTCTACAGAAGGATTCTTTCATATCTCATTCACAGCCTGATTTATGGAACATTTCATCCCAAAAATATGCCAAAAAAACAAGTTTTTTTTCTGGTTGATGACAGTATATTCTGAATAGTGAAATGATCTACAGAGATATCCAACACCCCCTCTGGAAAACTTTAGACTTTAATATGTGAACAGAAACTTTGAACCTGGTTTAATCCGGTTTAGATTTTTTTTAGTAGAAATGTATGTAAATTAGCACATTTTTAGTTACATAACACCTAATTTGCATATTTAAAAGTAAAATTTCAGAAAACTTGCAGTAGAAAACTGATCGCCCTGATGTGAGGAATAAAGCAGGAAAGTTTCATGGTGATACCTGTTACTTACATTTTTTACCCCATTTACTTGGAGTGTTTCACCTTAATAACTCTTGCCCCCCCCCCCCCCCCCCTAAAAAAATCTCTGCCGTTGCCCCTGCCAAACTGTAAAAGCGTTTCAGATATTTGAACGTGACTGAATGAAAACCTGTTTCTGCCCCCCCCTCAGCAAGCTGTGTGCGCCCCCAGCCGCACATCCATGCTCACCGGTCGCAGACCAGACACGACCAGACTCTATGACTTCAGCTCCTACTGGAGAGTCCACTCGGGGAACTACAGCACCATGCCGCAGTACTTTAAGTCGCAGGGCTACGTCACCATGTCGGTGGGGAAGGTGTTCCATCCAGGTAGGACCTGCAACCCTGCTGTCACCGCTGTCTTTGAACCACGGGGAGAAAACCACATCTCCATGTGCAGGAATCGCCTCCAACCACACGGATGACTACCCCTGCAGCTGGAGCATCCCGGCCTACCACCCGGCGTCCTTCAGGTTTGAGAAGCAGAAGGTACGAACGACTGTTTCTGACCGGCTGCTTTTTTCCTGCATGCAGGGCTCTAACAGGGTCTTCAAATGTCTAAAACTGGGAAATTTAAGGCCTTAAAAGGTCTTAAAGGGACTTTTTTTCATCCAAGGTCTTAAATTTGAACTAGACAAGTCTTTTTTGGTATTTTATCTTCAAAATTTTCTGCTTATAGCAGACAATATACATGTAAAGAAATAAATGACAGCACTGATAATTACAAGAGTATAAACAAACAAAATAAATAGAAGATTGTTCAAATTAAACAGGAATGAACTAAAAAAATAAGAATAAAATAAATAAATTTAAAAAACAGGGAATTGAATAAATTCTTTACATGTTTCATACTTTTACCCATGCGACATGTTTGTGCCTTATAATAGCCCCGTTTCCACCAGCGGGTCTGGGTCGGGTCGGGCCGGATCGGTCTACGTTTTTTTGCGTCTCCACAGATAAAAACTGGGACGGGTACCCTTATATCCGACCCGACCCGGCCTACTTTTTTGGCACCCTTCGGTAGGGGTACTGATCTAACCGATCCGGACCAAAGAGGCGGAGCTAACACAAAGCAATACATTGATTTGTTGAAAAATCTCACTTCCCGCGTGACCAAGCGTAAAAACAAAGCTGGGGTGACTCCTTTTTTGTTTGTCATGTGTGGCGCCGTGTTTTGGTTAAACGGCTTTGCACAGCGATGATGTCACGCGATCACGTAGCAGCGCTGTCCAGCGCCTCCAAAGTAAGGGTACAGGTTGCTGTGGGGACGCAGCATGAAATCAACACATCCGTACCAAAACCCACCCGATCCGGCCTGGCCCGACCCAGACCCGCGGGTGGAAACGGGGCTAATGTGTTCTTCCCCTCTGTCATACAGATCTTTAGGTAAGTATCAGCCGTACGTCCAAAAACATGCCATCGATTCCCTTTAACTTAACTTCGCTCTGAAAATTTCCCTCTGCAGATGGGTCACAGTGCCGCCATTTTCTTCAGTCCAGTTAAATGAAATAAATGAAATAAATGCCACAAAGGACCTCCGAGCGGACGTGGTGTTGAAAGCCAGAGAAAGTGTCCTTCAGAGAGGCTTGAAGGTGTCCGCTGTGGGGGCAGGTGGAAGTTGTAGGATTGCTGCTCGGAGGTGAACGAGGTTGAATTCTTCCAGATGTGTAAAGGAGAGGACGGCCAGCTCCACGCCAACCTGCTGTGTGCGGTGAATGTGCCGGAGCAGCCCGGAGGAACCCTGCCTGACCTGGAGAGCACCGACGAGGCCGTGAGGTTGCTGAAGACTCGAGCCCACAACCGCTCGCCCTTCTTCCTGGCTGTCGGCTTCCATAAACCGCACATACCGTTCAGGATACCGCAGGTACGCCACTCGCCTCGTTCCATAAACCGCACATACCGTTCAGGATACCGCAGGTACGCCACTCGCCTCGTTCCATAAACCGCACATACCGTTCAGGATACCGCAGGTACGCCACTCGCCTCGCACCTCAAGTTCCTTCAGCAACCTGAGAGGAGCCCGAGGAAGATGTTTCCTTTGGGTGACGTGTACCAGCGTGGTAACGTGTAAGTTGCATGAGATTCTGCACGGGAGGCGTTCAGGTAAATCTGTGTAACTGCAATTCAGAAAAGGTGTACGTGTAAAATGTAAATACAGAAATGATGTGTAGATCTGAACCGTATGTTTGATTCCACGGAGGACATGAACGACATATCAGATGTAAAAACAGACATTTTACCATTTTTACCACGGAAAATATTCTGATATGAATCTGATGGATGCACGTTTACCATCGCGTAGTAACGCGTCTGTAAAAAGTAGTTCCAGGTTGATGTTTACCATCGTGTAGCAACACGTCTGTAAAAAGTAGTTCCAGGGTGATTTTTTTTACCATCATGTAGCAACACGTCTGTAGAAAGTAGTTCCAGGGTGATTTTTTTTACCATCGTGTAGTAACACGTCTGTAGAAAGTAGTTCCAGGGTGACGTTTACCATCGTGTAGTAACACGTCTGTAGAAAGTAGTTCCAGGATGACGTTTACCATCGTGTAGTAACACGTCTGTAAAAAGTAGTTCCTGGGTGATGTTTACCATCGTGTAGTAACACGTCTGTAAAAAGTAGTTCCAGGGCGACGTTTACCATCGTGTAGTAACACGTCTGTAAAAAGTAGTTCCAGGATGACGTTTACCATCGTGTAGTAACACGTCTGTAAAAAGTAGTTCCTGGGTGATGTTTACCATCGTGTAGTAACACGTCTGTAAAAGTAGTTCCAGGGTGACGTTTACCATCGTGTAGTAACACGTCTGTAAAAAGTAGTTCCAGGGTGATGTTTACCATCGTGTAGTAACACGTCTGTAAAAAGTAGTTCCAGGGTGATGTTTACCATCGTGTAGTAACACGTCTGTAAAAAGTAGTTCCAGGGTGATGTTTACCATCGTGTAGTAACACGTCTGTAAAAAAAAAGTTCCAGGGTGATGTTTACCATCGTGTAGTAACACGTCTGTAAAAAGTAGTTCCAGGGTGATTTTTTACCATCTTGTAGTAACACGTCTGTAAAAAGTAGTTCCAGGGTGATTTTTTACCATTGTGTAGTAACACGTCTGTAAAAAGTAGTTACAGGGTGATTTTTTTACCATCGTGTAGCAACACGTCTGTAAAAAGTAGTTCCAGGGTGACGTTTACTACCCTGTAGCAACACGTCTGTAAAAAGTAGTTCCAGGGTGATGTTTACTATCGTGTAGTAACACGTCTGTAAAAAGTAGTTCCAGGGTGATGTTTACTATCGTGTAGTAATACGTCTGTAAAAGTAGTTCCAGGGTGACGTTTATCCATCGTGTAGTAACACGTCTGTAAAAAGTAGTTCCAGGGTGACTTTTACCATCGTGTAGCAACACGTCTGTAGAAAGTAGTTCCAGGGTGACTTTTACCATCGTGTAGCAACACGTCTGTAAAAAGTAGTTCCAGGGTGACGTTTACTACCCTGTAGCAACACGTCTGTAAAAAGTAGTTCCAGGGTGATGTTTACTATCGTGTAGTAACACGTCTGTAAAAAGTAGTTCCAGGGTGATGTTTACTATCGTGTAGTAATACGTCTGTAAAAGTAGTTCCAGGGTGACGTTTATCCATCGTGTAGTAACACGTCTGTAAAAAGTAGTTCCAGGGTGACTTTTACCATCGTGTAGCAACACGTCTGTAGAAAGTAGTTCCAGGGTGATTTTTTACCATCGTGTAGTAACACGTCTGTAGAAAGTAGTTCCAGGGTGATTTTCTACTATCGTGTAGTAACACGTCTGTAAAAAGTAGTTCCAGGGTGACGTTTACCATCGTGTAGTAACACGTCTGTAAAAAGTAGTTCCAGGGCGACGTTTACCATCGTGTAGTAACACGTCTGTAAAAAGTAGTTCCAGGGCGACGTTTACCATCGTGTAGTAACACGTCTGTAAAAAGTAGTTCCAGGGCGACGTTTACCATCGTGTAGTAACACGTCTGTAAAAAGAAGTTCCAGGGTGATGTTTACCATCGTGTAGTAACACGTCTGTAAAAAGTAGTTCCAGGGTGATGTTTACCATCGTGTAGTAACACGTCTGTAAAAAGTAGTTCCAGGGTGTTTACCATCGTGTAGTAACACGTCTGTAAAAGTAGTTCCAGGGTGATGTTTACCATCGTGTAGCAACACGTCTGTAGAAAGTAGTTCCAGGGTAACGTTAACCATCGTGTAGTAACACGTCTGTAAAAAGTAGTTCCAGGGTGATGTTTACTATCGTGTAGTAACACGTCTGTAAAAAGTAGTTCCAGGGTGACGTTTACCATCGTGTAGTAACACGTCTGTAAAAAGTAGTTCCAGGGCGACGTTTACCATCGTGTAGTAACACGTCTGTAAAAAGTAGTTCCAGGGCGACGTTTAACCATCGTGTAGTAACACGTCTGTAAAAAGTAGTTCCAGGGTGATTTTTTACCATCGTGTAGTAACACGTCTGTAAAAAGTAGTTCCAGGGTGATTTTTTTTACCATCGTGTAGTAACACGTCTGTAAAAAGTAGTTCCAGGGGGACTTTTACCATCGTGTAGCAACACGTCTGTAGAAAGTAGTTCCAGGGTGATTTTTTTTACCATCGTGTAGTAACACGTCTGTAAAAAGTAGTTCCAGGGTGATTTTTACCATCGTGTAGCAACACGTCTGTAGAAAGTAGTTCCAGGGTGATTTTCTACTATCGTGTAGTAACACGTCTGTAAAAAGTAGTTCCAGGGTGATGTTTACCATTGTGTAGTAACACGTCTGTAAAAAGTAGTTCCAGGGTGATGTTAACCATCGTGTAGTAACACGTCTGTAAAAAGTAGTTCCAGGGTGACGTTTACCATCGTGTAGTAACACGTCTGTAAAAAGTAGTTCCAGGATGATGTTTACCATCGTGTAGTAACACGTCTGTAAAAAAAGTAGTTCCAGGATGATGTTTACTATCGTGTAGTAACACTTCTGTAAAAAGTAGTTCCAGGGTGATGTTTACTATCGTGTAGTAACACGTCTGTAAAAAGTAGTTCCAGGGTGACGTTTACCATCGTGTAGTAACACGTCTGTAAAAAGTAGTTCCAGGGCGACGTTTACCATCGTGTAGTAACACGTCTGTAAAAAGTAGTTCCAGGGTGACGTTTACCATCGTGTAGTAACACGTCTGTAAAAAGTAGTTCCAGGGTGACGTTTACCATCGTGTAGAAACACGTCTGTAAAAAGTAGTTCCAGGGCGACATTTACCATCGTGTAGTAAAACATCTGTAAAAAGTAGTTCCAGGGTGATGTTTACCAATGTGTAGTAACACGTCTGTAAAAAAGTAGTTTCAGGTTGACGTTTACCATCGTGTAGTAACACATCTGTAGAAAGTAGTTCTAGGGTGATGTTTACCATCGTGTAGTAACACGTCTGTAAAAAGTAGTTCCAGGGTGATGTTTACCACTGTGTAGTAACACGTCTGTAAAAAGTAGTTCCAGGGTGATGTTTACCACTGTGTAGTAACACGTCTGTAAAAAGTAGTTCCAGGGTGATTTTTTACCATCGTGTAGTAACACGTCTGTAAAAAGTAGTTCCAGGGTGATTTTTTTTTACCATCGTGTAGTAACACGTCTGTAAAAAGAAGTTCCAGGGTGATGTTTACCATCGTGTAGTAACACGTCTGTAGAAAGTAGTTCCAGGGTAACGTTAACCATCGTGTAGTAACACGTCTGTAAAAAGTAGTTCCAGGGTGATGTTTACCATCGTGTAGTAACACGTCTGTAAAAAGTAGTTCCAGGGGGACGTTTACCATCGTGTAGTAACACGTCTGTAAAAAGTAGTTCCAGGGTGATGTTTACCATCGTGTAGTAACACGTCTGTAAAAAGTAGTGCCAGGATGATGTTTACCATCGTGTAGTAACACGTCTGTAAAAAGTAGTTCCAGGGTGATGTTTACTATCGTGTAGTAACACGTCTGTAAAAAGTAGTTCCAGGGTGACGTTTACCATCGTGTAGTAACACGTCTGTAAAAAGTAGTTCCAGGGCGACGTTTACCATCGTGTAGTAACACGTCTGTAAAAAGTAGTTCCAGGGCGACGTTTACCATCGTGTAGTAACACGTCTGTAAAAAGTAGTTCCAGGGCGACGTTTAACCATCGTGTAGTAACACGTCTGTAAAAAGTAGTTCCAGGGTGATTTTTTACCATCGTGTAGTAACACGTCTGTAAAAAGTAGTTCCAGGGTGATTTTTTACCATCGTGTAGTAACACGTCTGTAAAAAGTAGTTCCAGGGTGATTTTTTACCATCGTGTAGTAACACGTTTGTAAAAAGTAGTTCCAGGGTGACTTTTACCATCGTGTAGCAACACGTCTGTAGAAAGTAGTTCCAGGGTGATTTTTTTACCATCGTGTAGTAACACGTCTGTAAAAAGTAGTTCCAGGGTGATGTTTACCATTGTGTAGTAACACGTCTGTAAAAAGTAGTTCCAGGGTGATGTTTACCATCGTGTAGCAACACGTCTGTAGAAAGTAGTTCGAGGGCGACGTTTACCATCGTGTAGTAACACGTCTGTAAAAAGTAGTTCCAGGGTGACGTTCACCATCGTGTAGTAACGTCTGTAAAAAGTAGTTCCAGGGTGACGTTTACCATCGTGTAGTAACACGTCTGTAGAAAGTAGTTCCAGGGTGACATTTACCATCGTGTAGTAACACGTCTGTTAAAAGTAGTTCCAGGGTGACGTTTACCATCGTGTAGTAACACGTCTGTAAAAAGTAGTTCCAGGGTGACGTTTACCATCGTGTAGTAACACGTCTGTAAAAAGTAGTTCCAGGGTGATGTTTAGACTTCCAGACGCGTCTAGGCGCGTTCAGGCTCGTTCAGGCAGAAGCGTTCAGACTGGCGCGTTCAGGAGCTTTCAGACAGGCGCGTTCAGGCTCGTTCAGGCGCGTTCAGGAGCGTTCAGACAGGCGCGTTCAGGAGCGTTCAGACACACGCTTTCAGGCTTGTTCAGGAGCGTTCAGACAGGCGCGTTCAGGCTTGTTCAGGCTTGTTCAGGAGCGTTCAGACAGGCGCGTTCAGGAGCGTTCAGACAGGCGCGTTCAGACTCGTTCAGGAGCGTTCAGACTCGTTCAGGAGCGTTCAGACTGGCGCGTTCAGACTGGCGCGTTCAGACTGGCGCGTTCAGACTCGTTCAGGAGCGTTCAGACTCGTTCAGGAGCGTTCAGACAGGAGCGTTCAGACAGGAGCGTTCAGACAGGAGCGTTCAGACAGGAGCGTTCAGACAGGCGCGTTCAGACTCGTTCAGGAGCGTTCAGACTCGTTCAGGAGCGTTCAGACTCGTTCAGGAGCGTTCAGACTCGTTCAGGAGCGTTCAGACTGGCGCGTTCAGACTCGTTCAGACTCGTTCAGGAGCGTTCAGACAGGAGCGTTCAGACTGGCGCGTTCAGACTGGCGCGTTCAGACTGGCGCGTTCAGACTGGCGCGTTCAGACTCGTTCAGGAGCGTTCAGACTCGTTCAGGAGCGTTCAGACAGGAGCGTTCAGACAGGAGCGTTCAGACAGGAGCGTTCAGACAGGCGCGTTCAGACTCGTTCAGGAGCGTTCAGACTCGTTCAGGAGCGTTCAGACTCGTTCAGGAGCTTTCAGACTGGCGCGTTCAGACTGGCGCGTTCAGACTGGCGCGTTCAGACTCGTTCAGACTCGTTCAGGAGCGTTCAGACAGGAGCGTTCAGACAGGAGCGTTCAGACAGGAGCGTTCAGACAGGAGCGTTCAGACAGGAGCGTTCAGACAGGAGCGTTCAGACAGGAGCGTTCAGACTGGCGCGTTCAGACTGGCGTAGGGATGTATACCGAGTACCGGTATCGTTTGGTACCGGTTCCTAATCTTAACGATACCAGGGTACCGTTAAGATTCTGGACTAACGATACTCTTATTGATACTTTTTGTACATCTACCTAACCATCAAGTTATCATTACGCAGTCAAATAATCACAATGATGGACTAAGACAAACACAATTCCCTTATTCTCCCAGCGGTCCTTCACCCACTTTTATGTCCAGGCTTCTTCAACATCATCTGAACAAATATTCTCCACCACTGGATCTTTTAACATCTTGTAATGTCTTTATTATTTACTCTAAATTATGTTATAGTATCAATAAGAGAATCGATAAATACTATTGGTATCGGTATCGATAAAATCATAATGATATACATCCCTAGACAGGAGCGTTCAGACAGGCGTGTTCAGGAGCGTTCAGACAGGCGCGTTCAGACAGGCGCGTTCAGGAGCGTTCAGACGGGTGCTTTCAGGAGCGTTCAGACAGGCACGTTCAGGAGCGTTCAGACTGGCGCGTTCAGACTGGCGCGTTCAGGAGCGTTCAGACAGGTGCTTTCAGGAGCGTTCAGACAGGCACGTTCAGGAGCGTTCAGACTGGCGCGTTCAGACAGGCGCGTTCAGGAGCGTTCAGACAGGTGCTTTCAGGAGCGTTCAGACAGGCACGTTCAGGAGCGTTCAGACTGGCGCGTTCAGACTGGCGCGTTCAGACTGGCGCGTTCAGACTGGCGCGTTCAGACTGGCGCGTTCAGACTGGCGCGTTCAGACAGGAGCGTTCAGGCTCGTTCAGGAGCGTTCAGACAGTCGCGTTCAGGCTCGTTCAGGAGCGTTCAGACAGTCGCGTTCAGGCTCGTTCAGGAGCGTTCAGACAATCGCGTTCAGGCTCGTTCAGGAGCGTTCAGACAATCGCGTTCAGGCTCGTTCAGGAGCGTTCAGACAGTCGCGTTCAGGCTCGTTCAGGCGTGTTCAGACAGGCGCTTTCAGACAGTCGCGTTCAGGCTCGTTCAGGAGCGTTCAGACAGGCGCTTTCAGGCGCGTTCAGGAGCGTTCAGACAGTCGCGTTAAGGCTCGTTCAGGAGCGTTCAGACAATCGCGTTCAGGCTCGTTCAGGAGCGTTCAGACAATCGCGTTCAGGCTCGTTCAGGAGCGTTCAGACAATCGCGTTCAGGCTCGTTCAGGAGCGTTCAGACAATCGCGTTCAGGCTCGTTCAGGAGCGTTCAGACAATCGCGTTCAGGCTCGTTCAGGAGCGTTCAGACAATCGCGTTCAGGCTCGTTCAGGAGCGTTCAGACAGTCGCGTTCAGGCTCGTTCAGGCGTGTTCAGACAGGCGCTTTCAGACAGTCGCGTTCAGGCTCGTTCAGGAGCGTTCAGACAGGCTCATTCAGGCGTGTTCAGACAGGCGCTTTCAGACAGTCGCGTTCAGGCTCGTTCAGGAGCGTTCAGACAGGCGCTTTCAGGCGCGTTCAGGCGGGCGCTTTCAGGCGCGTTCAGACAGACGCGTTCAGGCTCGTTCAGGCGTGTTCAGACAGGCGCTTTCAGACAGTCGCGTTCAGGCTCGTTCAGGAGCGTTCAGACAGTCGCGTTCAGGCTCGTTCAGGCGTGTTCAGACAGGCGCTTTCAGACAGTCGCGTTCAGGCTCGTTCAGGAGCGTTCAGACAGGCTCATTCAGGCGTGTTCAGACAGGCGCTTTCAGACAGTCGCGTTCAGGCTCGTTCAGGAGCGTTCAGACAGGCGCTTTCAGGCGCGTTCAGGCGGGCGCTTTCAGGCGCGTTCAGACAGACGCGTTCAGGCGCGTCCGAAGGCGTCGTTCTCCAGGTTCATGTCCGCAGATGTTGCAGTTGCTCATCAGTCTCTGTTCTTCTTCTCATCTGTAGAACAGGTTTGTTTTATTTTTGCACTAAAAGCTTGTAGCTAAACTCCAAACTGTGTCTGAGAGAGTGCACGTGTGGTATGTCGTGCGCATGATTATTGCTGCAGTACGCTGAAGCTGGTCAGCTGCACTTCCTCGGTAAACTGAGT
This sequence comes from Atherinomorus stipes, assembly GCA_023101725.1. NCBI lineage: Eukaryota > Metazoa > Chordata > Actinopteri > Atheriniformes > Atherinidae > Atherinomorus > Atherinomorus stipes. The sequence goes on along the minus strand of JALJCO010003880.1, from coordinate 141,516 downwards.
CCGAGTCGTCTCCACGAGTCTCTGCTGGAGGGAAATGCTGCAGGTTTCCTCATCCTGCAATAAAACTGCCAATTCACCATCATTTCCATCTCCTAGTTGTTACACTGAATAACATAACGTCCGTGTTGTACATGAGACGACAATATTGGAGAATTTGTGGATTTGAGGCTGTTATCGGTGATCGGCCCCCAGATCCTGATCGTGCATCTCTACATACAGATAAATGTTTGTACGTGTCAGCTGCAGCTGCTGAAGCTGACGCACAGACGAGTCTGCAAACACCATTTATCTCCGGCTTCACTGTCACGGTGCTGTAGGAATGTTCGTGCCGTCACTAAGACGAGTCAGTCAGTCTCCAGCCTGTCGTTGCGTAAATGCAGCTGAACATGCAGAAACGGACAGAAACGGACCTGCACGTCTCATCCATCCTCGACCTGCCGGGACGAGGATGGATGAGACGTGCAGATAGTCGCGTATGGAGGAGGAATGTGTGCATCGGTATGTTACAGGTGCAGGCTGGAAATACGAAACTAAAACAGAAATGACGCCTCAAAAAAAGAGGAGCGAGTTGTGAAAGTGTCGATGAGCCGGAGTTTAACCGACGTCGGAGACGGCAGCCGCACCCAGACAGCAAACGCACCTCGTCTTCCAGGATTTACTGCCTTTGATAACCATATCTAAGGAATAAAAATGCCTTTGCAGTCGTTTTTAAAGGCTCAGGATTAAGGCTGGGCGATATGGACCAAAAGTCCTATCTCGATATATTTAGGCTGAATATCGATATACGATATATATCTCGATATTTTTATCGCAAGGTGAGAGCAAATATTTTGTCAGAGCCAAATATGACATTACAAGTAGTTTAATTTAAACAGACCGGATGAAATAATGCTCAGCTGTTTAAAGAATGATAAAATATAAACAGAAATACTGTATAATACTGTATGTAATAATACTCGCACATGCAAGTAAGGAACATTACACAGAATTAAATGTAATACACCCTAGTAAGGTTAGTATTTATATACCAAGACAAAACAAACACACATTGAACTCCATATCTCGATATGGGCGATATGGTCCGATTCCATATCTCATTTGAAAATATATCGATATATTTTTCATATCGATATATCGCCCAGCCCCACCCAGGATTATATTTCAAACACCACATAATGCAAAAGTTCCTTTTTGACTGATTTCTTGTAGCATTTTGTCTGTTATGTATTTTATATTCCAGGAGTACCTGAGTTTGTATCCCCTGGAGAAAATGTCTCTGGCTCCTGACCCCCATGTCCCCAAACTGCTCCCGCCTGTAGCCTACAACCCCTGGACGGACGTGCGGAAGCGGGAGGACGTCCAGAAGCTCAACGTCAGCTTCCCCTACGGCCCGATCCCCGAAGACTTCCAGGTGGGACCAGACTGCAGAAGCCAGATCTCAGCACGTAGATTTTCTCATTTCTACTCCAAATATCAATCACACTCAAGACGAGACCGAATGACCTGAAGAGAAACGTTTCAGTGAGACAAGGAACTTGTTCTAAAGCCATATGCCCCCCCCCCGGGTGAAACTGAGCCCCCCCTATTGAACGCCGCCTACTCAGTGCTTTGATCATCGGCTTCTCGTCTGTACTCCATCAGGATGTGCGGGTCACCAAATGTAACTGGAAAAACTCTGGAGTTAATTAGTTCACTCTCACCAAGTGATGCTATTGGAACCACCCGATTACAGCAACTATGCTAAGCTAAGCTAAAGTCAGTGCTGCCAGATTCAGAGAATGACTGGGTCGGTTGGAAAATGCTTCTGCGGGGGGGGGCGTATGGCTGGGTCGGTTGGAAAATGCTTCTGCGGGGGGCGTATGGCTGGGTCGGTTGGAAAATGCTTCTGCGGGGGGGGGCGTATGGCTGGGTCGGTTGGAAAACGCTTCTGCGGGGGGGGGGGGGCGTATGGCTGGGTCGGTTGGAAAACGCTTCTGTGGGGGGGGGCTCGGTTTCACCCAGGGGGGGCGTATGGCTTTAAGCTCCTCGTCAGACCGGTTCCTCCGCTGTCCTGAACAGAAGCGTCTTCTCTGCTCTTCCAGCTGCGTGTCCGTCAGCACTACTACGCCGCCGTGTCCTACATGGACGCTCAGGTCGGGCGGCTGCTCGGCGCGCTCGATGATCTGAGGCTGTCCGACAGCACCGTGGTCGTCTTCACCTCCGATCACGGTGAGCAAACATGGGGGGGTTTTAAATGTCCATTTTTTATCTTCTGCACATTAAAGCAGCTCTTTCAGCTTTCAAACGTTCCAGAAGTCAACTGCAGGCATGTATGAGCTAAACATGTTCCCTCGTCGCCATAGCAACTAATCTGGTGTAAGTATCAGCTTTTATGCGTCTAGTTTCCAACACGAAAGTAAAACATCTGACTGGACTGAACCACCGAAGCTGTCCAGGTTTTACGTCCATTTCATGAGGACAGACACAGATTCTGAAGGTAACAGATTTGGTTTGAACACCGGCTTCATCACTCACACGGACGCTTTCGTAAACATTGATGGATGATCGGACGATCGACGGAATGAAACGGAGCAGCCTGTTATGGCCTGTATGCTCCATTTTAGTCAGGTTAGCACCTCGTAGCCAAAAATACCACGGCTCTAATAACCGACAGAATCATTTATTTTACCGTTTCAGTCTGCAGAAAATGTCTGTTATGTTTGGAAGTTATTTAAAAAACTCTAAGAAAAGTTTAAATAAATAAATTTAATGAAATTTTGTGCTTTAATTTTCTGTCTAAACAAATAAAATCCAGGTTTTTACAGATTATTTAAACTGAGCCTTTTTATTTCCAATGCGATCTATTACTGCAGCATTTTATCTCTTTTTAAATCAGTTTCCATCAGTTTTTTCTGTTGTTCCTCTTTTTGTAGTAAAATGTTGTAGATTTTGTGTTTATAGCCTAATTCTGATTTGTTCTTGTAGGAGTCTGATTTTATTCCATGAATTATACGTGTGATATAAATGTGTTTGTGACCATCTCACAATATATTTTATATGATGTTATTCATGTTTATCAGCCACATTTTACACGTTCAGTCTGTTAAAGCAGCTGGATTTGCTTTAGTTATTAAAGAAAGAAACCAGAAATGATCATTACACTGATACAGAGTTAAAGATGAACCTGGACCAGTTTGGACTGGAACCTGGACCAGTTTGGACTGGAACCTGGACCAGTTTGGACTGGAACCTGGACCAGTTTGGACTGGAACCTGGACCAGTTTGGACTGGAACCTGGACCAGTTTGGACTGAAACCTGGACCAGTTTGGACTGAAACCTGGACCAGTTTGGACTGAAACCTGGACCAGTTTGGACTGGAACCTGGACCAGTTTGGACTGGAAACTGGATCCTGGACCAGTTTGGACTGGAACCTGGACCAGTTTGGACTGAAACCTGGACCAGTTTGGACTGGAACCTGGACCAGTTTGGACTGGAACCTGGACCAGTTTGGACTGGAAACTGGATCCTGGACCAGTTTGGACTGGAACCTGGACCAGTTTGGACTGGAACCTGGACCAGTTTGGACTGGAACCTGGACCAGTTTGGACTGGAACCTGGACCAGTTTGGACTGGAAACTGGATCCTGGACCAGTTTGGACTGGAACCTGGACCAGTTTGGACTGGAACCTGGACCAGTTTGGACTGGAACCTGGATCCTGGACCAGTTTGGACTGGAAACTGGACCCTGGACCAGTTTGGACTGGAAACTGGACCAGTTTGGACTGGATCCTGGACCAGTTTGGACTGGAACCTGGAACCTGGACCAGTTTGGACTGGAACCTGGGCCCGTTTGGACTGGAACCTGGACCAGTTTGGACTGGAACCTGGGCCCGTTTGGACTGGATCCTGGACCAGTTTGGACTGGAACCTGGAACCTGGGCCCGTTTGGACTGGATCCTGGACCAGTTTGGACTGGAACCTGGAACCTGGACCAGTTTGGACTGGACCCTGGACCAGTTTGGACTGGAACCTGGACCCTGGGCCAGTTTGGACTGGAACCTGGACCCTGGGCCAGTTTGGACTGGAACCTGGACCCTGGGCCAGTTTGGACTGGAACCTGGATCCTGGACCAGTTTGGACTGGAACCTGGGCCCGTTTGGACTGGAACCTGGGCCAGTTTGGACTGGACCCTGGACCAGTTTGGACTGGAACCTGGACCCTGGGCCAGTTTGGACTGGAACCTGGATCCTGGACCAGTTTGGACTGGAACCTGGGCCAGTTTGGACTGGAACCTGGGCCAGTTTGGACTGGAACCTGGAACCTGGGCCCGTTTGGACTGGAACCTGGGCCCGTTTGGACTGGAACCTGGACCAGTTTGGACTGGACCCTGGGCCAGTTTGGACTGGAACCTGGGCCAGTTTGGACTGGAACCTGGAACCTGGACCAGTTTGGACTGGACCCTGGGCCAGTTTGGACTGGAACCTGGAACCTGGACCAGTTTGGACTGGAACCTGGGCCCTGGACCAGTTTGGACTGGAACCTGGATCCTGGACCAGTTTGGACTGGAACCTGGGCCAGTTTGGACTGGAGCCTGGAACCTGGGCCCGTTTGGACTGGAACCTGGAACCTGGGCCAGTTTGGACTGGACCCTGGGCCAGTTTGGACTGGAACCTGGGCCAGTTTGGACTGGAACCTGGGCCAGTTTGGACTGGAACCTGGACCCTGGGCCAGTTTGGACTGGAACCTGGGCCAGTTTGGACTGGAACCTGGATCCTGGACCAGTTTGGACTGGACCCTGGGCCAGTTTGGACTGGAACCTGGGCCCTGGACCAGTTTGGACTGGAACCTGGGCCCTGGACCAGTTTGGACTGGAACCTGGGCCCTGGACCAGTTTGGACTGGAACCTGGGCCCTGGACCAGTTTGGACTGGAACCTGGGCCCTGGACCAGTTTGGACTGGAACCTGGGCCAGTTTGGACTGGAACCTGGGCCAGTTTGGACTGGAACCTGGGCCAGTTTGGACTGGAACCTGGGCCAGTTTGGACTGGAACCTGGGCCAGTTTGGACTGGAACCTGGGCCAGTTTGGACTGGAACCTGGGCCGGTTTGGACTGGAACCTGGGCCGGTTTGGACTGGACCCTGGGCCGGTTTGGACTGGACCCTGGGCCGGTTTGGACTGGACCCTGGGCCGGTTTGGACTGGACCCTGGGCCGGTTTGGACTGGACCCTGGGCCGGTTTGGACTGGACCCTGGGCCGGTTTGGACTGGACCCTGGGCCAGTTTGGACTGGACCCTGGAACCTGGGCCAGTTTGGACTGGAACCTGGGCCAGTTTGGACTGGAACCTGGGCCGGTTTGGACTGGAACCTGGGCCGGTTTGGACTGGACCCTGGGCCGGTTTGGACTGGACCCTGGAACCTGGGCCAGTTTGGACTGGACCCTGGAACCTGGGCCAGTTTGGACTGGAACCTGGAACCTGGGCCAGTTTGGACTGGAACCTGGGCCCATCATGATTAAGGTGGAGCACCGCGGCTCTAACGTGCAGCCTTGCTGTTCCGGCGTTTCTCCACCAGGTGGCAGTAGTGCGCAGTAGTTCGCAGTAGTTCGCAGTAGTTCGCAGTAGTGCGCAGTAGTTCGCAGTAGTTCGCAGTAGTTCGCAGTAGTGCGCAGTAGTGCGCAGTAGTGCGCAGTAGTTTGCAGTAGTGCGCAGTAGTGCGCAGTAGTTCGCAGTAGTGCGCAGCAGTGCGCAGTAGTGCGCAGTAGTTTGCAGTAGTGCGCAGCAGTGCGCAGTAGTTCGCAGTAGTGCGCCAGCATCGGCTCCGTCTCCTCCTACAGCAGCTGTCTGTCTGAAACTCTTCCTCTCTTCATTACAGCTGTCTGACTCGGATGCTCCATTTTCCATCCTGCTAACCTGAATTCTTCCTGCGACTGTTCAACATTAACTTCATGAACTTTTAACGGAAGATGAGCTGGAGGCGTCTGGCGTTCCCCTCAGCTCTGCCTCAGCGTCCTAACCCCTCTGTTCGTGTCCGTCTTGCTGCAGGCTGGTCTCTGGGCGAACACGGAGAATGGGCTAAATACTCGAATTTCGACGTGACGACGCGTGTCCCGCTCATCATGTCTGTTCCTGGGCTCACCTCCATCCCCAGCTGGCCGGGAGAGCCGGCTTTCCCCTTCATTGATGTTTTCAGCCAGACGGATGCCAGCTTCACGAGTAAGGCCTCACCGACGGCAGGTTTACTACCACTGCCATCACTTTTACGTTAGTATGACGCACGTGAAGCCACAAGAAGGGGAGTAAAGATGTTTCTCTACATTTTCTACTGAGCCAAATGAACTTTGTCTCTGACATGAGGTGAGAGAAGTGCTGAGACGAGGATCCACTTTCATGTTGAAGGCTGGTTTTATCCGCCTGCAGCTGCTGATGAAACTCCTCCAGCTTTCCTGCAGTCCTCAGCGCTGTCGCTCCGATCAGGGCCGTCTCCGGGGGCCGCTGTCCTGCAGGTTTGGATGTTTCTGCTGCAGGTTTGGATGCTTCTGCTGCAGGTTTGGATGCTTCTGCTGCAGGTTTGGATGTTTCTGCTGCAGGTTTGGATGCTTCTGCTGCAGGTTTGGATGCTTCTGCTGCAGGTTTGGATGCTTCTGCTGCAGGTTTGGATGCTTCCTGCTGCAGGTTTGGATGTTTCTGCTGCAGGTTTGGATGCTTCTGCTGCAGGTTTGGATGTTTCTGCTGCAGGTTTGGATGCTTCTGCTGCAGGTTTGGATGCTTCTGCTGCAGGTTTGGATGTTTCCTGCTGCAGGTTTGGATGCTTCTGCTGCAGGTTTGGATGCTTCTGCTGCAGGTTTGGATGCTTCTGCTGCAGGTTTGGATGCTTCCTGCTGCAGGTTTGGATGTTTCTGCTGCAGGTTTGGATGCTTCTGCTGCAGGTTTGGATGCTTCCTGCTGCAGGTTTGGATGTTTCTGCTGCAGGTTTGGATGCTTCTGCTGCAGGTTTGGATGCTTCTGCTGCAGGTTTGGATGTTTCTGCTGCAGGTTTGGATGTTTCTGCTGCAGGTTTGGATGTTTCCTGCTGCAGGTTTGGATGCTTCTGCTGCAGGTTTGGATGTTTCTGCTGCAGGTTTGGATGTTTCTGCTGCAGGTTTGGATGCTTCTGCTGCAGGTTTGGATGCTTCCTGCTGCAGGTTTGGATGTTTCTGCTGCAGGTTTGGATGCTTCTGCTGCAGGTTTGGATGTTTCTGCTGCAGGTTTGGATGTTTCCTGCTGCAGGTTTGGATGTTTCTGCTGCAGGTTTGGATGTTTCTGCTGCAGGTTTGGATGTTTCCTGCTGCAGGTTTGGATGCTTCCTGCTGCAGGTTTGGATGCTTCCTGCTGCAGGTTTGGATGCTTCCTGCTGCAGGTTTGGATGTTTCCTGCTGCAGGTTTGGATGTTTCTTGCTGCAGGTTTGGATGCTTCTGCTGCAGGTTTGGATGTTTCCTGCTGCAGGTTTGGATGTTTCCTGCTGCAGGTTTGGATGTTTCTTGCTGCAGGTTTGGATGCTTCTGCTGCAGGTTTGGATGTTTCCTGCTGCAGGTTTGGATGCTTCTGCTGCAGGTTTGGATGCTTCTGCTGCAGGTTTGGATGCAGGTTTAGATGCTTCCTGCTGCAGGTTTGGATGTTTCCTGCTGCAGGTTTGGATGTTTCCTGCTGCAGGTTTGGATGTTTCCTGCTGCAGGTTTGGATGTTTCCTGCTGCAGGTTTGGATGCTTCTGCTGCAGGTTTGGATGTTTCTGCTGCAGGTTTGGATGCTTCTGCTGCAGGTTTGGATGCTTCTGCTGCAGGTTTGGATGCTTCTGCTGCAGGTTTGGATGCTTCTGCTGCAGGTTTGGATGTTTCTGCTGCAGGTTTGGATGCTTCCTGCTGCAGGTTTGGATGCTTCTGCTGCAGGTTTGGATGTTTCTGCTGCAGGTTTGGATGTTTCCTGCTGCAGGTTTGGATGTTTCCTGCTGCAGGTTTGGATGTTTCCTGCTGCAGGTTTGGATGTTTCTTGCTGCAGGTTTGGATGCTTCTGCTGCAGGTTTGGATGTTTCCTGCTGCAGGTTTGGATGTTTCCTGCTGCAGGTTTGGATGTTTCCTGCTGCAGGTTTGGATGTTTCCTGCTGCAGGTTTGGATGTTTCCTGCTGCAGGTTTGGATGTTTCTGCTGCAGGTTTGGATGTTTCTGCTGCAGGTTTGGATGTTTCCTGCTGCAGGTTTGGATGTTTCCTGCTGCAGGTTTGGATGTTTCTGCTGCAGGTTTGGATGTTTCCTGCTGCAGGTTTGGATGTTTCTTGCTGCAGGTTTGGATGCTTCTGCTGCAGGTTTGGATGTTTCTGCTGCAGGTTTGGATGTTTCTGCTGCAGGTTTGGATGTTTCTGCTGCAGGTTTGGATGCTTCCTGCTTCCTGCTGCAGGTTTGGATGTTTCCTGCTGCAGGTTTGGATGCTTCCTGCTGCAGGTTTGGATGTTTCCTGCTGCAGGTTTGGATGTTTCCTGCTGCAGGTTTGGATGTTTCCTGCTGCAGGTTTGGATGTTTCTGCTGCAGGTTTGGATGCTTCTGCTGCAGGTTTGGATGCTTCTGCTGCAGGTTTGGATGCTTCCTGCTGCAGGTTTGGATGCTTCTGCTGCAGGTTTGGATGCTTCTGCTGCAGGTTTGGATGCAGGTTTAGATGCTTCCTGCTGCAGGTTTGGATGTTTCCTGCTGCAGGTTTGGATGTTTCTGCTGCAGGTTTGGATGTTTCCTGCTGCAGGTTTGGATGTTTCCTGCTGCAGGTTTGGATGTTTCCTGCTGCAGGTTTGGATGTTTCCTGCTGCAGGTTTGGATGTTTCCTGCTGCAGGTTTGGATGTTTCTGCTGCAGGTTTGGATGTTTCTGCTGCAGGTTTGGATGCTTCTGCTGCAGGTTTGGATGCTTCTGCTGCAGGTTTGGATGCTTCTGCTGCAGGTTTGGATGCTTCTGCTGCAGGTTTGGATGTTTCTGCTGCAGGTTTGGATGCTTCTGCTGCAGGTTTGGATGTTTCTGCTGCAGGTTTGGATGCTTCTGCTGCAGGTTTGGATGTTTCCTGCTGCAGGTTTGGATGTTTCCTGCTGCAGGTTTGGATGTTTCTGCTGCAGGTTTGGATGCTTCCTGCTGCAGGTTTGGATGCTTCCGCTGCAGGTTTGGATGTTTCTGCTGCAGGTTTGGATGCTTCCTGCTGCAGGTTGGTGGGTCAGCTTTGCTGGAGCCGTTGGAGCAGAGAAACATGTAAACCTGCAGGACTGCGGCCCCCCAGGACCACAGCTGGACACCTCTAGCCTGTACTGTCAACGGTGTCTCGGGAACGGTAGTGTTTAACTCTGTGTGATCGATAACTTACCCTCAAGGTCAGTTCCCAACCTGGGGTCCCCAAAGAGCACCGGGGGGGGGGGGGGGTCTGCAGTTTTCTTTTTACCGTACAGAAACTGTGATGAGATGAAGGCTGGATGGATGCATCAGCCCGCTGATATTTGTGTTTAAGCCGGTATCCGTGTCTGCATACATCAGGTGTGTTGGCACACACTTCACTGTGTGTGTGTGTGTGGGCGTGTTTATGCTACATTATGGGGACCGTTTTCTGTATTTTACCATCACTGAGGACATTTTGCTTTCGTGGGTCCCCACTGGTACGAACCCCGTTTTGAGGGTCAAGATTAGGTTTTAGAGATTAAGTTACAATTAGGCTTTGGTTAGGATTAGGACAAGGGTTAGGTTTAGGGTCAGGGGCTACGGAATGCATTATGTCAATGGATGTACCCCACAGGGATAGAAAACCAGACTGTGTGTGTGTGTGTGTGTGTGTGTGTGTGTGTGTGTGTATATATATCAGTGGTTCTCAAACTTTTTTTGTAGGGCCCCCTTGTCATTGGAAATTATAATTTCAAGCCCCCCATCCCACCACTGCTACCACATGCACCCAAACATTTACCATGAGATGCATGAAAAAATGCGCTGCATTTGGGGGGCGGGAAGTGCCTTTGAGTCATCATTTGTTCATTAGTACTTTAAAGAATATGCCCATTTTTTTGTTAGAAGTACAAAAACTATAGACCTGGCTGGGCCCCCTGACAGAACCCTGAGCCCCCCTTGGGGGAGCCCGCCCCCCAGTTTGAGAACCACTGAGATATAAAAAAAAATATATATATATATAAGAAGTGTCTGGAGTTTTAAGGGTTAAGTCAGAATATTTCCGCTGCCTGTTTTTCGGTGAATCTCTAACCATGTGACTCCTTCACTCTTAGATGCCAGAGAGATCAGAAACATGGTGGAGCTGGTGGACGTCTTCGTCACCGTCTCTCAGCTCGCTGGTCTCCGAGCTCCTGAACGCTGTCCTGACGTGTCCTTCCAGGTACCGTTCATCACATTCCTGCTGCATTCCCAGGTTCCCGCCCGAGCCGACGGGCTGAGGCTGTAGCTGTAGCTGTGAGGAACGATGCAGCTCTGAGCTCTGCCTCGGCTGATTCAGGCCGACGGGCTCTGGTGTCTGAGTCATGTTTCACGTCTGCATTCCTCTGAAGATATCCTGGATATGCCCAGCAGGGGGGCGACCCTGGGGTGGAAGGATTGCTTCACCTGCAGGTGGAAAACGTGACCTCTGGAAAGTCCGCTTCACCTCTTTAACCTGAAATTTAACCGTTCAGCTTCAGTCGGCTACACGAGCGACGGCTCCGGCTCGTATCAGAGCGTCATTACGACCAATGACGTCCCAAACTTCAAATGTCATCACTGCTTCACTTGGTGCTTCATTGATTCAAAATGTACAGGGAGTGCAGAATTATTAGGCAAATGAGTATTGTGACATCATCATCCTCTTTATGCATGTTGTCTTACTCCAAGCTGTATCGGCCCAAAGCTACTACCAATTAATCATATCAGCTGATGTGCATCTCTGTAATGAGAAGGGGTGTGGTCTAATGACATTATCACCCTACATCAGGTGTATTAGGCAACTTAACAAACAAATATATCCCCATTTCAATGATTTATTTTCAGCAGGGAAACCAATATAACAGCTCAACATTCACAAATAAACATTTCTGACATTCAAAAACCAAACAAAAACAAATCAGTGACCAATATGGCCACCTTTCTTTGCAAGGACACTGAAAAGCTGCCATCCATGGATCCTGTCAGTGTTTTGATCTGTTCACCATCAACATTGCGTGCAGCAGCAACCACAGCCTCCCAGACACTGTTCAGAGAGGTGGACTGTTTTCCCTCCTTGTGAATCTCACATTTGATGAGGGACCACAGGTTCTCTATGGGGTTCAGATCAGGTGAACAAGGAGGCCATGTCATTAGTTTTTCTTCTTTTAGAGCCTTTCTTGCAGCCACGCTGTGGAGTACTTGGATGCGTGTGATGGAGCATTGTCCTGCATGAAAATCATGTTTTTCCTGAAGGATGCGGACTTCTTCCTGTACCACTGCTTGAAGAAGGTGTCTTCCAGAAACTGGCAGTAGGACTGGGAGTTGAGCTTGTCTCCATCCTCAACCCGAAAAGGCCCCACAAGCTCATCTCTGATGATACCAGCCCATACCAGTACCCCACCTCCACCTTGCTGACGTCTGAGTGGGACTGGAGCTCTCTGGCCTTTACCGATCCAGCCACGGGCCCATCCATCTGGCCCATACCAGTACCCCACCTCCACCTTGCTGGCGTCTGAGTGGGACTGGAGCTCTCTGGCCTTTACCGATCCAGCCACGGGCCCATCCATCTGGCCCATACCAGTACCCCACCTCCACCTTGCTGGCGTCTGAGTGGGACTGGAGCTCTCTGGCCTTTACCGATCCAGCCACGGGCCCATCCATCTGGCCCATACCAGTACCCCACCTCCACCTTGCTGGCGTCTGAGTGGGACTGGAGCTCTCTGGCCTTTACCGATCCAGCCACGGGCCCATCCATCTGGCCCATACCAGTACCCCACCTCCACCTTGCTGGCGTCTGAGTGGGACTGGAGCTCTCTGGCCTTTACCGATCCAGCCACGGGCCCATCCATCTGGCCCATACCAGTACCCCACCTCCACCTTGCTGGCGTCTGAGTGGGACTGGAGCTCTCTGGCCTTTACCGATCCAGCCACGGGCCCATCCATCTGGCCCATACCAGTACCCCACCTCCACCTTGCTGGTGTCTGAGTGGGACTGGAGCTCTCTGGCCTTTACCGATCCACCACGGGCCCATCCATCAGGCCCATACCAGTACCCTACCTCCACCTTGCTGGCGTCTGAGTGGGACTGGAGCTCTCTGGCCTTTACCGATCCAGCCACGGGCCCATCCATCCGGCCCATACCAGTACCCCACCTCCACCTTGCTGGTGTCTCAGTGGGACTGGAGCTCTCTGGCCTTTACCGATCCAGCCACGGGCCCATCCATCTGGCCCATCCAGACTCACTCTCATGTCATCAGTCCATAAAACCTTAGAAAAATCAGTCTGAGATATTTCTTGGCCCTGTCTTGACGTTTCAGCTTGTGTGTCTTGTTCAGTGGTGGTGGTTTTTCAGCCTTTCTTACCTTGGCCATGTCTCTGAGTGTTGCACACCTTGTGCTTTTGGGCACTCCAGTGATGCTGCAGCTCTGAAATATGGAAAAACTGCTGGCAAGTGGCATCTTTGCAGCTGCACGCTTGACTTTTCTCAGTTCATGGGCAGTTATTTTGTGCCTTGGTTTTTCCACGTTTCTTGCGACCCTGTTGACTATTTTGAATGAAACGCTTGATTGTTGGATGATCACGCTTCAGAAGCTTGGACATTTTAAGAGTGCTGCATCCCTCTGCAAGATATCTCACTATTTCTGACTTTTCAGAGCCTGTCAAGTCCCTCTATGACCCATTTTGCCAAAGGAAAGGAAGTTGCCTAATAATTCTGTTTGCCTAATACACCTGATATAGGGTGATGATGTCATTAGACCACACCCCTTCTCATTACAGAGATGCACGTCACCTGATATGCTTAGTTGGTAGTCGACTTTGGGCCGATACAGCTTGGAGTAAGACAACATGCATAAAGAGGATGATGTGGTCAGAATACTCACTTGCCTAATAATTCTGCAGTCCTGTATTTCATTGGTTTGACAGCTGTGTTCTCCGTGCAGATCCAAACATGCCTGATGTGACCGTGACTCTGACGCCTCGCCTCCTTCACGCTGTGCTCGTTGCTTTCAGGTGGAGCTGTGCACAGAGGGAAGGAACCTGGCCCACACATTTCAGCACAAAGAGAGAGCAAAGAACGCAGAACTCATCGCCTTCAGTCAGTATCCTCGGCCCGCTGATGCCCCCCAGGTAAAGCTGCTCCCGGGAAAGCAGAAATGCTTCATCGCTGTCGTCTCTGGTGTGGTTTTCACACAGCGAGCTGATTATGAACTCGGAGTGAGAATGAATGAAGGTCGGGCATTAACTCGCCCGCTGCCTCGCCGGCACCAAGCTGCTGCCGTTGAGCTGAAATATTCATGAGTCCGACTCCTGCTGTGGGTTCAAGTCTGCGTGCAACAGTTTGGCAGCCTGACGTCGGCTCATCAGCTGCCTCTCAATCCGACTTCTCCTTCTCCTTCTGCTTCTGCTTCTACTTCTAATTCTACTTCTGCTTCTCCTTCTGCTTCTCCTTCTGCTTCTGCTTCTGCTTCTCCTTCTCCTTCTGCTTCTCCTTCTCCTTCTCCTTCTCCTTCTGCTTCTCCTTCTCCTTCTGCTTCTGCTTCTGCTTCTACTTCTAATTCTACTTCTGCTTCTCCTTCTGCTTCTCCTTCTGCTTCTGCTTCTGCTTCTCCTTCTCCTTCTGCTTCTCCTTCTCCTTCTCCTTCTCCTTCTGCTTCTCCTTCTGCTTCTGCTTCTGCTTCTCCTCCTTCTGCTTCTCCTTCTGCTTCTCCTTCTGCTTCTCCTTCTGCTTCTGCTTCTCCTTCGGCTTCTCCTTCGGCTTCTCCTTCTGCTTCGGCTTCTCCTTCTGCTTCTCCTTCTGCTTCTCCTTCTGCTTCTCCTTCTCCTTCTCCTTCTGCTTCTCCTTCTCCTTCTGCTTCTGCTTCTGCTTCTGCTTCTGCTTCTCCTTCTGCTTCTCCTTCTCCTTCTCCTTCTGCTTCTCCTTCTGCTTCTGCTTCTGCTTCTCCTGCTTCTGCTTCTCCTTCTGCTTCTCCTTCTGCTTCTGCTTCTCCTTCTGCTTCTCCTTCGGCTTCTCCTTCTGCTTCGGCTTCTCCTTCTGCTTCTCCTTCTGCTTCTCCTTCTCCTTCTGCTTCTCCTTCAGCTTCTCCTTCTGCTTCTCCTTCTGCTTCTGCTTCTGCTTCTCCTGCTTCTGCGTCTCCTTCTGCGTCTCCTTCTCCTTCTGCTTCTCCTTCTGCGTCTCCTTCTGCGTCTCCTTCTCCTTCTGCTTCTCCTTCTGCGTCTCCTTCTGCTTCTCCTTCTGCTTCTCCTTCTGCTTCTCCTTCTGCTTCTGCTTCTCCTTCTGCTTCTCCTTCTGCTTCTCCTTCTGCTTCTCCTTCTCCTTCTGCGTCTCCTTCTGCGTCTCCTTCTCCTTCTGCTTCTCCTTCTGCTTCTCCTTCTGCTTCTCCTTCTGCTTCTCCTTCTGCTTCTGCTTCTCCTTCTGCTTCTCCTTCTGCTTCTCCTTCTGCTTCTGCGTCTCCTTCTGCTTCTGCTTCTCCTTCGGCTTCTCCTTCTGCTTCTCCTTCTGCTTCGGCTTCTCCTTCTGCTTCTCCTTCTGCTTCGGCTTCTCCTCCTGCTTCTGCTTCTCCTTCTGCTTCTCCTTCTGCTTCTGCTTCTCCTTCTGCTTCTCCTTCGGCTTCTCCTTCTGCTTCGGCTTCTCCTTCTGCTTCTCCTTCTCCTTCTCCTTCTGCTTCTCCGGCTGCTTCGGCTTCTCCGGCTGCTTCGGCTTCTCCGGCTGCTTCGGCTTCTGCTTCTCCTTCTCCTTCTGCTTCTCCTTCTCCTTCTGCTTCTCCTTCTCCTTCTGCTTCTCCTTCTCCTTCTGCTTCTCCTTCTCCTTCTGCTTCTCCTTCTGCTTCTACTTCTGCTTCTCCTTCTGCTTCTGCGTCTCTTCTGCTTCTGCGTCTCCTTCTCCTTCTGCTTCTCCTTCTGCGTCTGCTTCTGCTTCTGCTTCTCCTTCTCCTTCTCCTTCTGCTTCTCCGGCTGCTTCGGCTTCTCCGGCTGCTTCGGCTTCTCCGGCTGCTTCGGCTTCTGCTTCTCCTTCTCCTTCTGCTTCTCCTTCTGCTTCTCCTTCTCCTTCTGCTTCTCCTTCTCCTTCTCCCTTCTCCTTCTGCTTCTCCTTCTGCGTCTCCTTCTGCTTCTCCTTCTCCTTCTCCTTCTGCTTCTCCTTCTGCTTCTCCTTCTGCTTCTCCTTCTGCTTCTACTTCTGCTTCTCCTTCTGCTTCTGCTTCTGCTTCTCCTTCTGCTTCTCCTTCTGCTTCTCCTTCTCCTTCTCCTTCTGCTTCTCCTTCTGCTTCTCCTTCTGCTTCTCCTTCTGCTTCTCCTTCTGCTTCTACTTCTGCTTCTCCTTCTCCTTCTGCTTCTGCTTCTCCTTCTGCTTCTCCTTCTGCTTCTCCTTCTGCTTCTACTTCTGCTTCTCCTTCTGCTTCTGCTTCTCCTTCTGCTTCTCCTTCTGCTTCTACTTCTGCTTCTCCTTCTGCTTCTGCGTCTCCTGCTTCTGCGTCTCCTTCTGCTTCTCCTTCTGCGTCTGCTTCTGCTTCTGCTTCTCCTTCTGCTTCGGCTTCTCCTTCTGCTTCTCCGGCTGCTTCTGCTTCTGCTTCTGCTTCTGCTTCTGCTTCTGCTTCTGCTTCTGCTTCTGCTTCTCCTTCTGCTTCTGCTTCTGCTTCTCCTTCTGCTTCTGCTTCTGCTTCTGCTTCTCCTTCTCCTTCTGCTTCTGCTTCTGCTTCTCCTTCTGCTTCGGCTTCTGCTTCTGCTTCTCCTTCTCCGGCTGCTTCTGCGTCTGCTTCTGATTCTCCTTCTGCTTCGGCTTCAGCTTTAGCGGTGCATACGTCTGCAGTGTAACCTCCTCACAGGGCTGCCTCCTGTCTGAAATGGCATGCCCAAAATACGTGGCGTAGTTTTTATGACTACAGAGTATGTTTGCGTAATCCTCGTCTCACACGTGAGTGGAGACATGCGAGATTCCTACAGAAGAGTCAGTGAATGCACCGGGAACATCGTACCACGTACATGTTATTAGCATCGCTAATACGTCAGCATCGCTGCTTCCTAGTGTTGCTATGCTGCGTTAGCATTGCTGCTTCCTGGTGTTGCTATGCTACGTTACCATCGCTGCTTCCTGGTGTTGCTATGCTGCGTTAGCATCGCTGCTTCCTGGTGTTGCTATGCTGCGTTAGCATCACTGCTTCCTGGTGTTGCTATGCTGCGTTAGCATCACTGCTTCCTGGTGTTGCTATGCTGCGTTAGCATCGCTGCTTCCTGGTGTTGCTATGCTGCGTTAGCATCGCTGCTTCCTGGTGTTGCTATGCTAGCGTTAGCATCGCTGCTTCCTGGTGTTGCTATGCTGCGTTAGCATCGCTGCTTCCTGGTGTTGCTATGCTGCGTTAGCATCGCTGCTTCCTGGTGTTGCTATGCTGCGTTAGCATCGCTGCTTCCTGGTGTTGCTATGCTATGTTAGCATCGCTGCTTCCTGGTGTTGCTATGCTATGCTATGTTAGCATCGCTGCTTCCTGGTGTTGCTATGCTATGCTAGCATCGCTGCTTCCTGGTGTTGCTATGCTATGCTATGTTAGCATCGCTGCTTCCTGGTGTTGCTATGCTATGCTATGTTAGCATCGCTGCTTCCTGGTGTTGCTATGCTATGCTTGTTAGCATCGCTGCTTCCTGGTGTTGCTATGCTATGTTAGCATCGCTGCTTCCTGGTGTTGCTATGCTATGTCAGCATCGCTGCTTCCTGGTGTTGCTATGCTATGCTATGTTAGCATCGCTGCTTCCTGGTGTTGCTATGCTATGCTATGTTAGCATCGCTGCTTCCTGGTGTTGCTATGCTATGCTATGTTAGCATCCCGGCGACTCTAGCGATGCTTCACTTCTCCATGTTGCTGTTTCAGGTGAACTCTGACCTCCCGGATCTTAAGGACATCACGGTGATGGGTTACTCGCTACGTAACTGGGACTACAGATACACACTCTGGCTGGGCTTCGACCCCCAAACCTTCCAGGTGCGTGCCCCCCCCCGCTGGATCCGTCCCCCTGATGTGAGAGACATCCTGACAGCCTCCCTCCGTCCAGGTGAACGTGTCCGACGTCCACGCCGGAGAGCTGTACATGCTAGCGGAGGACCCCGGTGAGGACGCCAACGTCTACACCGAGTCTGACCACAGAGCGATGATGAAGATGACCAGCCTTCCTCATGTAAGCTGCTGTTGGAAGCTGTTTCACATAAATAAACATAAACGGCCACAAACTGAAAAATTAGCTGCAAACATTCACAGCAAAGTCAGATCTGTTTTCCTGAACTAAGCCGTTCGTTACAGTCTGATATTAAAGCCTCTGAAGATACAAATATTCTCCATTTGAAGGAGAATTTTTTTTTTTTTTCTCCAAAGACACAATTTTTCTTTTCAGCTTGGATGTAAGTTTTCAAAAGCTACGTTTACACAGAAAAATGTCTTTTCTTCCAATTAAATCTGTCACAGCAGAGATTCCTGCTGATCCGATCAGCTGTTTGTATATGAGGGGAAGGTTGAATGGTTAGTAGAGCTGCAGCTAGCGGTTATTTTAGCTGCAGTTAGCGGTTATTTTAGCTGCAGCTAGCGGTTATTTTAGCTGCAGCTAGTGGTTATTTTAGCTGCAGCTAGCGGTTATTTAAGCTGCAGCTAGCGGTTATTTAAGCTGCAGCTAGCGGTTATTTTAGCTGCCGCTAGCGGTTATTTTAGCTGCCGCTAGCGGTTATTTTAGCTGCAGCTAGCGGTTATTTTAGCTGCCGCTAGCGGTTATTTTAGCTGCAGCTAGCGGTTATTTTAGCTGCCGCTAGCGGTTAGTTTAGCTGCCGCTAGCGGTTAGTTTAGCTGCCGCTAGCGGTTAGTTTAGCTGCAGCTAGCGGTTAGTTTAGCTGCAGCTAGCGGTTATTTTAGCTGCCGCTAGCGGTTATTTTAGCTGCCGCTAGCGGTTAGTTTAGCTGCAGCTAGCGGTTAGTTTAACTGCAGCTAGCGGTTATTTTAGCTGCAGCTAGCGGTTATTTTAGCTGCCGCTAGCGGTTAGTTTAGCTGCCGCTAGCGGTTAGTTTAGCTGCGGCTAGCGGTTAGTTTAGCTGCGGCTAGCGGTTAATTTAGCTGCGGCTAGCGGTTAATTTAGCTGCGGCTAGCGGTTATTTTAATCTTCCCCTGTAATCGATCGATTCATCGATTAATGGGATAAGCTCTGTTTTTAAAGTTGTGACTGAGAAGCAGCGGAGTAATAATGAGTCCAAACTGGCACCAGAGACTGTGGCTGATATGCAACCAGTAGGTGCATTACATCCGGAAATAGTTTATACAGACCGGAAGTAGGGCTGGGCGATATTGAATTTTAGTAATATCAGGATATTTTTATGGCATGTCGCGATACACGATATATATCTTTATATTTGACCTTAACCTTGAATGAATGCTTTGATGCATAATCACATTTGTAAGACGATTCTGTGTCTGCATTAATCATTACTGTTCATGCTGCATTAATGCTTGCAGATTTTAAACATTCATGCCAGAAGTGTGAAATCAGAACCAAACAAACGGATCAGAACTGGATTGAACAGTTAAAGTGCTGATGACACGACTGTAACTTCACCGTGCAACTGCACACCAGGACCAAATCAGCAGTTCTGTGCAGTTAGAAGTTAATCAGCCGTGTATTTACGTAAATATCCGATGTTTAGGAGGCGCGGCTAAATGCTAATAGCTTCTCAGTCGTGAAACGAGCCGCCATGTTGTCGTCAGCGACATACAGAGTTTCCGTCCGTCCATTGAGTTACACGTATAATCTACGCCGTGGAAACGTGGAAGATGCTCCAGAACAGCTGGACTGGACCTGGTTTGTGCTGGATCATCATCCGGTTCAGAGAGGTGATGATGAGGAGGAGGATGATGATGATGAGGAATTCTACGAGCTAGAACCGGAGCAGAACTGCAGCAGCTGCCTGCAGTCCGTGTCCAGCCTCAGGTCCACTGTAGGAGCGACCCGGAACCACACAAGCAGAACCAGAACTGTAGGAGCGACCCGGAACCACACCGAGAGAACCAGAACTGTAGGAGCGACCCGGAACAACACAAGCAGAACCAGAACTGTAGGAGCGACCCGGAACAACACAAGCAGAACCAGAACTGTAGGAGCGACCCGGAACCACACGAGCAGAACCAGAACTGTAGGAGCGACCCGGAACCACACGAGCAGAACCAGAACTGTAGGAGCGACCCGGAACCACACGAGCAGAACCAGAACTGTAGGAGCGACCCGGAACCACACGAGCAGAACCAGAACTGTAGGAGCGACCCGGAACCACACGAGCAGAACCAGAACTGTAGGAGCGACCCGGAACCACACAAGCAGAACCAGAACTGTAGGAGCGACCCGGAACCACACAAGCAGAACCAGAACTGTAGGAGCGACCCGGAACCACACGAGCAGAACCAGAACTGTAGGAGCGACCCGGAACAACACGAGCAGAACCAGAACTGTAGGAGCGACCCGGAACCACACGAGCAGAACCAGAACTGTAGGAGCGACCCGGAACCACACGAGCAGAACCAGAACTGTAGGAGCGACCCGGAACCACACGAGCAGAACCAGAACTGTAGGAGCGACCCGGAACCACACGAGCAGAACCAGAACTGTAGGAGCGACCCGGAACCACACGAGCAGAACCAGAACTGTGAGGAGCGACCCGGAACCACACAAGCAGAACCAGAACTGTGAGGAGCGACCCGGAACCACACAAGCAGAACCAGAACTGTAGGAGCGACCCGGAACCACACAAGCAGAACCAGAACTGTAGGAGCGACCCGGAACCACACAAGCAGAACCAGAACTGTAGGAGCGACCCGGAACAACACGAGCAGAACCAGAACTGTAGGAGCGACCCGGAACCACACGAGCAGAACCAGAACTGTAGGAGCGACCCGGAACAACACAAGCAGAACCAGAACTGTAGGAGCGACCCGGAACTGTAGGAGCGACCCGGAACAACACAAACAGAACCAGAACTGTAGGAGCGACCCGGAACCACACGAACAGAACCAGAACTGTAGGAGCGACCCGGAACAACACAAGCAGAACCAGAACTGTAAGGAGCGACCCGGAACAACACGAAGCAGAACCAGAACTGTGAGGAGCGACCCGGAACAACACAAAGCAGAACCAGAACTGTGAGGAGCGACCCGGAACCACACAAGCAGAACCAGAACTGTAGGAGCGACCCGGAACCACACGAGCAGAACCAGAACTGTAGGAGCGACCCGGAACCACACGAGCAGAACCAGAACTGTAGGAGCGACCCGGAACCACACAAGCAGAACCAGAACTGTGAGGAGCGACCCGGAACAACACAAGCAGAACCAGAACTGTGAGGAGCGACCCGGAACCACACAAGCAGAACCAGAACTGTAAGGAGCGACCCGGAACCACACAAGCAGAACCAGAACTGTAGGAGCGACCCGGAACCACACAAACAGAACCAGAACTGTAGGAGCGACCCGGAACCACACAAGCAGAACCAGAACTGTAGGAGCACCGGAGCGACCCGAACTGTAACACCCGGAACAACACAAAGCAGAACCAGAACTGTAAGGAGCGACCCGGAACAACACAAGCAGAACCAGAACTGTAGGAGCGACCCGGAACCACACAAGCAGAACCAGAACTGTAAGGAGCGACCCGGAACCACACAAGCAGAACCAGAACTGTAGGAGCGACCCGGAACCACACAAGCAGAACCAGAACTGTAAGGAGCGACCCGGAACAACACAAACAGAACCAGAACTGTAGGAGCGACCCGGAACCACACGAACAGAACCATAGTTACACGTTCTGTATCTGATTCTGAGCATTGATGTGACACATTTACGTAAATGGAAACGTTGGTTCTGACGAGTATCGTATCCATGAACGGCAGCATTGGTGGTAAAATACAGAATAAAATGTTCAGGTTGATTACACTGAATTTTAGACATAAAAACACAAATTTGGAAAGTATTAATATCATAAATATTTAGCAAATGTAACCAGAAATAAACTAGTAGATGAGGTCAGTGGGTTGCACTTCGAACAAAGCGCTTTTGTAGAATCAATAATTGATTTAAAGTTGATGGAAAAGTGCTGACTTGCCCACACTATATTCCAATATGAAAGATGGGGGTAAATTAAACTGTAATTTAAGGCAAGTGTACGTTTTAAATCGACATAATGACTTTTCTTATAATGCCGAGATTTATTTACTTTTCTTGTTATCCAGTCAACATGCTCGTTCCAGTTTAGGTTCTCATCCACAATAACACACAAGAATTTGGTGGATGAGACACGACTGATTGCAGGTGAAGCGATTATTGAGTGAAGAACAAGTTGAAAATGTCTTTTTACCACTAAAAATCATATGTTTGGACTTTGTGATGTTTCGTTCTGACCTGTTACCCTTAAACCAATCATCATCATCATCATCATCAATCATCAATCATCATCCATCCATCCATCCATCATCCAGATGATTCCTCATTGGCTTGGTTTATAAGAGCATTAGCATTTGAATGGCACGTGACCAAAGCAGCATCATCAGCAAACATTATTGGAGTAAGAACATGAGAGACTGTACACAAATCGTTTATGTAAAT
Source organism: Atherinomorus stipes (assembly GCA_023101725.1). Taxonomy (NCBI): domain Eukaryota; kingdom Metazoa; phylum Chordata; class Actinopteri; order Atheriniformes; family Atherinidae; genus Atherinomorus; species Atherinomorus stipes. The sequence goes on along the minus strand of JALJCO010003880.1, from coordinate 119,749 downwards.
GAAGAATAATAATGGACCCAATATGGAGCCCTGAGGCACTCCACAGCGTTTATCCATAATGTTGGAATTGCAACCATTAATCCTGACAAACTGACATCTTCTGCTAATATAACTGCAACCATTTAAAGGCAGTTCCATGAAAACCATATTTTTGCAGTTTAGCAAGTATTATTTTATGATTGACTGTATCAAACGCTTTTGATAAGTAAAAAAAACTACACACCAGTTTGATGTTATCTAATGCGGTGATATTATCTATTAAAGGAACTTCCCGTCTCTCCCCCCCCCCTCGTCTTTCTTTCTAAATCAATATAATTGCTTTTTTTTTCCCCACCCTTTTTTTTTTTTTGAAAAAAAAAATTTTTTTTTTTACATAATTTTTCCCCTTTTTAAAACCCCTTTAAAAAAAAAAAAATATTTATATTATTCTTATTATTAAAATACTCTCTCTCTCTTTTCCCTTAAATACCGGAATTTTTTTGGCGACTTTTAGATCTTTAGGTGCAACAGCAGAGTTCAGAGACGGTGGAATGACATCAGCCAATGGCTGAAGACGCCGTGCAGATGCATCATCGTGCTCTGAAGACGGTTTTAGTTCATCAGTTATTTTGCTTATTTCTGGGACGTCAGAAGACTGAAAAGACGACATTTGGGGAAAGTTAGACGATCTATAATCCTACGGATCTTTTTCTGAGCCCGACATCGTTTTCACCCATTCAGGACCAGAATGAACAAAAGTGTTAAATTTCTCAGCGATATCGAAGGATGTTTCATATTTTGTTCCGCCGTCGTTAAACGTGGAGGGCAGATTTGCAGACGGCAAATATCTTTTTGCAGTAGTTCATTTATAACTTTCCAAGTACTTTTAATAATATTAGTACTACTGTTTATTTTATTGAAGTAATACTTCCTCTTTGCAGTTCTTAATAAGTTACATAACTGTTTTTAACTTTCTTGTAATTACTTAGAGGAGAAGGACTGGATAAATATTTTTATGAAGTTTCATCTTTTTCCTTGACATCTTTAACTAATTAGCAGAGAACCACGGATGTTTCAGTCTTTGACTTTGTTTTCCAGGTGAGCAATCAAATAAAAACCAATCGGTAAAATGAATTTTGATAAACTGCATGAAACATTTATATGCATCATCTGCGTTTGTTTCACTTTGTCCCAAGAAGTTTGACTTGGTTTATATTTAAATTTGTCCACATTAAATTTACTCATATTCCTCTTTAATGTTTTCTTTTCTGTTCTGATTATTTTCTGTAAGAGAACAAACCTGAAACACGGGAAAGTGATCAGACAAATCTGAATAAATGACTCCAGATTTAGTATTTTAACTGAAATAGTTTAATTATATTCTCAAAGAACTCGATCTGTCCTGTGCTCGTGTGGGATTATAGATTAGAGGACAAAAGTAACCGGATAATATTGATAAATTCATCAGTTTTCTTCACTCATCAGATTCTGGGTCATTCTTTATTTTCCACGTCTACGTTCTCGATGCTCCCGGTTCTCCGGGAGAAAACGAGGAACGACGGTTTCATCTTCAGCCTTCTGGCCGTCGATGCTTCGGTTCCAGCAGCAGAACGTCCGTTCCTTCATTTATTCACTCGCTTACTTGTTCTTCCAGAACGTGAGTCTGCAGACGAGGATGAAGCTGCAGTTCCACTACGTCACCGCGGGGATGAAGACGGGCGGGGCCACGGCGTGATGATGATGATGATGACACGCAACCCGCATGGATGAAGACGAGTGGAGCCACGGCGTGATGATGATGATGATGAAATGCAACGGATGGACAAAGGGAACCCGCGGGGATGAAGGAGGGAACGGCCTGAATGTCAGTGTTATGTAGAACCCGGTTCTCCGGGCTGACGTGGAACCGGGTTCTCCGGGCTGACGTGGAACCGGGTTCTCCGGGCTGACGTGGAACCGGGTTCTCCGGGCTGACGTGGAACCGGGTTCTCCGGGCTGACGTGGAACCGGGTTCTCCGGGCTGCGTAGAACCTGGTCTCCGGGCTGACGGGAACCGGGTTCTCCGGGCTGACGTGGAACCCTGTTCTCCAGGCTGACGGGACCCGGTTCTCCGGGCTGCGGGACCGGGTTCTCCGGGCTGACGGGCCGGGTTCTCCGGGCTGCGTGCCGGGTCTCCGGGCTGCGCGGACCGGTCTCCGGTGCGCGGACCCGGTCTCCGGGCTACGCGGACCCGGTCTCCGGGCTGCGCGGCCCGGTTCTCCGGGCGCGGGACCCGGCTCCGGGCTGCGCGGACCCGCTCCGGGCTGCGCGGCCCGGCTCCGCTGCGCGACCGGTCTCCGGGCTGCGGGCCGGTCTCCGGCTGACCACCCGTTCTCCGGGCTGCGAGACCCGGTCTCCGGCTGCGGACCCGGCTCCAGGCTGCGTGACCTGGTTCCCGGGCTGCGGACCCGTTCCCGGGTCGCGCCCGGTTCTCCGGGCTGACACAGAACCCGGTTCTCCAGGCTGACGCCGGCGCTTGGATCTGAATTCAAACTTAAACTCAATAAAATAACAGATTTTTGTTTTGTAAAGACGAAGTCGTTCTTCCTCTTCCTCCTCCCTGAAGGTGAAACTTTTTTCTTTTTTTTTTCTTTCGATTTCAAGTCACTGAGTACAGTCCTGGTATCGGTAGTATCGACACCAGTATCGGTAGCGATATTGCTGATACCTGGTAGTATCGATAACGATATCAATGTCGATTCTACCGATACCAGGGGTGCAATGACTCAGTTACACGATTGGATCAATATCAGGATTCATGGTCTCTGATTTGATTTCAAGTCAGTGAATCCCGCCCTGGTATCGGTAGTATCGACAGCAGTATCGGTATTAATACTGCCGATACCTGGCTATGTCGTTTTCAAGGAGCAAACTCCGCCTCAGAACAGTGAAGCTCTCTTCCTTGTTGTAAATAGTGTAATCCTCCCTTCATCCACTAGGGGCTGGCTCCAAGAGCGAGCAAATCCCCATAGACTCCCATGTTAAAAACGCCAACTTCACAGCAGAAATAAACAGGTTTACAGCCTGGTTCAAAAAATCATTTTAGGTTTATTAGGTCACGTTTACCTTCATGTCAACTGTGAGGGGGGTGAATTTTTTTATAACTCATTCGTTTAGATGTTATTTATTCTTCAAATTACACATAATTAAGGGCGTGTCCTTATGATTGACATGCGGCAGACCGGAAGCTCCGGCTGCCGACCGGAGGCTCCTAGTTAGCTCCTTCTTTTGCTCTTAATAAGGTCTCAGTTTGTTACAGAGTCGCACAACGGCGGTGTTTAGTCAGCGAATTGCAAGTCTAAGCATGTCTTACCTTAACCATGCCGCTTAGGGGGCTTATCTTTGTTAGCTCCTCTTAGTTTCCTGTTAGCTCAGTTAGCGTTTAGCCCACAGTACGTCAGCTGTCAATCATTTGTCCCGCGGCCGCGCTGTGCCCATTTTAGGATTTTCCTGGAGTGACGACGTACGTGACACGGCAAGATGGCGACGGTAAGACACGCCCACCTGGCTTCACATTTCTCTATTCAGAAGAGACCGGAAGCTACGTCCAGTAATTAGATACAGTCTATGGTCGATACTGAGAAACAAAACCTTTTTTCTGACTTCGTTCGGTGTTTCCAACACGCGCAGCCATGAACGTTTATAAAAAGGTGTGATGGAAATAGTGACCGTGGCAGACAGAAGCCGCTTTCCGACTGCAGGAACCTTCTGGAGTTCCTTTGAGCCAGGCATGTCCACAGTCCGGCCCGCGGGCCGAACACCCCCCGGTCCACATTTACACCCCCAGCCTCCGTCATGACATCAGTGATACGCTGCATAATGCTGCAGACGTGACGTCATTGATGCTGCAGACGTGACGTCATTGATGCTGCAGACGTGACGTCATTGATGCTGCAGACGTGACGTCATTGACGCTGCAGACGTGACGTCATTGAAGCTGCAGACGTGACGTCATTGAAGCTGCAGACGTGACGTCATTGATGCTGCAGACGTGACGTCATTAACGCTGCAGACGTGACGTCATTGACGCTGCAGACGTGACGTCATTGATGCTGCAGACGTGACGTCATTGACGCTGCGGACGTGACGTCATTGACGCTGCGGACGTGACGTCATTGAAGCTGCGGACGTGACGTCATTGAAGCTGCGGACGTGACGTCATTGATGCTGCGGACGTGACGTCATTGAAGCTGCGGACGTGACGTCATTGATGCTGCGGACGTGACGTCATTGACGCTGCGGACGTGACGTCATTGACGCTGCAGACGTGACGTCATTGACGCTGCAGACGTGACGTCATTAACGCTGCAGACGTGACGTCATTAACGCTGCAGACGTGACGTCATTAACGCTGCAGACGTGACGTCATCGACGCTGCAGACGTGACGTCATCGACGCTGCAGACGTGACGTCATCGATGCTGCAGACGTGACGTCATTAACGCTGCAGACGTGACGTCATTAACGCTGCAGACGTGACGTCATTAACGCTGCAGACGTGACGTCATCGACGCTGCAGACGTGACGTCATCGACGCTGCAGACGTGACGTCATCGACGCTGCAGACGTGACGTCATCGATGCTGCAGACGTGACGTCATTGATGCTGCATCCGCTGTTCTGATGCAGGAAGAAGACGTTGCGGTAAATTCAAACACTGTAAGCGATAGTTATGGATTCTTCTGCCGTCACAAACGATCCAGATCAACTGAAAGACACTAAAACGTGGAACTACGAAGAAAAAGCGTAGAAACAACATTATAGCTTCAGTTTGTGCTCCGTGACGGCTTGGTGGGGGCTGCAGGTACCTGAAGCGCCGGTTTCGTTTCTTAATCTGGCCTCTGGTCCCTTTAAGCTGTTTACGGCGCAGCAGAGCTTTGACACGCAGCCGTGAATCACATGAAAACGCCACAAAGGCTGCGCTGATTTCACTGCAAAGCTTTCACTGAAGCTGGATTTCTTGGGTACCCGTCCCAGTTTTTATCTGTGGAGACGCAAAAAAACGTGGACCGATCCGGCCTGCTGGTGGAAACGGGGCTTTAGACTGATGATGGAAATGATGGAAATGCTGGAAATGCTGGAAATGTGTCCGAGCAGAAGCTGCAGCTCATGTTCACCTGCTCCGAAGACTGAGACGGTTCAGCCGATATTAGGAGGCAAAGGGAGTGGAGCTGTGCATCGGTGTCAGAGCACAGGTGCATCTGACACCGCTCAGTTACTGGTTAATTTGGGGGGGCGATAAAATGAACGTGAGTGAAGAGCTGCTTGACCTTCAGAGCCTTAAAGGGACAAGAGGCCAGATTAAGGAGTGAAACTGGCGCTTCAGGTACCTGCAGCCCCCACCAAGCTGTCACGGAGCACAAACTGAAGCTATAATGTTGTTTCTACGCTTTTTCTTCGTAGTTCCACGTTTTAGTGTCTTTCAGTTGATCTGCATCGTTTTCTGACGGCAGAAGAATCAAAACTATCGCTTACAGTGTTTGAATTTACCGCGACGCTTCCACAAGACGTCAACGTGCAACGAGTGACGTTTCCTCGCCGTCACAGACGGCTACGTAACGACGTCATCCTCTGGACAGCAGCAGGACGTTTTTTACTCTACGGCTTTTTCTCCAGCAGCCTGAAGCTATGGAAGCATATCTGCACCTTTAAGGGCAATTTGCAATTCATTTGGCAAAATGGCAATTTAATATTTAAAATGGCAATTTAATGTTTAATTTTGTCCTGTAATTTGAAATTGTATTTGGCAATTGACAATGCAATGTACAAAGTGGCAATGTAATCTTCAAAACAGTTTTAAAATTTGAATGGCAAGCAGGAATTAAAATTGAATAATAGGATGTCATATTGCCATGGTACACGTGCACCTTTATTCAAATAGATATTCATTTGTCAAAATGTACTGAAGTATGTGTGCACTTTTAATTTTAAATGGCAATTTAATATTTTATGTTATGCAATTTGACAATGAATTTGTCAATTCAATGTGCAAAACTGCAATGCAATCCTCTCATCAGTTTGTCAGAAATGCAACCACCCCCCCCCCCCCCCCCCCCCCCCCCACCCCCCCCCCGCTGCATTTCTGACGTCAGTGTCAGAAGTTCCGAACCGGAAGTCAGAGTGTAAAACATTCGGTACCTTCCGGAACCACACGAACATGACGTCATCACCCAAACGTGGACAAAAGGAACCATCCGCATGAGAGTCGCAGGCGATCTGGCAGCCCCCCCCCCCCCCCCCGTGATTCTGTGATGTCACGGGTCTCACAGCGGGTGCGCGTGCGCTCGCAGACCAGCTGGACAAAAGCAGGACGAGGCTGACTGACTCCTGCGTGACCTCTGACCCTGAACCAGACCTGCTTCATCTACTGGAGATCTCAGCCCCCCCCCCCCCCCCCCCCCACACACACACACACACACACACACACACATTGGAGCAGGAGCGGTTTTCATTCGCTGTGGTGAATAAATTAAAAAATCTCTGATTTTTGTGGCGATGAAAACCGCATGGATTCATTTCATCTGTGAGTAATTTGTTCTTTGGATTTTCACTTTATTAATGAATAAATCTGCAGGAACTTCAGTTTGTTTGTTTGTTTGTTTGTTTGTTTGTTTCGTTGCAGTTTTACGACATTTTTCTGTTAAACGCAAGATTACAGAGAAAAACTGCACTTTCTCTCTTTTTGTGTCACGAACTTTGAACAGCCTGAAAACTGCAGCGTGAGTTTGGTTTCTCGTGTAAAGAACATCTCAGATTTTCAGATCAGCCAAGCCCCCCCCCCCCCCCCCCCCCCATATTTACAGAGTCTCACAGCTGTTTACCGAGATCATAATAATAACTATTCCAACAGGAGCGTTCCAATTCATGGTTACATCCATCAGAATGGAACACGTCCCCGATCCAGAACTGTTCTGCAACGTCCAAAAGTGATTATTTATACTGATTAATGAGCAAATGCAGCTGCAAGTACAGCAGGAGAACCTGCGGCTGCCGCGCGTGGATGTTACTCATGATCGTAACGATGAATATGCCCAAGAATGCGGCGATGATGATGATGATGATGATGATGATGAAGTCACTGAAACCCAACAATATAAATGTTGGTAAGTTTGATAACTATCATATAAGTATTAATAATTAGTAATGACAGTAATGATGGTGGCAGCAGCAGTGGTAATAGGAAATAGTCTTATTATTATTATTATTATTAATATTAATAATAATAATATAACCACAGCTGTAATAAGATTAATAATAATAATGAATAAATAAAATAATAAATAAATAATACTCCCGTGGGTACAGTATGGGCCGGAGTACCCATTAATACCAGGCCAGAAGGGGACGCCCCCCCCCCCCCCCCCCCCCCCCACCTGCCCTGTTCTAGCTGCCGCACTCACATAAAACACGAACACAACAGTTTGTTTGTTTGTTTGTTTGTTTGTTTTTCTTCCGCTTCTGAATCTAACTTGTGCAGTTAAAACATGACGTCTCAGTGGGAAACCAGGCAGATGTCAGAGAGCAGCATCCCGCCCACGAGCCTATACCAGAGTCCCCCGGTGTCGGCCCCGCAGTCCCTCGCCGGCCCCCCAGTCCCCCGTTGATTCGTCGACATCCCCGAAATCACGTCCGGCTCGCTAGATCCCCCTGTGATTCTCATCCCAATGGTCAATTTTGTCCCCCGCTGTTCATGCGTCATGCCGTTTTTTATTTCGCCGTCCCCTCGTCGACCCCCGCGATGCTCGTCATGTCCCTCAGGTAGTTCCCCCGCAGTCCCTCGCTGTCCCTCGCCGTGCCTCTTCGTTCTCGGACGTCCCCGCCGATATTTCTCTCCCTCGCCATCCCCCGCCGTCCCTCGCCACCCCCTGTCTGGTTCGCCATCCCCCGACCTACCCCGATATTCCCGCGCTGTCCCTCGCCATCCCCCGTCGTCCCTCGCCAGCCCCCGCGCGTCTCTCGCCATCCCCCGCCGCCCCCCGCATGTCCCCCGCCGTCCCTCGCCATCCCCCGACCGTCCCCCGCTGTCCCCCGCTGTCCCTCGCCGTCCCCCGCAGTCCCCCGCCGTCCCTCGCCATCCCCCGCCGTCCCTCGCCGTCCCCCCCCTGTCCCCCGCTGTCCCTCGCCGTCCCCCGCTGTCCCTCGCCATCCCCCGCCGTCCCTTGTCCCCCGCCGTCCCTCGCACGTCCCCCGCTGTCCCTCGCCGTCCCCCGCAGTCCCTCGCCGTCCCCCGCTGTCCCCCGCAGTCCCTCGCCGTCCCCCGCCGTCCCTCGCCGTCCCCCGCCGTCCCTCGCCGTCCCCCCGCCGTCCCTCGCCATCCCCCGCCGTCCCTCGCCGTCCCCCGCCGTCCCTCGCCGTCCCCCGCAGTCCCTCGCCGTCCCCCGCAGTCCCTCGCCGTCCCCCGCTGTCCCCCGCAGTCCCTCGCCGTCCCCCGCCGTCCCTCGCCGTCCCCCGCTGTCCCCCGCTGTCCCCCGCCCCTCAGGGACGGGTGCATTTCAGCTAATGAGTGACAATACGGAATAACTGCAGCAGCTGTAATAACAGAAAACAGGGAAAAGACGAATATTCACAGTAGTAAGACGACCACCAATAACGATGATAAATAATAAATAATAGGAGTAATAATGCTGAAAATAACAATGTTAATAATCAGTTATAATAATAGTCAATAATGACCTTTATTAATAATATTCAATGTAGTAACAAAATTATAGGCGTTAGTTTAACCTTATATTAACCATTATCATTACTAGCTCAAGTCTTACTATCGATAATAATTGCGACAATGTCATGGTAGCATATTTGGCAATAGCAGAAATTCTAGATTAATAATGAGATATTTAAGCAAATTATTAGTAAGTGTGAAAAAAACATACAAGAGGAACAACTGAACATAAAATTAATGGGGGAACATGAGAGACTAAATACTGAACTGTAGGAAAGCCGAGATGCGGAGCTCATCTGAGGAAGGACCAGAGAGACGAGAACAAGCACCACCTACGGACGGAGAGGTGTGAAAAACAAACATACACTTTACTTATCACAGTAAGGAAACTCATTCTCTGTATTTGACCCATCTGAGGGTGTAAATAAAGGGCGAGTATCGTTGATATTGACATCGATACTTCACTTTGTAACAGGGCTGTCAAAGTAACAGATTTATGTGGCATCTGTGCAGATATTTGTGTTCATTAATGCATAAACAACCACATCATCATCCATCCCATAACGATGTAAATGAGGCATTATCTGGATGAAGGAAGCTAACTGTTAGCATGTAGCTTGAAAGGAAAATGGACGTTTTCAGGACCTTGCTCAGGGGGCCACAGGGTTTAACCTGAGGGTCATGTTGGGGACTTGAACCTGGATCTGCTGCACCAGCACCTGTGACATCACTGCTACGCTACCCACTCCCCCATGAACCCCCCAGGACAAGCAGAAGGAAGCAAAGCTGAAGTGGTGTGAAACCAAAGCATCGTCTCACCATCTGAAGTCTTGATGGTTCCTCTTTATTTCTCCCATAGAATAATATTCTTCTAGAAAGCTTGTGTGACAGCTGACGGTCCCGTCACGGTGCCTCCGAGTGATCCTGCGTCCTGGCTACGTGCTTACAAACGCGTCCCTTTGGCGGAGCGGGAAACGTGCGCGACTCTCACCCGGGAGGTTGTGGGTTCAAATCCCAGCCAGGCCCTGGTTGCATATGTCAGCACACTTGTGAGTTGAATCTCCTCCTTATTTGTGAAGCTGTGATGGTTCCAAAGCTCACATGTGGAACGTGATGATCCGATGTCCAGAAACAAAGTCATGACTGGAGCCGTTCTAAAAGTCTGAATGTGGCTTCATGTCAGTGAGAGAAGCTGCTTTAGGGAACATGGAGGCCTCGTCATAGCAGAGAAGCGGATCCATCACAAACCTCTTCATCCTCCACATTTAGCAGGCTTCTCATACTTTCCAAGCCTCACACTCAAGTATCAGTATGACTGCAGTGGTATCGCTTAGGGTGCAAGCCATCCGTTCATATCACCATTCATGGACGATATTCAGAACGATACCATCTGATTTAGTTCAGTCATTTCAAATCGCATCAGCAACCATGAATCCTGATATCGATCCATCATTTAACTCAATCATTACACTCCTGGTATCGGTAGTATCGACACTGGTATCGGTAGTGATACTACCAGGTATCGGCAGTATCGCTACCGATACTGGTGTCGATACTACCGATACCAGGGCTGGATTCAGTGACTTGAAGTTGAATCAGAAACCATGACTCCTAATATTCATCCAACTGTCGTTTAACCCAGTTATTACACTCCTGGTATCGGTAGTATCGACACTGATATCGGTTTTTAATTTAACCAGGTATCGGCAGTATCGCTACCGATACTGGTGTCGATACTACCGATACCAGGGCTGGATTCAGTGACTTAAAGTTGAATCAGCAACCATGAATCATGATATTGATCCAAATGTCATTTAAGTGAATCATTACACTCCTGGTATCGGTAGTATCGACACTGGTATCGGTAGTGATACTACCAGGTATCGGCAGTATCGCTACCGATACTGGTGTCGATACTACCGATACCAGGGCTGGATTCAGTGACTTGAAGTTGAATCAGAAACCATGACTCCTAATATTCATCCAACTGTCGTTTAACTCAGTTATTACACTCCTGGTATCGGTAGTATCGACACCGGCATCGGTATTGATACTACCAGGTATCGACAGTATTGATACCGATAATGGTGTCGATACTACCGATACCAGGGCTGGATTCAGTGACTTAAAGTTGAACCAGAAACCATGAATCATGATATTGATCCAAATGTCATTTAAGTGAATCATTACACCCCTGGTATTGGTAGTATCGACACCAGTATCGGTATCGACACTACCAGATATGGCACACGATATTCGTGTCGATACTACCGATACCAGGGCTGGATTCAGTGACTTGAAATCAAATCAGAAACCATGAATCATGATATTGAACCAAATGTCATTTAAATGAATCATTACACCCCTGGTATCGGTAGTATCGACACCTGTATCGGTATAAAAACTACCAGGTATCAGCAGTATCGCTACCGATACTGGTGTCGATACTACCGATATTAGAACTGCATTCAGTGACTTGAAATCAAATCAGAGACCATGAATTGTGATATTAATCCAATCGTGTCACTGAATCATTGATCACCTGGTATCGGTAGAATCGACACCGGCATCGGTATTGATACTACCAGGTATCAGCAGTATCGCTACCGATACTGGTGTCGATACTACCGATACCAGGGCTGGATTCAGTGACTTGAAGTTGAATCAGAAACCATGAATCATGATATTGATCCAAATGTCATTTAAGTGAATCATTACACTCCTGGTATCGGTAGTATCGACATTGGTATCGGCAATATCTCTACCGATATTGGTGTCCATACTACCGATACTAGGGCCGGATTCAGTGACTTAAAGTTGAATCAGCAACCATGAATCTGATATTTATCCAAATGTCATTTAAGTGAATTATTACACTCCTGGTATCAGTAGCATCGACACTGGTATCGGTATCAACACTACCAGATATCGGCAGTATCGATGTCGATATTCGTGTCGATACTACCGATACCAGGGCTGGATTCAGTGACTTGAAATCAAATCAGAAACCATGACTCCTGATATTCATCTAATCGTCGTTTAACCCAATAACTGCACACCTGGTATCGGTAGTATCGACACTGATATCTGTATCAACACAACCAGGTATCATCAGTATCGATACCGATATTGGTGTCGATACTACCGATACTTGTCTGGATCCACCCACCTCCACTTTAGGACGAGAAGAGTTATTTACTCTTCTAAACATTCATTAACCAAGTAAATGAAGGGCGAGTATCGTTGATATCGACATCGATACTTCACTTTGTAACAGGGCTGTCAAAGTAACAGATTTATGTGGCATCTGTGCAGATATTTGTGTTCATTAATGCATAAACAACCACATCATCATCCATCCCATAACGATGTAAATGAGGCATTATCTGGATGAAGGAAGCTAACTGTTAGCATGTAGCTTGAAAGGAAAATGGACTTTTTCAGGACCTTGCTCAGGGGGCCACAGGGTTTAACCTGAGGGTCATGTTGGGGACTTGAACCTGGATCTGCTGCACCAGCACCTGTGACATCACTGCTACGCTACCCGCTCCCCCATGAACCCCCCAGGACAAGCAGAAGGAAGCAAAGCTGAAGTGGTGTGAAACCAAAGCATCGTGTCACCATCTGAAGTCTTGATGGTTCCTCTTTATTTCTCCCATAGAATAATATTCTTCTAGAAAGCTTGTGTGACAGCTGACGGTCCCGTCACGGTGCCTCCGAGTGATCCTGCGTCCTGGCTACGTGCTTACAAACGCGTCCCTTTGGCGGAGCGGTAAACGTGCGCGACTCTCACCCGGGAGGTTGTGGGTTCAAATCCCAGCCAGGCCCTGGTTGCATATGTCAGCACACTTGTGAGCTGAATCTCCTCCTTATTTGTGAAGCTGTGATGGTTCCAAAGCTCACATGTGGAACGTGATGATCCGATGTCCAGAAACAAAGTCATGACTGGAGCCGTTCTAAAAGTCTGAATGTGGCTTCATGTCAGTGAGAGAAGCTGCTTTAGGGAACATGGAGGCCTCGTCATAGCAGAGAACCGGATCCATCACAAACCTCTTCATCCTCCACATTTAGCAGGCTTCTCATACTTTCCAAGTATCAGTATGACTGCAGTGGTATCGCTTAGGGTGCAAGCCATCCGTTCATATCACCATTCATGGACGATATTCAGAACGATACCATCTGATTTAGTTCAGTCATTTCAAATCGCATCAGAGACCATGAATCCTGATATCAATCCATCATTTAAGTGAATCATTACACCCCTGGTATCGGTAGTATCGACACTGATATCAGTATCAAAACTACCTGGTATCGGTAGTATCGACACTGATATCCGCAATATCTCTACCGATATTGGTGTCGATACAACCGATACCAGGGCTGGATTCAGTGACGTAAAGTCGAATCAGAAACCATGAATCATGATATTGATCCAAATGTCATTTAAGTGAATCATTACACTCCTGGTATCGGTAGTATCGACACTGATATCGGTTTCAAAACAACCAGGTATCGGCAGTATCGATACCGATACTGGTGTCGATACTACCGATACCAGGGCTGGATTCAGTGACTTAAAATTGAACCAGAAACCAGAATCATGATATTGATCCAAAGGTCATTTAAGTGAATCATTACACTCCTGGTATCGGTAGTATCGACACCTGGTATCGGTATCAAAACTTCCAGGTATCGGCAGTATTGATACCGATACTGGTGTCGATACTACCGATACCAGGGCCGGATTCAGTGACTTAAAGTTGAATCAGAAACCATGAATCATGATATTGATCCAACTGTCATTTAAGTGAATCATTACACCCCTGGTATTGGGTAGTATCGACACTGGTATCGGTTTTAATTTAACCAGGTATCGGCAGTATTGATACCGATACTGGTGTCGATACTACCGATACCAGGGCCGGATTCAGTGACTTAAAGTTGAATCAGAAACCATGAATCATGATATTGATCCAAATGTCATTTAAGTGAATCATTACACTCCTGGTATCGGTAGTATCGACACTGATATCTGTATCAACACAACCAGGTATCATCAGTATCGATACCGATATTGGTGTCGATACTACCGATACTTGTCTGGATCCACCCACCTCCACTTTAGGACGAGAAGAGTTATTTACTCTTCTAAACATTCATTAACCAAGTAAATAAAGGGCGAGTATCGTTGATACCGACATCGATACTTCACTTTGTAACAGGGCTGTCAAAGTAACAGATTTGTTATATATATATTATATTTAACCCCTGGTATCGGTAGTATCGACACTTATATTTGTATCAACACAACCAGGTATTAGCAGTATCAATAATGATATTGATACTGGAGCTGGATCAGCTCTGGGTCGATAACAGAGGCGGCGGCGTGCAGCAGCTGGAGGTCGATAACGGCGGCGGCGTGCAGCAGCTGGAGGTCGATAATGGCGGCGGCGTGCAGCAGCTGGAGGTCAATAGCGGCGTGCAGCAGCTGGAGGTCGATAACGGCGGCGTGCAGCAGCTGGAGGTCGATAACGGCGGCGCGCAGCAGCTGGAGGTCGATAACAGCGGCGGCGTGCAGCAGCTGGAGGTCGATAACGGCGGCGTGCAGCAGCTGGAGGTCGATAACGGCGGCGTGCAGCAGCTGGAGGTCGATAACGGCGGCGTGCAGCAGCTGGAGGTCGATAGCGGCGGCGTGCAGCAGCTGGAGGTCGATAACGGCGGCGTGCAGCAGCTGGAGGTCGATAACGGCGGCGTGCAGCAGCTGGAGGTCGATAACGGCGGCGTGCAGCAGCTGGAGGTCGATAACGGCGGCGTGCAGCAGCTGGAGGTCGATAACGGCGGCGTGCAGCAGCTGGAGGTCGATAACGCGGCGGCGCGCAGCAGCTGGAGGTCGATAACGGCGGCGTGCAGCAGCTGGAGGTCGATAACGGCGGCGTGCAGCAGCTGGAGGTCGATGCGGTGGCGTCGCAGCAGCTGGAGGTCGATAACGGCGGCGTGCAGCAGCTGGAGGTCGATAACGGCGGCGTGCAGCAGCTGGAGGTCGATGCAGCGGCGTGCAGCAGCTGGAGGTCGATAACGGCGGCGTGCAGCAGCTGGAGGTCGATAACGGCGGCGTGCAGCAGCTGGAGGTCGATAACGGCGGCGTGCAGCAGCTGGAGGTCGATAACGGCGGCGTGCAGCAGCTGGAGGTCGATAACGGCGGCGTGCAGCAGCTGGAGGTCGATAGCGGCGGCGTGCAGCAGCTGGAGGTCGATAACGGCGCGCGCAGCAGCTGGAGGTCGATAACGCCGCGGCGTGCAGCAGCTGGAGGTCGAGAACAGGCGCGCAGCAGCTGGAGGTCGATCCGCGGTGCCCTGCAGCTGGAGGTCGAGAACGGCGCGCGTGCAGCAGCTGGAGGTCGATAGCGGCGGCGGCAGCAGCTGGAGGTCGATAGCGGCGCGTGCAGCAGCTGGAGGTCGATAACGGCGGCGTGCAGCAGCTGGAGGTCGATAACGGCGGCGTGCAGCAGCTGGAGGTCGATAACGGCGGCGCGCAGCAGCTGGAGGTCGATAACGGCGGCGTGCAGCAGCTGGAGGTCGATAACGGCGGCGTGCAGCAGCTGGAGGTCGATAACGGCGGCGTGCAGCAGCTGGAGGTCGATAACGGCGGCGTGCAGCAGCTGGAGGTCGATAACGGCGGCGTGCAGCAGCTGGAGGTCGATAAGGTCGAGCGGCGGCGTGCAGCAGCTGGAGGTCGATAACGGCGGCGTGCAGCAGCTGGAGGTCGATAACGGCGGCGTGCAGCAGCTGGAGGTCGATAACGGCGGCGTGCAGCAGCTGGAGGTCGATAACGGCGGCGTGCAGCAGCTGGAGGTCGATAACAGCGGCGGCGTGCAGCAGCTGGAGGTCGATAACGGCGGCGGCGTGCAGCAGCTGGAGGTCGATAACGGCGGCGTGCAGCAGCTGGAGGTCGATAGCGGCGGCGTGCAGCAGCTGGAGGTCGATAACGGCGGCGTGCAGCAGCTGGAGGTCGATAACGGCGGCGTGCAGCAGCTGGAGGTCGATAACGGCGGCGTGCAGCAGCTCGCGCTCGTTTGCCGTCAGCTTTCTCAGCATCACTCTATCATCAGTCAGAACAGATGCTGAGTTTTAGGACGATTTTAAACACAGAACATTTCAGTGCAGGATTTTTAGAGCACAGCAGTTGTGATCTTCCTCTGAGTGTCAGAGTTATTTCACTCTAATGGAGACTGATTTCACCCTCACAGCTCCCCCAGCTTTCTGATGGGGGGGTGAACGACCTTTTATGTTACTTTTATCTACTTATGCAAACATCAAACTTGGTGCAGGTGTGTGTTCTGGTCTGACTCATGATATTCTGCCATGAAGAAGCTGGACGTGACGTTTTCTTCGGGGGCTGTGAGGGCTGGGGGGGTTTAGTTCGTGTTAGATCACATTGCTTGAACTTGTTTCTGGCGTTTAAACATAGAAATTTAATCTGTGAATGTTGTTTTGTCTGAGATCAAACAGACAGTGTAATATCTGAAGAGGCTTCCCCCTCACTCACTTCTGGAAATGCTTAATTACGGGTTTATCTTCCAGAAAACACTTTAATTTCAGCTTTAACCCATCATTCCTCGTCCGTCTTCATCCCCCCCCCCCATCACACAGCCGTCTCCTTCCCTCTTGAATTTTAATGTGCAACTACATGTGATGAATTAATCATGCGTGGTGAAGCCGTCTAACAGTTGCTATGATGTAGAAACAGGAGTTCATTACTGCTAATAAAGCACGAGCGTGGCTCTTATGTTCATAAAGGCTTCGCTGAGTCTTTCAGTTGTAAAACCATTTATGGAGGAAACTTTACATTATGGTGGTTTTTCCTCATGATGGCTGCTTGTTATTTAATGAGTTTCCTTTAGATCTGCGTGTCTCCTAATAACTTTAAAGTCTGCAGGAGCTCGTGTGTGATGAAAAAAGAAAGCAGCAGAGAGCGGGATCACTGGTTCAAACATATTTTAATCCATATTTCAGACACATTAAATATTTAAAAACAATGGAACTGCATCACAACTTTTGATCATCACATAGAACAACTTCATTATAAAAAGAACCATAGAAAAGAGCACTGATAGAAACAGAAAAAACACAGGAAATACATCAGAAATACTGCGATCCGTGCTGGACACACGTGTTCTGTTATTTCATGTTGTTGCATTTAGTGACATAAATCACATTTATCTGCTGCACTAAGAACCACCAGGCTGTTTGGAAATGTCCAAGTTTTCCACGTTCACCCTGCAATTTGCAAACTATTCGGACCATCTACAAGAACACTGCGACTCTGCACGCTGCGTTTATTTGGCAGTAAATTAGATGCTTTCTGGCAGTAATGGTGGGGGGGGGGGGGGGGGGAACACAAACAAAGCTGCAGGAGGAGAGGCGGGAAAAGTCCGAACATGCTGCCACAGACCCAGTTTTTACCGTAATCCTACCAATGAATTTTAAGCATCTTCTTTATAAAAGCTGCAGCATCTGAAGCTTCTGTTAAAGTCGACGTTTCGAGTCGTAAAGCAAAAACGAGTTGGAACCTCGTGGAAATGTGGGAGAGTTTTTCTGAGACGGGTTTGATTTCCCACGTGATTTAACACTGCGACGTACTCGCAGGGAAGGAAAACGGCAATCACAGGGATGCTACACGCAAGGCCGCGAGGGTCTCATGATAAAAGTCACAGCAGAATATTTCTGACTGGCTCCAACTGAAACGTGGCCTTTTTAAGCTTCCCTGCTTCGTGTGACGCATGCAACGAGTTCTGCACTTTCACGAATATACGTAAGATGCCACATTAATTAGCTGCTGTAGAGCGTGCCTGTGGGGGAGCTAGCAAACTTAGAATGCCCTTTTAAAGGAATTATCACACCTTTCTGCCAAGGTTATGTTGCATTTTAGTTCAACGATACCGCTTTTATGAAAAAAGTAAATGTGGGGCAAGATCATGACTCAGCAGAAAATGTATATGTGATGGTAACTATACTTAACTTTAAACTCATTAACAAGCCCTACATAGTTTGTTTTAGTTAAAACCTGAACATTTTAAAAAGCTAAACCTTGTTTGTGTCACAAAAGCTGAATCGTGGATGTTTAACCTTCTGTTACTGAAACAACAGAGCAAGAAACTCCTGCTAACCCAAAATCCACCTATAACGTGGATTTTAGATGTGATTTAGGATTGTTTAAAGTTAAAATGTGGTTAGTCAGAGTTGTTTTTCTCAAGTGTTCAGCTAACAGCTGCTAGCTGTGTTTAACTAGGCTACTAGCCAAACTTAACATCAGCCTGGCTGAACACAGCTAGCTTAACTAGGCTACTAGCCTTGCTAAACATAACTAGCTTAAAGGTGATAGCTACAACTCTTTCATCAAAACAATTTTTTTATCTTTAGAAATAATACATTGACAGAACGTCTACAGATGGCAGAATAAAAGTACTAATTTTGCCCCATAATTTTCATGATATATATATTTTTTTATCAATTGTGATGGGTCTAAAAACTAAATATTTACATCTGATTACCATGGGGATCCATGGTACCATCTGATACCATCAGGATTCTGTGCCATTAATTTGGAATTTTTTTTTAATTTCTTTAAACTATTTAATTGTACTGTATTTTATCCTTTTTTTAAAAAAAAACTGTTCTTTTATCTTTTGACAAGTACAGTAGCTTTGAGTTTTATAGTGTTATATAAACAAAATGCATTATTATTATCATTATTATTATCAGCATTAGCTCCAGAGTTGCTAGCGCGATTGCTAGCATAGAAATAGCATTTTCCTTGTTTTATATTTCTCAAATTCAAGAGGACAAAAACCAAAGCAGGATGACAGTAAAGGTAGAAAGGGGCTCAAAACATGTAAGTTAAACATTTGCTCATGCTAACTGACGGTTAGCCGGCTCTATAATGTTGCTAATGCTAATTGAGTAGGTGATTGTGAGTGGCAGGGAGGTATTAAACTTGTCATCAGCTTTAGCTAGGTTATAAGCCTAGCTTAACTCAGCTAGCAGCTGCTAACTATTTCCACTGGGATTTTAAACTCTGACCAACCCAGTGTGACATTTGTCTTTACTTCACTAGTTTACTTGTCATGGTATTTTTTCCCCATTTAAATGTGGAAAATACACCGTTTGATTCAAACGAGTCCTCAGAAACTCCACAGCCAGGAGGCCCATTAACATCATCACATGTACAACTTGGTTGTGGCCACAGCGGGTTTTACTTTCTTGTGATATTGTTGAATGAGTGTACTCTGGTGAAAATAAACGCATTTCTGGTTTCATCTGGGTCTAATCCGTGAGAATCATTGATGCAATCCACATGTTATTTTCTGCACTGACAAAGTAAAACATGACAACTCGTTTTCCTTCAGTAGGCGGGTGAATCTTTGCCCATATTTAGTAATTGTAGATCACAACCTTGTTTTCGTCAACAACAGTGCATTGCAGTTTTTACTCAGGAACTACTTGAAATGGACTGTGAGGCTACATTTTGCTGATAAATACCGAGGTTATTGTTATGTGAGCTTGTATTTATGGCTGTGAAATAACTTCATTCAGCATCCTCAAATAATAGTCTGGATAGAAAGTGAATTTTAAACGTGTGTCACGAACAGAAAAACCCAGAAACTGGGTTAAACGCTGTCAGAAAAAAATGAAAACGTAAGATAAAAGCTTTATTCTGCTAGTTTTTCACAGTTTGATAGAATTTCCTAAAACAACTGGATTTCCTTTGCTGTGATTTCATGAATGGCAAACAAACGTCGGACACTGATTCCTGCTCGTAAAACGATCCGAGCTTCGTTGGCTTACGACCATCTGCTGGTAGGAATGAACCGTTCTCTGTAGCTTGTGATCTGCAGCAGTCATGTTTTCCTGCCACTGCCGTCTCTCACAAACATGTCTTTCTTCAAATGGACACGAGCAGTTCTTGGTCTGAAGCATATTTATTGCATGCGGTGATTTCAAAGTTTCAGACAAACCCATCCTCGTTTAAATCATCCAGAAAAGAAATGATAGCAACTGATGCTAACTTCCACCCAACTCCAACCCTTGAATCACGTTTTTGTCTTAAAGCCAAACCCTGGTGTCGTCATAAACGCCAGTAAAAAGCTCACGGAAACATCAGATTTTATGAAAAACAATCTCATATTTATACCAATATGGTATGGAAAATCATTTAGATCCATTCTCTGTTTTTAAATAAATGGAGCAATTCCAACTGGATGCAAATAGAGGCACTTGAGTTTCCTTCCTTCCTTCTTTTTTTTTTTTTTTTTTTTGTTAAAGTAAAAATTACTTTCCACATCGTCTTTCATACACATTCATGGCAAAATGGCAAAATGGTCCAAAACTAAACAGAAACTCATGCTTGTCGTGCTGAATTTACAGAAACGATAAGCAGACGAACACACGAACAGCGGTGTTTAAACGCACCACGAAGAGTTAAAAATGACTTCATGTTCCCTGCTGTGTAAATACAGCCATAGCCCGTGCACGGACACACACACACTCACATTTATAGATACACAATGATCCATCTTCCTCTTCATTCGCACTGAATCATTCACAGGACACGTAAAAACAAAACAAACCAAAAAAACTGCTTTCCGAAGTCTCCGTCTGTGCATGACGCTAACGTCATGGTTATCGTTCCAGAAGGTCATGAGTAGGGTTGGGACTAGCGCCGCGATGCTCCCGAAATCGTTCAAATTTTTAAATTTCCATTCCTGTTTGCGATTCCCAGCCCCTCCAACACCATAGAATCCGCCGGATGCGGAACCTTTGTTCGTACAGTGTTTCTGGTACACCCGATAACGCTGACACGCGCGCCACAACTCGGCTTCTTTTTCGCTACATTTAGCCAACCGCTAGCAGCAAGCCTAGCGACACTTTCTGGTCTTATTGCAGACTTTTGAGACCGACGTGAAGGAACGTTTCGTTAACTGCGCGCTGTCGCGGCCCCTCCCCCATCTCAGGGCACACTAGAGCGGGGGTCTGCGACCTGCAGCTCCAGAGCCACCGTCCACTTCAATAACACCGACTAAAAACGATAAAGAACCCAGAAATATCTAAGAATATTCACCATAACACATGTAGGTTGTAGAAGTTTTTCACCGGAATAATTGCTCTAAAGTTTTACGAGTCAAAGTACCAGAAATGTTTTGTTCTACATCCGTTTGTCGTCTCATTCGCTTTGAAACTTCTGAGCTTTTTCTGCAACACAGTCTCAAAACAGCAACATCCCGGACAGGAAAATGGAACTACCCCTTTATTTATTTATTTATTTGCAGTTTTAATATTTTGTTTTGTACGGAAGAAGATTAGGGCCAACGAAGAAGAAAAATTCAGAGAAAAAATTCAGAATTTTTACTTTTTTTTTTTTTTTATATATATATATATATATATATATACTGTATATATATGTATATATATATACACCACTCGCATAAAGTCAAGGATATTTGGTTTTTCATATGACGTCAGAATGAATCTAAAATCCACTTCAACCTTTCCAGGTGACCTGAATTAAACTTTCTCTAAACTTTTTAATGCACATGTGCGACATGAACAATGGTTAAATATTTATTCTGCATCGTTGTGTTCTCCCAAAACTGAAAGTTGAATATCCATAACTTTTTGTGAGAAGTGTAGTATATATATATATATATATATATATATATATATATATACACACACATATATATACTATATATATATATATATATACACAGTAAATATACTGTATCAATTTCTGAAGAAAGTCAGAATTCTCAGAAATTGAAATATCTTCTTATAATTTTAATTTAATTTTTCCTCAGCGGCCCTAATCCTCTTCTGTAGTTTCATTTTCTGAAACCTAAACGTCTAAATCAAACTGTGGCTCTTATTTCATAAAGTTAGTGTTTCTGAAAATGATGTTTTTGAAAAAAGGCGGTGAAATATTTGCGGTTCTGGACGCCTTTCGTTTCGCTGGGTTGAAGCTGGGTTCGGCTCTTTGGACTGTAAAGGTTGCAGAACGCTGCACTAGACCGTCGCCTCCGTTTCATGAACCAGACGGAAAATAAAACGCAAAGCGGGGGCTGATTGTCAGATATTAGATCCTCCTCGGTGAACAACGTGGTCCCGCAGTTAGAAAACAGCCAGTTTAACAGTTAAAGTTCTTAAAATGGTGAACTTCAACCAGCTCTATTCACATTTGGTCAGATTATTTTATTTCTTTTTCTACTTGTTACATTTTTTAGCTGAAATGTGAATAATGCCTTCGGTGAAAACACGAATAGAGCTGGACGTTACTATGTTAGTATGTCTGTTATTTGATTTAGTTCTCCACCAAAAAGATCGTGGAAATTTTATTTTTCTTAACCACGGCACTTAAAAGAATCGAAATAGGAATCGAATCGGGACGGGAATCGTCGCCCAACCCTAGTCCTGACTGAAGGCCTTTGCACACGACTCCGGATATTTCGTACGAAAGATTCGCACGGCAACAGCTGTAATCAAATTAATGTCAAATCAACGGGAGCGTTCACGTCAGTGACAAAACTCCATCTTGCGATTTTGTGACGTTTGCTTTTTCAAACTGAGGTTGATTTTCTGAATATTCGCATCGGACAGATGCACGATCCACCAATCAGAGCAGGTCTGACGTCACAGAGTCGGTCGCTGCTGCATCATCACGGTTCAGGTGTTTCATGTTCGTGTCGCAGCATCTTTGGTAAACGAGGGGAAAATCAGCGCTGCCGTAACCGTGTTTCCTCCATCTGCAGCCGTTCCACGTTTTTATCTACAGGTGTCATGTTTAAAACCCTCATCTGCGTTTCCACGGTGACATCAGCTGTTTCCTCTCCTCCATCGCTGCTGCACGCTCACGTTCCTCCGGAACAACAGATGCCAGGTTGTTCGTGCATCTTCCTGATTTTGCGTCAGAGCAGATGTGTTTACAAATGCGTCGATATTTCTCCTCCGAATTATTCGCAATTTCGTGCCGTTTATTCGCATCGATCCTCGTGTGGAAAGGCCTTCAGACTTCAGATCAGCTGTACACGCGAACACACGAACAACACAACGTATGAGACGTGACCTCTGATCCCGGCAGCTGATTGGATCATGACCTCTGATCCTGGCAGCTGATTGGATCATGACCTCTGATCCTGGCAGCTGATTGGATCATGACCTCTGATCCCGGCAGCTGATTGGATCATGACCTCAGATCCCGGCAGCTGATTGGATCATGACCTCTGATCCCGGCAGCTGATTGGATCATGACCTCTGATCCCGGCAGCTGATTGGATCGTGACCTCTGATCCCGGCAGCTGATTGGATCATGACCTCTGATCCCAGCAGCTGATTGGATCATGACCTCACATCCTGGCAGCTGATTGGATCATGACCTCTGATCCTGGCAGCTGATTGGATCATGACCTCTGATCCCAGCAGCTGATTGGATCATGACCTCTGATCCTGGCAGCTGATTGGATCATGACCTCTGATCCCAGCAGCTGATTGGATCATGACCTCTGATCCTGGCAGCTGATTGGATCATGACCTCACATCCCGGCAGCTGATTGGATTGTGACCTCACATCCCGGCAGCTGATTGGATCGTGACCTCTGATCCTGGCAGCTGATTGGATCGTGACCTCTGATCCTGGCAGCTGATTGGATCGTGACCTCTGATCCTGGCAGCTGATTGGATTGTGACCTCACATCCCGGCAGCTGATTGGATCGTGACCTCACATCCTGGCAGCTGATTGGATCGTGACCTCTGATCCTGGCAGCTGATTGGATCATGACCTCTGATCCCGGCAGCTGATTGGATCGTGACCTCAGATCCCGGCAGCTGATTGGATCGTGACCTCAGATCCCGGCAGCTGATTGGATCGTGACCTCTGATCCTGGCAGCTGATTGGATCGTGACCTCACATCCCGGCAGCTGATTGGATCGTGACCTCTGATCCTGGCAGCTGATTGGATCGTGACCTCACATCCCGGCAGCTGATTGGACCGTGACCTCTGATCCCGGCAGCTGATTGGACCGTGACCTCACATCCTGGCAGCTGATTGGACCGTGACCAGACTCCGCTCTGCGTCAGTTCTGGTTGCTGACCCGGTTCTCGCGGCTTCTTCCCGGTCTGACCTCCGCTCTGCTTCAGTTCTGGTTCCTGACCCGGTTCTTCAGGCTTCTTCCCGGTCCGACCTACGCTCTGCGTCAGTTCTGGTTGCTGACCCGGTTCTCGCGGCTTCTTCCCTCCGCTCTGCGTCAGTTCTGGTTGCTGACCCGGTTCTCGCGGCTTCTTCCCTCCGCTCTGCTTCAGTTCTGGTTGCTGACCCGGTTCTCGCGGCTTCTTCCCTCCGCTCTGCGTCAGTTCTGGTTGCTGACCCGGTTCTCGCGGCTTCCTCCCGGTCTGACCTCCGCTCTGCTTCAGTTCTGGTTGCTGACCCGGTTCTCGCGGCTTCCTCCCGGTCTGACCTCCGCTCTGCTTCAGTTCTGGTTGCTGACCCGGTTCTCGCGGCTTCTTCCCGGTCTGACCTCCGCTCTGCGTCAGTTCTGGTTCCTGACCCGGTTCTTCAGGCTTCTTCCCGGTCCGACCTACGCTCTGCGTCAGTTCTGGTTGCTGACCCGGTTCTCGCGGCTTCTTCCCGGTCTGACCTCCGCTCTGCGTCAGTTCTGGTTCCTGACCCGGTTCTTCAGGCTTCTTCCCGGTCCGACCTACGCTCTGCGTCAGTTCTGGTTGCTGACCCGGTTCTCACGGCTTCTTCCCGGTCCGACCTACGCTCTGCGTCAGTTCTGGTTGCTGACCCGGTTCTCGCGGCTTCTTCCCTACGCTCTGCGTCAGTTCTGGTTGCTGACCCGGTTCTCGCGGCTTCTTCCCTCCGCTCTGCTTCAGTTCTGGTTGCTGACCCGGTTCTCGCGGCTTCTTCCCTCCGCTCTGCGTCAGTTCTGGTTCCTGACCCGGTTCTCACGGCTTCTTCCCGGTCTGACCTCCGCTCTGCTTCAGTTCTGGTTCCTGACCCGGTTCTCGCGGCTTCTTCCCTCCGCTCTGCTTCAGTTCTGGTTGCTGACCCGGTTCTCACGGCTTCTTCCCTCCGCTCTGCGTCAGTTCTGGTTCCTGACCCGGTTCTCACGGCTTCTTCCCTCCGCTCTGCTTCAGTTCTGGTTCCTGACCCGGTTCTTACGGCTTCTTCCCGGTCCGACCTCCGCTCTGCGTCAGTTCTGGTTCCTGACCCGGTTCTCACGGCTTCTTCCCGGTCCGACCTCCGCTCTGCGTCAGTTCTGGTTGCTGACCCGGTTCTCGCGGCTTCTTCCCGGTCTGACCTCCGCTCTGCTTCAGTTCTGGTTCCTGGCCCGGTTCTCGCGGCTTCTTCCCTCCGCTCTGCGTCAGTTCTGGTTCCTGACCCGGTTCTCACGGCTTCTTCCCGGTCTGACCTCCGCTCTGCGTCAGTTCTGGTTCCTGGCCCGGTTCTCGCGGCTTCTTCCCTCCGCTCTGCGTCAGTTCTGGTTCCTGACCCGGTTTCTTGCGGCTTCTTCCCGGTCCGACCTCCGCTCTGCGTCAGTTCTGGTTCCTGGCCCGGTTCTCACGGCTTCTTCCCGGTCCGACCTCCGCTCTGCGTCAGTTCTGGTTCCTGGCCCGGTTCTCACGGCTTCTTCCCGGTCCGACCTCCGCTCTGCGTCAGTTCTGGTTCCTGGCCCGGTTCTCACGGCTTCTTCCCGGTCCGACCTCCGCTCTGCTTCAGTTCTGGTTCCTGGCCCGGTTCTTACAGCTTCTTCCCGGTCCGTTCTCCGCTCTGCTTCAGTTCTGGTTCCTGGCCCGGTTCTCACGGCTTCTTCCCGGTCTGACCTCCGCTCTGCTTCAGTTCTGGTTCCTGGCCCGGTTCTGGCGGTCTCCGTGGTTACAGCAGGCGAGCCTCCAGGCGGAGCCAGTGCAGTCCTTGTCTGACGTAGCGGACCAGCTCGCTCATGCTGCTCTGCTGACTCAGCGGATCCGTGACCGAGTCCAGGTCCCGGAAGAAGTCTGCAGCAGGGAGGATGAGGAGGAGGCAGAGTTAATGAAGGTTACGGCTGCGGTCGAAGCAAAAACACAACTGAAATCTCTTCTCAAACATTTTCAGCACCAAGCAGAATGTTTGTCATCAGCATTTCCGCATTATTGCTAATGAACCGTGAAAATGTCGACACAGTTTTACTGTCTTTTCCGTCTCTTATTTTTCTTGGATTGTGCATTTATGACGAGAAATACGTGGGTTTCTTTTGGCTAAAACTTGTCAAACACACTCATTAATATTTACGTTTCTTCTGTGCTGATATACACGTCGGCTTTTTATTGGCCATTTTCATTTTACATTCATATTATTTCTTGTCTACAATAGATTGTTGAGGAGCCATCAAGCAGTGTGTGAGGAGTTGGACTCGACCTTCAACTGGACGGAAACAGCTTCACAGAATACCAAGCTTCATAAAAACGCCTGCTTATTGCTGCACTTTAAAAAGCAGTAGGAATTAAATAAAGTCATCCAAACAAACAAAACTGCTGGTTTCATGTATTATAGTCAAAATAAATTTTCTGTCAACTCAAAACCTTTGGACCTGTCCATCTCCAATGTTTATAGAGGAAATCTTACTGAAAATACAAAATGGTTTTTCAATTTTTTTTTCTTATTTAACACAATTTATGAATCTACATCATATAAAAATGACTATTTCTCAAGAGATGTTGAAAGTTATACTTATCCTGGAAAAATATGCAAAAGATTTCACACTCTAGGCAATTTTTGAGAGATGTACAGATAAATAAAGAGAAAAAGGACCAGGCGGACTGTTACTATTATGGGGCTTAAAGGGTTAAAGATGGGGGGTCGAGTACCCAGGTCCACTCCCAGAAACCGCGATGAAAACATTACAGATTACTATGACTTCCATTTTTAAAAATAATCTTTAAATCAAATTCATTCCCTATGAAAACTACCAAATATGCAATTATTCAAATGATTTAACCCCTAAAATGCCAATTTAATCATGATGATGATCTAAAATAAAAAACTAAACAAGCAAAATTAAAATGAGTTTCTATATATTTAATGCATATGTTATATATTATCATATTTTATTATCACCATTAGTAGAAGTATTATCTTTTTTTCTCTATACAATGAGTGTTTAAGTACAAAAAGAAATGTCAGATTTAACATTTACGACCCTTTATGATCCATAACAGACAAATAACATCCACTCGACAAAACAAGTATAAAACATCAACAGATGAAATCTTTGGTATATTTAAGACTGATGTCCAAAAAAAAAAAAGAAAAAAGAATAAATAACATTATATAATTTTATTTATACCATGGTCAGTGTCAACTGGTGTGCATTATAAAGGGATAAAGGCAGGTCATTATGCGGAAACACTGACCGACAGGCCGGATGCAGACCCCTCCACGAATGCTTCGCCCACTCGGTCTGTATTTCCCGATAATGACCTGCGTTCCAGACGTTATCCCGCTTATTACACGGCTACTTGCAAAAACTAAAATTCACAGTAAAGTCTTCTATCTTTGCGAGGATCAAATAACTTTCTGATGTCTTACGCTCCGATTGAAATAGTCGAGGCAGGTCGGGGAACTTGTTGCTTAGCAACGTTTGTTAGCTGAGTCCTGGCGGCTGGAATTTAGCCGAGCACCGACTATTTCTGTAAGTTGAACTGGAGGTTCAGCTGTCAGCCGCATGCGTCTCACCACTGGTCTTTTTGTCTTTTTTGTTTTGGGGACGGTGAATCCGACCCGGCGCTCAAAATCTCCACACTCGCCGAAGACGTTCAAATTGATTGGGAAGTCGTCCATTTTTGGTCAGCAGGTGTCGCTACGTGCTCGCTTGCTGTGTTTTGGGTTTTTTTGCCGTTCTGTGACCGGACTACTTGCGATGCGGAGGGATTTTAGGATCACCGAAAGACCACAGGTTAAAAAAAGAAACAATTAACAGCAGTTATACGGAAATAATGACCGCTGGAACGTTGGGAAATAATTCTGTATATACGCACACGTAGGTAGATCACTGTCATCGCCATAGCAACACTCAAACCAGCTGCCAGCATAAAAATAGTTCCTATACTCAAACATATTTAGCAAGTTTAATAAAGTGATTAAACATTTGCCATTAAATGTTTACAATGAGGAACCATGGTATAAGCGGATTAAACAACTCGGAGCCGTGCATTATACAGTTTTAATGCACTTTTAATCTGCTGTGCGTCGTGGTGTTATAGACTCCACGTCGTGCATTAAAACTGTTTATACCATAGTCTGGGTGAATACTCGATTCTAACTGGCTGCAGGGTGTCCGTTAAGTAAGCATTAAACAACGAGGAGCCGTGCATTATACAGTTTTAATGCACTTTTAATCTGCTCCGCGTCGTGGTGTTATAGACTCCACGTCGTGCATTAAAACTGTTTATACCATAGTCTGGGTGAATACTCGATTCTAACTGGCTGCAGGGTGTCCGTTAAGTAAGCATTAAACAACGAGGAGCCGTGCATTATACAGTTTTAATCCACGACGCGGAGTTTAGAACACCATGACGCGCAGCTGAGTGGTGTTCTAGTTCTGCGAACTACGTTTACATGCCATCAAAATTCGGGTTAAGGTCATTATTCCGGTTTCTGTAAGATCAGGAATAATCCGTTTGCATGCGTGAGCAGACGGAGTTACTCCTGTATACACGATAACTGAAATATCCCGACCCAAACCACGACGCACGGAGAACGTCACGACGATGGAGGATCATGAACCATCCGGAACCACTGCGGTCAAACCAGCCAAGATTCAGGTCACAGCCGAAATAACGCCGGTTTGCTCGACCGCGGATCCACAAGAGGCGGCTGGACTGCAGTCCTGCTGCCGCTGCTGTGCCGGTTCTGACCCACCAGCAGTACCTGGTCCTGGTTCTGACCCACCAGCAGTACCTGGTCCTGGTTCTGACCCACCAGCACTACCTGGTCCTGGTTCTGACCCACTAGCAGTACCTGGTCCTGGTTCTGACCCACCAGCACTACCTGGTCCTGGTTCTGACCCACCAGCAGTACCTGGTCCTGGTTCTGACCCACTAGCAGTACCTGGTCCTGGTTCTGATCCACCAGCAGTACCTGGTCCTGGTTCTGACCCACCAGCAGTACCTGGTCCTGGTTCTGACCCACCAGCACTACCTGGTCCTGGTTCTGACCCACCAGCAGTACCTGGTCCTGGTTCTGACCCACCAGCAGTACCTGGTCCTGGTTTTGACCCACCAGCAGTACCTGGTCCTGGTTCTGACCCGCTAGCAGTACCTGGTCCTGGTTCAGTACCTGGTCCTGGTTCTGACCCACCAGCAGTACCTGGTCCTGGTTCTGACCCACCAGCAGTACCTGGTCCTGGTTTTGACCCACTAGCAGTACCTGGTCCTGGTTCTGACCCACCAGCAGTACCTGGTCCTGGTTCTGACCCACCAGCAGTACCTGGTCCTGGTTCTGACCCACCAGCACTACCTGGTCCTGGTTCTGACCCACTAGCAGTACCTGGTCCTGGTTCTGACCCACCAGCAGTACCTGGTCCTGGTTCTGACCCACCAGCAGTACCTGGTCCTGGTTTTGACCCACCAGCAGTACCTGGTCCTGGTTCTGACCCGCTAGCAGTACCTGGTCCTGGTTCTGACCCACCAGCAGTACCTGGTCCTGGTTCAGTACCTGGTCCTGGTTCTGACCCACCAGCAGTACCTGGTCCTGGTTTTGACCCACCAGCAGTACCTGGTCCTGGTTCTGACCCGCTAGCAGTACCTGGTCCTGGTTCTGACCCACCAGCAGTACCTGGTCCTGGTTCAGTACCTGGTCCTGGTTCTGACCCACCAGCAGTACCTGGTCCTGGTTCTGACCCACCAGCAGTACCTGGTCCTGGTTCAGTACCTGGTCCTGGTTCTGACCCACTAGCAGTACCTGGTCCTGGTTCTGACCCACCAGCAGTACCTGGTCCTGGTTCTGACCCACCAGCACTACCTGGTCCTGGTTCTGACCCACCAGCAGTACCTGGTCCTGGTTCTGACCCACCAGCACTACCTGGTCCTGGTTCTGACCCACTAGCAGTACCTGGTCCTGGTTCTGACCCACCAGCACTACCTGGTCCTGGTTCTGACCCACCAGCAGTACCTGGTCCTGGTTCTGACCCACCAGCACTACCTGGTCCTGGTTCTGACCCACCAGCAGTACCTGGTCCTGGTTCTGACCCACAAGCAGTACCTGGTCCTGGTTCTGACCCACAAGCAGTACCTGGTCCTGGTTCAGTACCTGGTCCTGGTTCTGACCCACCAGCAGTACCTGGTCCTGGTTCTGACCCACAAGCAGTACCTGGTCCTGGTTCAGTACCTGGTCCTGGTTCTGACCCACAAGCAGTACCTGGTCCTGGTTCTGACCCACTAGCAGTACCTGGTCCTGGTTCAGTACCTGGTCCTGGTTCTGACCCACTAGCAGTACCTGGTCCTGGTTCAGTACCTGGTCCTGGTTCTGACCCACCAGCAGTACCTGGTCCTGGTTCAGTACCTGGTCCTGGTTTTGACCCACTAGCAGTACCTAGTCCTGGTTCAGTACCTGGTCCTGGTTCTGACCCACCAGCAGTACCTGGTCCTGGTTCAGTACCTGGTCCTGGTTCTGACCCACCAGCAGTACCTGGTCCTGGTTCAGTACCTGGTCCTGGTTTTGACCCACTAGCAGTACCTAGTCCTGGTTCTGACCCACCAGCAGTACCTGGTCCTGGTTCTGTACCTAGTCCTGGTTCTGACCCACCAGCAGTACCTGGTCCTGGTTCTGACCCACTAGCAGTACCTGGTCCTGGTTCTGACCCACCAGCAGTACCTGGTCCTGGTTCTGACCCACCAACACTACCTGGTCCTGGTTCTGACCCACCAGCACTACCTGGTCCTGGTTCTGACCCACCAGCACTACCTGGTCCTGGTTCTGACCCACTAGCAGTACCTGGTCCTGGTTCAGTACCTGGTCCTGGTTCTGACCCACTAGCAGTACCTGGTCCTGGTTTAGTACCTGGTCCTGGTTCTGACCCACCAGCAGTACCTGGTCCTGGTTCAGTACCTGGTCCTGGTTCTGACCCACCAGCAGTACCTGGTCCTGGTTCAGTACCTGGTCCTGGTTTTGACCCACTAGCAGTACCTGGTCCTGGTTCAGTACCTGGTCCTGGTTCTGACCCACCAGCAGTACCTGGTCCTGGTTCTGACCCACCAGCAGCACCTGGTCCTGGTTCTGACCCACCAGCAGTACCTGGTCCTGGTTCAGTACCTGGTCCTGGTTTTGACCCACTAGCAGTACCTGATCCTGGTTCTGACCCACCAGCAGAACCTGGTCCTGGTTCTGACCCACCAGCAGTACCTGGTCCTGGTTCTGACCCACTAGCAGTTCCTGATCCTGGTTCTGACCCACCAGCAGTACCTGGTCCTGGTTCTGACCCACCAGCAGTACCTGGTCCTGGCTCAGTACCTGGTCCTGGTTCTGACCCACCAGCAGTACCTGGTCCTGGTTCTGACCCACTAGCAGTACCTGGTCCTGGTTCAGTACCTGGTCCTGGTTCTGACCCACTAGCAGTACCTGGTCCTGGTTCAGTACCTGGTCCTGGTTCAGTACCTGGTCCTGGTTCTGACCCACCAGCAGTACCTGGTCCTGGTTCTGACCCACTAGCAGTACCTGGTCCTGGTTCAGTACCTGGTCCTGGTTCTGACCCACCAGCAGTACCTGGTCCTGGTTCAGTACCTGGTCCTGGTTCTGACCCACCAGCAGAACCTGGTCCTGGTTCAGTACCTGGTCCTGGTCCTGACCCACCAGCAGTACCTGGTCCTGGTTCAGTACCTGGTCCTGGTTCTGACCCACCAGCAGTACCTGGTCCTGGTTCAGTACCTGGTCCTGGTTCTGACCCACCAGCAGTACCTGGTCCTGGTTCAGTACCTGGTCCTGGTTCTGACCCACCAGCAGTACCTGGTCCTGGTTCTGACCCACCAGCAGCACCTGGTCCTGGTCCTATACTCCCTGTAATTCACTCTACAGACCAAGAACACTTGCAGATAGAACATGTGCAGAACACGATTAAATGTTCCTTTCAATGGAGATGTTCCGATCTGTTTCCATGACCAAATATTCCGGTTAGAAAAGGACGAACTCGGAATATTCAGGTTTTTGCCAGTGTTAACATGGCCGTGCGCAGCCGGGTTTTTGCCAGTGTTAACATGGCCGTGCGCAGCCGGGTTTTTGCCAGTGTTAACATGGCCGTGCGCAGCCGGGTTTTTGCCAGTGTTTACATGGCCGTGCGCAGCCGGGTTATTGCTGATATTCCAGTCATGAAAGAGTTATTGGCTGCATGTAAACGCAGTGATTATAAAATATGATTATCCAGGACGTGATTCTCATTCAAATCATTTTTGGACACAAAGTTGTTGCGTCATTACACGAACTGGAAAATGTGTAAA
This sequence comes from Atherinomorus stipes, assembly GCA_023101725.1. Lineage (NCBI taxonomy): Eukaryota > Metazoa > Chordata > Actinopteri > Atheriniformes > Atherinidae > Atherinomorus > Atherinomorus stipes. The sequence goes on along the minus strand of JALJCO010003880.1, from coordinate 87,553 downwards.
TAATTAACATTAAGAGCAGAATTTACTGCACAACAATCGTTCACAGAGTATTTAGTAGGGGTGTAATAATACATCAATCTCTACTGATACATTTATTTTCTACAAAAAACTACGATGAGGTGTGAGGGTCCTACCTCGGCTGTCCGTGGCCAGCCTGTCGGCCGCCTCCCAGTTCTCGTAGCTGCGCAGGATGTTGTTGGTGATGTTGACGTGACTGGCAGCCATGTGGTGGATCCGCTGGGGGATCGCCACGCTGCCCGAGGACCCCGCCGCCCCGCCCCCGCTGCTGGCCGGAGAGGGGCTGAGCGACAGGGGTGATGGAGTCCCGTTGACCCTGGAAAATACCGAGAGGCAGTCATGGATGTGGACCTGGAGGCTCTCTGAGTTAAACCAGCCCCCCAACACGTTCAGAAGACGGCGGATCTGGCCGCTACCAGCAGGTTTCAGGGAAACAGGACTGGTGATGATGTCATCTTCACTCTGGTACGAGAACTGGGGGAACCAGATCATGTTTTCCACGGAACAATACTGAGAACATGCCTCACCAGAAGAGGGGGGGCTGAATGAGGTGAATATATACTATATATTCACTATTCACTACTTCCCTGTTGATGCCAAACTCCAGTTCAGGACACGGTATCATGGTTTCCTCAAACCAACAAGACTTGAACGATCCGGTTTCTGGCAGCAGGGTGCGACAACTCTGCGCGGTCTCACGCTTGTTTTCGGAAAAACCAAACCGTCGTCATCATGATGTGATGCAAGTAGAAAGAGACGGCAAAACTCCGATGAAGCTGGTGGCGCTGATGGTCTCTACCTACTCACCAGTCCGTCCCCGAAAACCAGACAAACGAGCGCTTAAGGCAGACGCTGCATGGACGCCGGACGGCTGCTAAACCCCCAGTCAACGGAGAGAAGAAGAATACGACAAAGGAGAGAAGAAGAATACGACAAAGAAGAGAAGAAGAATACGAACAACAGAGAGAAGAAGAATACGACAAAGGAGAGAAGAAGAATACGACAAAGGAGAGAAGAAGAATACGAACAACAGAGAGAAGAAGAATACGAATAAAGGAGAGAAGAATACGAACAACAGAGAGAAGAAGAATACGACAAAGGAGAGAAGAAGAATACGACAAAGGAGAGAAGAAGAATACGACAAAGGAGAGAAGAAGAATACGAACAACAGAGAGAAGAAAATTACCAACAAAGAAGAGAAGAAGAATACGAACAACAGAGAGAAGAAGAATACGAACAAAGGAGAGAAGAAGAATACGAACAACAGAGAGAAGAAGAATACGAACAAAGGAGAGAAGAATATGAACAAAGGAGAGAAGAATACGAACAAAGGAGAGAAGAATACGAACAACAGAGAGAAGAAGAATACGAACAAAGGAGAGAAGAATACGAACAAAGGAGAGAAGAATACGAACAAAGGAGAGAAGAATACGAACAAAGGAGAGAAGAAGAATACGAACAACAGAGAGAAGAAGAATACGAACAAAGGAGAGAAGAATATGAACAAAGGAGAGAAGAAGAATACGAACAAAGGAGAGAAGAATACGAACAAAGGAGAGAAGAATACGAACAAAGGAGAGAAGAAGAATACGAACAACGGAGAGAAGAAGAATACGAACAAAGGAGAGAAGAATACTAACAAAGGAGAGAAGAATACGAACAAAGGAGAGAAGAAGAATACGAACAACAGAGAGAAGAAGAATACGAACAAAGGAGAGAAGAATACGAACAAAGGAGAGAAGAAGAATACGAACAACAGAGAGAAGAAGAATACGAACAAAGGAGAGAAGAATATGAACAAAGGAGAGAAGAAGAATACGAACAAAGGAGAGAAGAATACGAACAAAGGAGAGAAGAATACGAACAAAGGAGAGAAGAATACGAACAAAGGAGAGAAGAAGAATACGAACAACGGAGAGAAGAAGAATATGAACAAAGGAGAGAAGAAGAATACGAACAACAGAGAGAAGAAGAATACGAACAAAGGAGAGAAGAATACGAACAATGGAGAAAAGAAGAATACGAACAACGGAGAGAAAAAGAATACGAACAACGAAGAGAAGAAGAATACGAACAATGTAGAGAAGAATACGAACAACGGAGAGAAGAAGAATACAAACAAAGGAGTTAAGAAGAATACGAACAATGGAGAAAAGAAGAATACAAACAACGGAGAGAAGAATACGAACAAAGGAGAGAAGAAGAATACGAACAACGGAGAGAAGAAGAATACGAACAAAGGAGAGAAGAAGAATACGAACAAAGGAGAGAAGAATAAGAACAAAGGAGAGAAGAACAATACGAACAAAGGAGAGAAGAAGAATACGAACAACGGAGAAAAGTAGAATACGAACAACGGAGAGAAGAAGAATACGCCGCTACGCTGTAGCAGAGCTTATGCCGCTACGCTGTAGCAGAGCTCACGCCGCTACGCTGTGACGCCGCTATGCTGTTACGCCGCTATGCTGTAGCAGAGCTCACGCCGCTACGCTGTTACGCCGCTACGCTGCTACGCCGCTACGCTGTTACGCCGCAACGCTGTTACGCTGCTACGCTGTTACGCTGCTACGCTGTTACGCTGTTACGCTGTTACGCTGCTACGCTGTTACGCTGCTACGCTGTTACGCCGCTATGCTGTTACGCCGCTATGCTGTTACGCCGCTATGCTGTTACACCGCTATGCTGTAGCAGAGCTCACGCCGCTATGCTGTTACGCCGCTATGCTGTTACGCCGCTATGCTGTAGCAGAGCTCACGCCGCTATGCTGTTACGCCGCTATGCTGTTACGCCGCTATGCTGTAGCAGAGCTCACGCCGCTATGCTGTTACGCCGCTATGCTGTAGCAGAGCTCACGCCGCTATGCTGTTACGCCGCTATGCTGTAGCAGAGCTCACGCCGCTACGCTGTTACGCCGCTATGCTGTTACACCGCTATGCTGTAGCAGAGCTCACGCCGCTACGCTGTTACGCCGCTATGCTGTTACGCCGCTATGCTGTAGCAGAGCTCATGCTGCTACGCTGTTACGCCGCTACGCTGTTACGCCGCGACGCTGTTACGCCGCTATGCTGTAGCAGAGCTCACGCCGCTACGCTGTTATGCCGCTATGCTGTAGCAGAGCTCACGCCGCTACGCTGTTACGCCGCTACGCTGTAGCAGAGCTTATGCCGCTACTCTGTAGCAGAGCTCACGCCGCTACGCTGTTACGCCGCTACGCTGTTACGCCGCTACGCTGTTACGCCGCTATGCTGTAACGCCGCTATGCTGTAACGCCGCTATGCTGTAGCAGAGCTCCTGCCGCTACGCTGTTACGCCGCTACGCTGTTAAGCCGCTATGCTGTAGCAGAGCTCCTGCTGTTACGCCGCTACGCTGTTACACTGTAGCAGAGCTCCTGCTGTTACGCCGCTACACTGTTACGCCGCTACGCTGTTACGCTGTTACGCTACTACGCTGTTACGCTGCTATGCTGTTACGGCGCTACGCTGTTACGCTGTTACGCTGTAGCAGAGCTCCTGCTGTTACGCCGCTACGCTGTTACGCTGTTACGCCGCTATGCTGTAGCAGAGCTCCTGCTGTTACGCCGCTACGCTGTTACGCCGCTACGCTGTTACGCCGCTACGCTGTTACGCCGTTACGCTACTACGCTGTTACGTCGCTATGCTGTTACGCCGCTACGCTGTTACGCCGCTACGCTGTTATGCTGTTACGCCGCTACGCTGTTACGCAGTTACGCCGCTACGCTGCAGCAGAGCTCACGCTGTTACGCCGGTACGCTGTTACGCCGCTACGCTGTTACGCCGTTACGCTACTACGCTGTTACGCTGCTATGCTGTTACGCCGCTACGCTGTTACGCCGCTATGCTGTTACGCTGTCACGCTGTTACGCTGTCACGCTGTTACGCTGTTACGCTGTTATGCTGTAGCAGAGCTCACGCCGCTACGCTGTTACGCCGCTATGCTGTTACGCCGCTATGCTGTAGCAGAGCTCATGCCGCTACGCTGTTACGCCGCTACGCTGTTACGCCGCGACGCTGTTACGCCGCGACGCTGTTACGCCGCTATGCTGTAGCAGAGCTCACGCCGCTACGCTGTTATGCCGCTATGCTGTAGCAGAGCTCACGCCGCTACGCTGTTACGCCGCTACGCTGTAGCAGAGCTTATGCCGCTACTCTGTAGCAGAGCTCACGCCGCTACGCTGTTACGCCGCTACGCTGTTACGCCGCTATGCTGTAACGCCGCTATGCTGTAACGCCGCTATGCTGTAGCAGAGCTCCTGCCGCTACGCTGTTACGCCGCTACGCTGTTAAGCCGCTATGCTGTAGCAGAGCTCCTGCTGTTACGCCGCTACGCTGTTACACTGTAGCAGAGCTCCTGCTGTTACGCCGCTACACTGTTACGCCGCTACGCTGTTACGCTGTTACGCTACTACGCTGTTACGCTGCTATGCTGTTACGGCGCTACGCTGTTACGCTGTTACGCTGTAGCAGAGCTCCTGCTGTTACGCCGCTATGCTGTTACGCTGTTACGCCGCTATGCTGTAGCAGAGCTCCTGCTGTTACGCCGCTACGCTGTTACGCCGCTACGCTGTTACGCCGTTACGCTACTACGCTGTTACGTCGCTATGCTGTTACGCCGCTACGCTGTTACGCCGCTACGCTGTTATGCTGTTACGCCGCTACGCTGTTACGCAGTTACGCTGCAGCAGAGCTCACGCTGTTACGCCGGTACGCTGTTACGCCGCTACGCTGTTACGCCGTTACGCTACTACGCTGTTACGCTGTTACGCTGCTATGCTGTTACGCCGCTACGCTGTTACGCCGCTATGCTGTTACGCTGTCACGCTGTTACGCTGTCACGCTGTTACGCTGTTATGCTGTAGCAGAGCTCACGCCGCTACGCTGTTACGCCGCTATGCTGTTACGCCGCTATGCTGTAGCAGAGCTCATGCCGCTACGCTGTTACGCCGCTATGCTGTTACGCCGCTATGCTGTAGCAGAGCCCACGCCGCTATGCTGTTATGCCGCTATGCTGTAGCAGAGCTCACGCCGCTCCGCTGTTACGCCGCTATGCTGTTACGCCGCTATGCTGTAGCAGAGCTCATGCCGCTATGCTGTTACGCCGCTACGCTGTTACGCCGTTACGCTACTACGCTGTTACGTCGCTATGCTGTTACGCCGCTACGCTGTTACGCCGCTACGCTGTTATGCTGTTACGCCGCTACGCTGTTACGCAGTTACGCCGCTACGCTGCAGCAGAGCTCACGCTGTTACGCCGGTACGCTGTTACGCCGCTACGCTGTTACGCCGTTACGCTACTACGCTGTTACGCTGCTATGCTGTTACGCCGCTACGCTGTTACGCCGCTATGCTGTTACGCTGTCACGCTGTTACGCTGTTACGCTGTTATGCTGTAGCAGAGCTCACGCCGCTACGCTGTTACGCCGCTATGCTGTTACGCCGCTATGCTGTAGCAGAGCTCATGCCGCTACGCTGTTACGCCGCTACGCTGTTACGCCGCGACGCTGTTACGCCGCTATGCTGTAGCAGAGCTCACGCCGCTACGCTGTTATGCCGCTATGCTGTAGCAGAGCTCACGCCGCTACGCTGTTACGCCGCTACGCTGTAGCAGAGCTTATGCCGCTACTCTGTAGCAGAGCTCACGCCGCTACGCTGTTACGCCGCTACGCTGTTACGCCGCTATGCTGTAACGCCGCTATGCTGTAACGCCGCTATGCTGTAGCAGAGCTCCTGCCGCTACGCTGTTACGCCGCTACGCTGTTAAGCCGCTATGCTGTAGCAGAGCTCCTGCTGTTACGCCGCTACGCTGTAACACTGTAGCAGAGCTCCTGCTGTTACGCCGCTACACTGTTACGCCGCTACGCTGTTACGCTGTTACGCTACTACGCTGTTACGCTGCTATGCTGTTACGGCGCTACGCTGTTACGCTGTAGCAGAGCTCCTGCTGTTACGCCGCTACGCTGTTACGCTGTTACGCCGCTATGCTGTAGCAGAGCTCCTGCTGTTACGCCGCTACGCTGTTACGCCGCTACGCTGTTACGCCGTTACGCTACTACGCTGTTACGTCGCTATGCTGTTACGCCGCTACGCTGTTACGCCGCTACGCTGTTATGCTGTTACGCCGCTACGCTGTTACGCAGTTACGCCGCTACGCTGCAGCAGAGCTCACGCTGTTACGCCGGTACGCTGTTACGCCGCTACGCTGTTACGCCGTTACGCTACTACGCTGTTACGCTGCTATGCTGTTACGCCGCTACGCTGTTACGCCGCTATGCTGTTACGCTGTCACGCTGTTACGCTGTCACGCTGTTACGTTGTTATGCTGTAGCAGAGCTCACGCCGCTACGCTGTTACGCCGCTATGCTGTTACGCCGCTATGCTGTAGCAGAGCTCATGCCGCTACGCTGTTACGCCGCTATGCTGTTACGCCGCTATGCTGTAGCAGAGCCCACGCCGCTATGCTGTTATGCCGCTATGCTGTAGCAGAGCTCACGCCGCTCCGCTGTTACGCCGCTATGCTGTTACGCCGCTATGCTGTAGCAGAGCTCATGCCGCTATGCTGTTACGCCGCTACGCTGTTACGCCGCGACGCTGTTACGCCGCTATGCTGTAGCAGAGCCCACGCCGCTACGCTGTTACGCCGCTATGCTGTAGCAGAGCTCACGCCGCTACGCTGTTACGCCGCTACGCTGTTACGCCGCTACGCTGTTACGCCGCTACGCTGTAGCAGAGCTTATGCCGCTACGCTGCAGCAGAGTTCACGCGGCTACGCTGTTACGCCGCTATGCTGTTATGCCGCTATGCTGTAGCAGAGCTCCTGCCGCTACGCTGTTACGCCGCTATGCTGTAGCAGAGCTCATGCCGCTACGCTGTTACGCTGTTACGCTGTAGCAGAGCTCCTGCTGTTACGCCGCTACGCTGTTACGCCGCTACGCTGTTACGCCGTTACGCTACTACGCTGTTACGCTGCTATGCTGTTACGCCGTTACGCTGTTACGCCGCTACGCTGTTACGCCGCTATGCTGTAGCAGAGCTCATGCCGCTACGCTGTTACGCTGTTACGCTGTAGCAGAGCTCCTGCTGTTACGCCGCTACGCTGTTACGCCGCTATGCTGTAGCAGAGCTCATGCCGCTACGCTATTACGCTGTTACGCTGTAGCAGAGCTCCTGCTGTTACGCCGTTACGCTGTTACGCCGCTACGCTGTTATGCCGCTAAGCTGTTATGCTGTTACGCTGTTACGCCGTTACGCTGTTACGCCGCTACGCTGTTACGCCGTTACGCTGTTACGCCGCTACGCTGTTACGCCGCTACGCTGTTACGCTGTCACGCTGTTACGCCGCTACGCTGTTACGCCGCTACGCTGTTACGCCGTTACGCTGTTACGCCGCTACGCTGTTACGCCGCTACGCTGTTACGCCGTTACGCTGTTACGCCGCTACGCTGTTACGCCGCTACGCTGTTACGCTGTCACGCCGCTACGCTGTTACGCTGTCACGCTGTTACGCTGCTATGCTGTTA